>CAMQGK010000058.1:9060000-9487500 GCA_947000775.1 Pterois miles | reverse complement strand
GTCATTGAGGGAGACTCGCCACAACATCTACTGTAGAGGAACCATCCATCTCACTTATCACTGGATGTGCAATAGTGAATAATCATATTATGATAAATAGATAGTATAGATACCACAAGTGAATTTATCTGAATAAAGGAGCAGCACAGAGTGTTTGCAGACATACAGTAGATAATAAATGTACACACACACACACACAAGATAAGCAGCATGAAGGAGGTTCTTGAAAATGCCTGTCATCTCTTCCATTGCTATATCCCTTTACCCAGCATCTACTTGTAGAAAAATCACAGCGATTCTGCTCTACTTTTCATTGACTGCTGTAAATAAAACCTCATGCAAAAGCAAATCTGAAGCAGCAAAACAAAACAAAAAAAAAAAAAAGTAGAGGCAGCGGGTTATCAAAGGGAGATGGAGGCGGGTATGTGGGTGAGGGTGTGTGGGGGGAGGGGGAACAGAAGAGAGAGGCATGTGAAATTCACACGATGGCAGCAGGTGAACTAACTCAAAGGAAATTTGCCGACACAGCCTCGGCATGTAGAGTGGAGGGGGTGGTGATGGCATTGCAAGAGAACTGAGGAGGAGGAAACCTATACGGAGGTGACTGGGTTATGTGGGGGCATGAAAGGCATGTCTATTTTTGAGCAAGAACAGATGGGGAAACAGATGAGGGATCCACCGGGGTATCAATTATCATCAGTATTGCACCTCGGCAATGATGCAACTTTCTCCCTCAGTG
Source organism: Pterois miles (assembly GCA_947000775.1). Classification (NCBI taxonomy): domain Eukaryota; kingdom Metazoa; phylum Chordata; class Actinopteri; order Perciformes; family Scorpaenidae; genus Pterois; species Pterois miles. Next base: position 9,486,761 of record CAMQGK010000058.1, on the reverse strand, counting down.
CCGTTTGTTGGCTGGGCGGCTCAGCTTGCATAGCCTCCAGGCCTCAAGTTCACATTCATGCTACAAAACAGAGCGCCGAGAGGCAATGATCAAGGTAGATCAAATCACTACAAGGGTTACATGGTCAGTGTTTGGTGGTAAATGGCTGACTAATACATGGTAGACAGTATGCATATGCTTTTTTAATCTTCTAAGCAGGGTCGTGCTCACCCTCACCTGGCACGCAACTAGTGTTGCATAGTTATCGATACTAGAAAGGTATCACAATACCCTGCCATTAAAACCAATATGATACCCCATTTTATTAGTACCAGTACTTAGAATAATAGTATATTATAACTTTGTTGCTGGTGGGAGCAAGCAGTCAAAAAATAAACGGTAGCGATAAGCAGAAGGATGGAGTAAACAAATAGGATAAAGCAAGTCCTGAAGCGCTCACCAGCTGCACAGTCCCGTTCTGAGCTTTTGTCTCTATCAGCAGAAATCCCTTTAAAAACAGGAAATAACAGCGCAGCTCCAATTACCGATCAAATGTACTGATAAAAACATAGATTCCCCCTCTTTTCTGAATCAATCCAAGCATCTCCTGTAATACGGCAAACACATAATCCACCAAAGTACAAGTGTTAAAGTATTATTTTACCATGTGTCTCTGTAATGTGAAATCGATGTAGAAGAAAAACAGTCCAGTAAGAGTGATTCTCTTCACACCACTTTGACACAACACGGCGCTTTCCACAGTTACCGTAGTGCTAACCAGACTTTAGCAGCTTTTCCCTCATCAACTTCTCACAGAACAGAATTTATTAGCATTTTGTGGGTTTTTGTTTTGAAAGCCTCTCGCCGTATACTCTCCGGCTGAACTGTCACTGAAGCTTATTACACGCTGTTTAATGAGTGTTATCAGAATCAGTTTATTAATAAAACAAAGTCAATCAAATCAATTTATATTGCATCATCTATTATGTTTCCTGATGTTTAAAAATGTCTGCCATGGTATTGTTTAAGTGTTGGTATCGATATACTTAGGCAGGATATCACATCAAAGTCATAATTTTGGTATCATGAAAACACTAACTAACATATATGCTTATGGGTTAAAATGAAAAATAATGCCAATGGAAAATCAATGAGGATCCTTTGTCATGGTGTACACACAAATTCTCAGGTTCAGCAGAAATAAGTTGTAATCAAAGTCTGCACAGGGAGCAGGTCCGGGTGGATGGATGGGTCGAACATGGAGACCAAAAGTCAACAAGGAGTTATTTTACATAATGTAGGCTACGTAAGTTATATAACAAGCATACTTATTCTAACCCAAACCATGAGAGTTAGTAAACCTAACAAAGAAGTGTTGTTGCTTAAATCAAAATTGTTTCATGGTTTTTATGTATATTTGTGCACTGTTAAGAGGTCATGGTCATTTCACGTATTTCAGTGAGTTCACATTGCCTTGTTCATATATCTATAAGCTGCTAAAAACATATGATTAATAGCCTGAAATGAATCATGATTTGTATTTTAAATCAACATTCAAAAAAATTAAAATGTAAGTCTAAATTGAGTCCGTTAGTCTGTTAATGGTACAGGTTTACATATGGGACTGTTTCAGTGACAAAAATAAAAGTGGTGTGTCTATGATTAAAAAATAATTATTATTTATGAAACATGGGCCATAATTACTCATTTGGTCATATTGTGTTGCAGACAAGGTCCAGATGAAAGAAATGTTGTCTATGAATAACAACAAAAAAAGAAAAATCTATGGGGCTAATATTGTAGTAATATTTTTTGTTATTATTTGTATTTTTTGAATTTGTAAAATTCACAATTATAAGTATGCTTGCACAGATTGAGACAGTTAAGATTTTCCACACACACTATAAAAAAATATTGCCACAATATCCTTTTCCATAAAAAGTTATTGACAAAAATCTGAAAAAAACATTGCATGCACATGGCTTCAATATCCTCACAAAGGATCATAACGGAAAAATAACACCTGGTCAAGCTAGTACACGGCACAACAAATTTGGTGCAAACTAATGAAATGTTATAGATGATCACTTAACTCGGTATATACACCTCCATGTTTTTAGTATAAAGCCTTTTTATTAATATTTCGCAAATCCACATCATGGAAAGTCATCCTGCTTTGGCTACCAGCAGTTCCTGTTCACACTGTACTACTACACTGTACTGTACTAGTACTATTATTACAACTACTTGAAATTGTAAGTGGTGTCTTCCTGTTGCCACTGTATTATAGCAGTGAGTGTATGAATGATTTCTGAGGTTTGGGGCATATTGTGTGATGGGGGAATGAAAAAAAAAATCCCAATTTTCTTATGTATTCTGAGCGCATTATCTGTTCATATGCAAAAAAAAAAGTATTAATATTAGTTTACATCCCTGGTATCTATTTAGCCAGAAAGGCTGAACTGCACCCAGGGACACTGTAAACAATATGTAACTGAAGGAATACGTCTCTCTGCCTTCCTCCATCCCTCCTCTTCCTCCTCCATCCCTCCGTCTCTCTCCTGCCTCCCAGGCAGCTTCCAAGGGAACAAAAGCTACACTTCATCTTCAAACACTGACAGCATGACAGGCTCAAATTAGGTGCCAATTACATCTATTGGAGTGACTTGTTTGCTGGTAAACTTAAGCAGCAGGCAGACATTGGACTGAGACCCCCAGAAGTAATTTCATATCCTAAAATAAGCCCAGAGCCAGCAGGTAAAATGTCGAAATGCTCAACATTTGTGCTCCCTCTTTAATTACACTCACTCTCTCTTTCACAGTATTTGGCTCTCTCCTGTCATAAGTGTGTATATTGTATGTTGGATAGGTGGCGTAATTTAAATTGGGCTGTCTTTTTATTCAGCTCTAACCAAAGCCCATTACTCCCAATTTAAAGGAGATGCAAGAGAGGAAAGCTTATTACTGATAGACCCTTACTTATAATAAGGGTCATTGTGCTTAAAACTGCTGTCTCAGTTAAAACTGACCTGGCACCATATCAGAATGCTTAGGGCAGGCTAAACTGCATATTTCAACGATAATAGTCTTACATGAAATCCTTCTGTACTGAGTACATGAAAAGCAAACCACAACGGTGGGAAAGGACAGAGAAGGAGCTCAGACCTTCCCGTGTTAAACACGACCTTTCCTTACCAACCAGTGTTGAACTCGACGTGGGCATCAAAGAAGCCGACGACAGGAGCTGTGGCGGCGTTCCAACCGTGTATTCTAGCTCGGATCAGGCCTTCCCGCTTGCTGTTCCTCACAATCTTTACCAGGCCTGGGTAGCGTTTGTTCACATACTGGTCCAAGTTGAATTTCAGCTCCACTGAAAGAGGACAGATTAGAGAAAATCTTCCTTTAAATTACAGTACATCCAAATGACAGTGTGAGGACATTTACCAGGAAGCTGTAACAAATGATAATGTGTTTCCAACATGGATTTGGTCTAACTTGCCTTGAATTTTTCTGTCAGTGAAAATTAGAGCTGGTTTCTTCTTTCTTTGGATTACTGTCACTCTTTGAACCAACATCGACACAATGTGATTTTTACATGACATTTATGTTGGCTTTGGCTGTCAATCAAAAATCATGTGCCTCTATGTCCTCTACTGCTCCTAATGGCATCTGCAAGATTTCATAGACCGGAAGAAAACAACCAATCAGAGCTGGAGCCTTGCCAACTCTGAGCAGCAGTCAATCACTCGCGAACTCCGACCAAATGGTCAAACTAGGCAAATATGTATCAATATATAAACTGCAAACTGCAGCCCAACAGGCAACAACAGCGGTCAGTGTGCTGACTTGCTATAATTTGCCCAAAACTGCATGTAATTATCATAGTGATAAAGTGGTAATGTCTGTAAAGGGGAGAGTCATGGGTGCCCGTAGAACACATTTTCATTCACACATGTTGAAGTCAGAGGTCAAGGGACCCCTTTGAAAAAGATTTTTTTTTGTTGTTTTGCAAGTTTGGAGCATTATTTAGCCTCCGCAAGCTCGTACGGCATGGATTCTTTAGGTGTTCTTGTTTTATATGATAATGATCTTCACTCTAGCTTTAAAAAATAGCCCTTCACCTGTGCTTTTGCTACAAGTCAAAATGTCTGCTGTTAAAAATGTGTCCTCTTTTTGGTAGGGGCTAGTAGTCACTTCCTCCACCCCCTGAATCAAGCTATGTGCTTTCACATTAAGTATGCTAATGCATTAGTCCACAACACCAATGGTAGGCCTAACTGGCAACTTTATGTAGGTTACATGATGGCAGCTCCAAACAGTGAGAGAAAAAAATAATATAAGAACACTGTTTTGTTTAGCGACTCATTAATGCTTTATATAAAAAAAAAAAAAAGATATGAGGAAGTTAAAAGATCTACCAAGGGATCAGGTATTTTTGCAGAAAATAGTGTGATCTTTGGCAGCTTTGATCTGTTGTTAATAAATTGTACCAAACTGAACTAATGCAAGAAAAGCAGCATTTATAGGATGTGTTAATCCCAACTGAGACAGTCTTCAAGGTTGACTATCTAATGCATTCCACCACGAACACCTTTATACCGGCTGGATTATAACATCACTCACTCTGCTCTCACAGACAAGTTTGGCTGTCATCACCGGAGGAAAAAAAAAAAGTTTGCCAGATAAACAGTCAGTTGCACAAATTGCTGTCTATGTTTCGTCGAAGGATAGATGGCTGTTTGAGCTTCTCTTCTGGGTTGCTGCTGAGCGTTCCACTTTCTGAGGGAGAGAGTAATAAGGACGCTTGTGGCGCACCGACTCTGAGCAGCATCTGCACCTAGTTTGTGGCTCGCAACATAGATCAGCCAGTGAAAGTAGAAAAATGGCAGACTAATCCCCTGTCTGTGCAACTGAGGGGACGCAGTGAGCGCAGGGATTGTCGGGAGTCTTTTTCTAGCTGAAGGTCTACAGGCTATAGCGGGGGCCGATGCAGCGAAAGAGGGTGAATTTGGAAGCAATGACCCTTGAAGCAAATGGCCGTTAGCATTTGACACCAAATTAAAGCAACCACTCATGGGAACTTTCTCTGTTTCTCTCCATCTCTGTCTGTAGATGGGTTGTTTTCTATTTGAATGGTACTCCTCTGTTGACATGAACAAATGGGCAGCAGGGCGGTTCAGTGGTTAGCACTGTATGTGACTGTAAGTAGTACATTTGAAACTGTCGGGCAGCCTGCTGTAGCATTTCTGTGTGGACTTTACATGATCGCCACGCCTTTGTGTTTTTTTTTTTTCTTCCATTGTTCAAAGACACTATGTCTCTATGTAGATAAATGTGTTATCATGTTATTTTAGGTTCTTGTACTTCTACTATATTTCAGGGAAGTTGTAGTTACTGTTTAATTTAACCTAAAAAAAAATGATGAAACTTCCATCCATCCATCGTCAACCGCTTATCCCGTTAGGGGTCGCGGGGGGGCTGGAGCCGATCCCAGCTGGCATTGGGCGAAGGCAGGGTTCACCCTGGACAGGTCGCCAGTCCATCGCAGGGCACATAGAGACAGACAACATAGACGACAACCATTCACGCTCACATCCACACCTACGGGCAATTTAGAGTAATCAATTAACCTAAACAGCATGTCTTTGGACGGTGGGAGGAAGCCGGAGTACCCGGAGAAAACCCACATTTACACGGGGAGAACATGCAAACTCCACACAGAAGAGCCGCAAGCTGGAATCGAACCTGCGACCCTCTTGCTGTGAGGCGACAGCGCTAACCACTACACCGTGCAGCCATGATGAAACTTATGAAATACAATTTATTGTTAAAGATCGCCTCCTAACCTTTAAGGCTTGTGACTCACCACAAAAAAAGTTGGGACCTCTTGTCACATTTCAAATGTCAGTGAGTTAGAAAAGAGTTATTTCCACTCCAGACTTATAGATGGTTTCATTTAAAAACAGTTCGGACAGCAAAGAGCTTTTTAGAGGTAATTATGCATTATTGTACAGAAAAAGTAAAAAAACTTGTTCTTTCCTCTCATATTAATCATGTCATGGCCCCCAGATTTACCTTGTGACCCTTTGGAGGGGGCCAGACCCCTAGGTTGGGAATCACTGGACTAAACTGCTGAACCATTACAAATAAGTTAAAAGCTCAACCTTTCGGCTCAGCATTTTTTTTCTGTGGCATACATAATCCTTCTGTAATTTTACCTATTGGTACTTTTAGGTACGTTTAAATCAGTACTTCCACTACTGTCTAATATGCAGTGATGATTTTTGAGCATTTCATACTCACAAACTGAGACGGTGTAAGTTTTATCAGAAGTAAACCTGATGTTGGGTGGGATGGGTGGCCTCTTCAACTCACAAAAAGTTACTGATCAAAAGAAAAACAAAAATATAACAAACAAAATCATAAAGGTTAAAAAAACAAATAGTCTCCTAAATTGCTGCGATGGACCGGCGACCTCTCCAGGGTGTACTCCGCCTTCGCCCAGTGCCAGCTGGGATCGGTTCCAGCCCCCCGACGACCCCTAACAGGAAAAGCAGTTGAAGATGGATGGATGGATGGATGGATGGATGGAGTCTCCTAAATGATAGTTCACAGTCCTTCCTGAGAGAGCAGCTCCTCTTTCATCTCTTTGGTATAAAGAGTCCCAGAGCAGTGGGTTTAAATGAGCACACTGTTAGCATTTAGTACTAATGTCACATAAGATCATTTAGGAATAACGAGGTTCAACTTTACTGCATTCCCAATTGGATCAGTCACTGTTAGAAGCTACACTGTGCCTCTTTTAAGGTCCAGACACCTTTGCAGTTTGGTTCTGTTAGCGGTGCACTGCTGAAGGTTTTGAACCTGTGCAACGGCTCTCCTTCATTATCGGCCTACCCTGCAGCAACAATATGATAAAAACTATTAGAGTGTAATAATTACTGGGCTTTGCTGGGAAGGAGAAAAGTTATGGGCCTCCCTCTGATCCTAGCAAATAAAACATTGGACTGTGTCCATGGAAAGAGAGTTATAGAGCAGGGAATACATTTTAAAGGACTAGCAGTGAAACATAGCTGAGGCTAAATAACTATCCATCATATTATGAATTTAAAATGAATGCAGAGTGGATTGTGTAAACAGCACCATGAATTCCTTTGGCGACGTGTGAGATTATAGAAGCCGCTGTGTTAGGTTAGACGGTTGAGAGGTATTGAATGTGCTCTTGATTATTTAAACTGTGGTAAAGCCTTAGAGGGCACTTACATGCTGCAAACCTGAAGTATATCCTCCCACATACTGCCTCCTATGTGCTCACTAACTAGCAGTTTATTCAAAATAAACCACAGGGTTTCTTGTTTCCGATTCAGTAAGATCAGCCTCAGAACAGCCATCAGTTGTGTTTCATTGCATTTTTACAGGTCTGGTCTCTGCCACCCAAACCACAAGCCACATTCTTCTAACAGATTAATGGACTTGTCTCAGACACTGATACAGGAACAGGTCTGAAATCGATCGCTTTGATTGATCACAGGCAGACTTGTGAAGTTACTCAATGGATAAACTGGCACACCTCAAGTAATGTGATGTTCATTAAATATGCAGAGACACTGTAGCCAAAAGTAAAATGATATCCTCATCTTGGCATAACATCCAAATTATAAGTATAAGCCCTTCACTGCAAGTGGGGAAAGCTTTGGTAGCGACCTGCGCATTGTAGAAATAATCTGTGCAGCAGCGTGTCATTTACAGGTGTAATACGTGTCCTCTATGTCAGAGTTTAGCACACACTACACAAGAACCAGTCTATGCCCAAATTGTGATGGTAATCTATTTCTACTCAGGGCTCCTTGAATCATTGTTTTACATTGTGATGTGTTCAGGCTCTATTCAATAAAGACAGAGTACTGGGTGAAGGTAAATTCTAACAGCAGCAATATAAAATAGATAATAGAGAGGGAATTATTTAACTTTATAACAAAAAATAGTATGCAAACAGTAGGAGTGTGTGTTTTAGTAGGTTATACCTGGTGAAATGTCAGGAAGGTATGAAAGCCTATTATTCATGCTTGAATTCATGAACTGTCAATTTGGTAAAACTTTCACCTATTAATATGTTTTGTTTTGTTTTTTTTTTTTAGTAGAGTCAGATATCGTTTTAATGAAATGTAATGTCAGAGAACTAAAGTTAAAGTTAAACTGGACCGAGTGAAGATCATTGTATATGAAAGCAGAAGAGTTTCTTTTTTTTGACTCTTGTTTCAGTGTCACAGTGTGTCAGACAAATTTCCTGCAGTGTGTTAATGAGCAAAGCCCCCATTCTTTAATCAGATTTATTGTATGCAAAGTTGAAAGTAATTCAGCTCCACTTGAAATTAATACAGGCTGTACTCAACTGGTCCTCAGTCTATATCCTGTTTTCATTATATGAATCATTAAGTTATCAATTTGGTGGTGGTATTTGGTGGAATTGAATCCTGTAGGCCTCATTAAGCCTTTTCTTGCTGCTAACATGGGGAACAACAATGAATTGTGTCATCTAACACACACATACAGCCAAAGCTCAACACTGGGAATGTGACTTTAGCTCAGAGCAGCGCTGTGAATAAACCTCTCAGCCACAAGGCAAACATACTTCCGGTGCTAAATTTATTATGCCAGGAGTGAGTGTGGCTGTACGTCCTCCACTTATCTCACTGAGCCCTGTTTAAACAAGAGTGGACAGACAGAGCCGTCACGAAAAGGTCAAGCAGCCCAGCCTGCATGTTAATTGTCTAATGTCACAGCAGAGCGGCTCCAAAGAAACAGCTCACACTTCTGCACGAATTATCATCTCCGTCAGTAAACATAGAGTAAGAGCTGCTGACGGCCGCTTCAGTTTCACAGGCAGTGACCTGAACTTGACCTTACATTAAAACATGCACAAATGGACACCAAACACATCAACACCTGGTAGTAATACACCGGGATGTCAGTGAACTGCACACAGCACACAATGTTACATCCCGGTCTGCAATGCTTCACAGCAAAGGTGACTAAGTTAGTGACAGCCACGAGTTTGGCTCTCTGTTTCACTCACTGCTGTTTTGAACACAGCTGGTACATCAGTTTCAATTTGTGACTTCCTCTGGCCGGAGACTACTTTATTCCAACAGCTCTGATGAGTTTCCATGCCTGAGGTGTTGGTGTGGCAAATGAGGCAAATCCCCAGGGTTTAATTAGTGGGAATGGGACAGCAACTTTGTGGTTTAAATATCAGGATATGTCATGTCATTTGCTGATGAAGATGTTTGAAACATGAAAAACTTGCAATTAAATCTGAATTTTCCTGCATCGCTTATTTATTCATTGTTCGGTTCATTTTAACTGCTTAAATCTGCATTCATTGATTTTTTTTTTGGTCACTTTGGTCACCTAAACTCTAGATACAATGCAGACTTATTATCACCATATAAAGTTGATATGCTGTCAGCAAAGAGAGGCTTATTTACAGATCTAGCAGACCCAGAGCAACATTAGCATTCATTTGGAGTCGTGTGTCAGGCGACTTGGCAAAAGTAAGGCCAATATATGCACCCCCTTTTAAGCTCTGCTTTGCACTCCACTATATTCTGAGGGAAATATCGGTCTCTTTAGCTGCTAAATGCTCCACTGTTCACCAGCTCGTCACTAACTTTGTCAAACAATGAGTTTAAATATGGTCAAATTCTCCGTAAAGTAGAGGGGGATTTTTCTATTTGTTCACTATGTTCATTTTCACCTTTCACATTACATATAGTCGTTTAATCCTTTCTTGATGTGAATCTATTGGTTTAAGTATTCCAGAGTTCTCTGCTGATAGATAATCATTTTTTATGGAGTTACTTCAGAGTTCTTTTTATTTTTTTTATCAAGAAAGTCTAAATGCTGTTTCTTGTACACCCTTGCAATCATAACAGTTTATGGGAGGAAGAAGAGGTAAAAATACAATCAAATTAAACACTGCCAGAACATGTTAGTCTTTATAGTGAAACCAGGGTTGTCCTTCAAGAGTCTATTTCAGGAAAACCCTTGTGAGAGTAAAAATGCGTGGGACAGACTGACATAATGAGAGGAGGGGTCGGCTTTCATTTTTGACTGTTCATTGGCTTTTAAAGGCTGCCTGTTTAATTGTAGGCAGTTAGAGCCTCAGCAGGGAGCGGAGATGTGCCAGTTGTGACTCCTGCTCGGCCTTCTTTCAGTATGTTATTCATGCGCCCTTTTCCACTGCCAGCCTGAGGGAGGCAGGCCTGTTATTCTGTGCCAAGTGAAGGAGGGCCAAGTGTCGTCTGGAATCTAGTTCATTGTCCCTCCCTCTCCAAACGGGAAAGCTTTTGAGATGTGGAGCAGAGCATCGTCAGCTGCTGTGGACGTCATGGTGTGGAGGCAACTGAAGCATTTGCCCACATCACCATGGAGACAGTAGCACGCGGCAGCAGTTTAGAAAAGGACGAGACAAATCCCATCCCTTCTCTTTCCTCTTTTTTTTAAGCTATTTTAAAACCCCAGTGTTCAAGAGTCCACCCTCAGGGGCTCTCTATCCCTTCAACTGTTACTCACAAAACCAAACACACACACAGAAAACTGTGTCACACACACACCAACACACATGAGAAACTATCGCTACAGCACAAGAAGACTGACTACTCTGGCAGCAGCCCAAAAACATCACGCTAACTCATTTGTGTATGACGCCTTAGTTCATGATCCACCAGGGAAGGCGAGACATGATAAATAGGGTGACTGTCTCAACTGAATAAGCAAACCTACACCATTAGACAATGATAAACTGCAGGTTCTACAGGTTTCGGGATTTAAAGTGTGAGAGGATACTCTTGTTGATGAGGAACAATTAAACATGATAAAAAAAAAAAAAAGGAAATGAAATCATCATGGATCAAACCTCCACAGAGACTGGCAAGACATCAAAGTGGTTATCCTTATATGTTTCCATCATATTAATAAAGCTGTCAAAGATCTTACCGCTGTCACTATTGTCGTCCACCAGGATGATCTCCTTGAGCATGTGTGCTGGTGTGTGGTTGACCACGCTGTGGACGGAGCGCAGGATCACTGACAGGGCCTCGTTCACGAAGATGAAGACCACAGAGATCTGAGGGAGGTCCTCTGGGTATGTCAACTGCTTACACCTATTAAGACATATTTAGGGTTATTAGCCAGTAGTAAAACTACCTGGACATCCTATAGGAGCACTTAGCTGATATGACAGACTCGATCTACTGTATATGCTCATTTGCTTTCTTGCTGACAGGTAAATGAAAAGATCGATACGACCCTAATATCTATCTGTAAAATATAAGGCTACAGCCAGGAGCATTGCATTATCCAAAGCTAAGAAAAACTGTGGAAACTCTAAGCTAAGCAGCTGCAGCCTTAAGCTTCACTGTACAGACATGAGAATAATATAAATCTTCTCATTTAATTCTCAGCAAGATCTAATGTGATGCAAGCCCAGTAGGTCCCCTATACAACATGGTATCTAGCAATACATATAGCAGAACAAATGCAATTATTTCTGCAGAAAATGTTTCAACAGTTATAAGAAATAATTAATGAATTATTTATTTTAAAAAAAGACTTTAGAATAGACACATGAAATAAAGATATTCACAATCTTGCTGGCACACCAACAAAAAAATCCCTGAAATCCTTTAAATAAAACCCGTCTCTGGCCCACGGGAACTCCTGAAGCCACTGCACCAAGAGCAACAGTAAAGTCCTGTCTCTCCGCAGGCATTTTGACTCGTCATAGCAGGTAAATCACAGGTGTAAGTGATGACATTAACAATGGATTCTTTCCATGTAGGAGTGCCAGTTAGCATGTGCAATAGCACACCTGCAGTAAATGGGATGTAGACATAATTCATGTGATTAGTTAAACCTGTTTGATGTTCTCACAGAAAACTCTTTTCTCACTCTCAGTTTTTCCTTTTAAAAACGTTCATTGTCGCATTCCCAGTGTATCCCCATGGTGCACATAACCTTATTTCTCTCCAAAAACAAAGGGATGTATCCTGGATAACTTTCCCTCAGTGCACCAAACCAACAAGGCAAAAAATAGCACTCTTCGAAGTTATTATTTGAAGGCCCACATTCATTTGATGGTGAAGCTGCAGCTCCGAGGCCTGGATTCTCTGTACTGTACTGCAACTACTGCTGCAGTATAGCTGCCATACTGAATCCATATGCTGAGCAAAAAGTACATTTCTCCAGGGTCAGGAGAGGAATGTCTGTATTTACTTGGTTTGACAGGTTCATGATCAAGTCATCTTTGGTAGCACCCACTGTACTTGCCATTACAAACAGAGAATATAACACCATACTGTAAATTGTCTTCTAAAGTGTTTATATAATTTTAATTTGCATTTGCAATGCTGTTCCTATCAGCATAACGTGTAGAAATTACTGTCCTTTAAATGTACTTAGCAAAGCACATTAGTTTTTAATTTGTGTATCCCTGTATGTGTTTGCACATGTGAACAAGGAAACTGATGAGTTCTCATCCTTGTTTTGAGAAACCTGAATATGCTAGTTGACATTGTCTTATAGAAACCTGGATTTGTGGCACGCTAACACGCTCACAATGCTGATGTTTAGCAGATATGATGTTTACCATGATCACCATCTTAGTTTAACATGGTAACATGCAATAATTTGTTAATTCGCACTTAACACAAAGTACAACTGAACCTGATGGGATTGTCATTGGTTTTTGGGTTGCATAATTAATCAAATTTTATCAAAATTGCAATGACCTGCTGCAATTTTCAGATTGCAGGGTGAGGAGGAATTTGCAGTAACTGTTAAGGGTGAAATGTGTGTCATAATAAATTATAAAATTAAAAAATGTGGTGCTGCAGAGAAGTCCTGGCCTACACATCATATTCTACAGACTAAATGAATCATCTTTGTTGGGTACAGATCCCTGCAAAAATCACATCATAATCAGTTTAATATGTTTACCCTTTAATACCCTTTAACATCGCAAATCATATCACTTTTGCAATATGAGTCAAAATAATCGCAATTAGATATTGTTTTCAAAATCATGCAGCCCTAATTAGTTTTATGGGGATTTGGTCATAAACCAAAGTATTGGACAAATTAAAATGTTGGGTCGTGATGATGGCTCTAGAATAAAGGTCAGGGGATCAATAGTGATTACAATTCATCCTGGGGGTATGGACCAACATTTCCTCCCCCTGAAACAAACAATGCTAATTGACGTAATGATGATCTACAAGCCTAAATAAAGTCTGACTTTGGCAATGACAAGGATAGACTGCATCGTCTTCCATCACTAACGGTCCTGAAGAAGCCAAGTCCTGTCACAGTGGTAAAGGCAGCAGACTCCAGGTAGCAAAGCAGGGTTCATCCTCAATTTCTGTGGGAATTCATTCAGTACAGAAATGACAGTGTGGCTCGATGTGGATGTGTGAAGTCAAACGCATGCCTCTACCGACAAAGGCAATCAGACGCCTGGATAACCACCTATAACCACCTATACATATATTTAATGTAGTCAGTGTCCTCCATCTATTAACCTGTGAGCTCTCTCACCATCCATCATGTCTAATTCTCCTGATCCTACACAGCACATAGTCACCTAATGTCAGTGATTGGAATCCGACATCATGTTACAAATAACACCGACACAATTAACAATATGAACTGTACACTACACTATGCAAACGAATACACACCACATTCACTTCTGAGTGCGGAGGAGAGTAACAGGATTGTGTTTGTGTTTAACAGGATTGTGCGCAAACGCGCCTGTCATTTCCAGTAAAATACAGTGTCTCACAGCCGTACCGTGGATTTGAAGTCAGAAATAACAGTGTCGACTGGACGGAAGCACTTAGCTGATCCCTATGGCAACTGTGAACAAACACACACACACACAAACACACACACACACACACACACACACCATCTTGAATCCGCGCCACTTCAATTAGGCTCCGAACGCAACAGCTGACAAACACATTTCACTCACTTCTGCATTTGTTTCTCCGTGTTATTGCATATATTATTCAGCAGTGCTGACTCACTATGAAGGGATGATGAGGTTTCTGTTGTAATTGTTGTGGTTGAATTATTTACCAGAGATCTTGGCTGTAATGAATGTAATATAGTTCTTTATTAGAATATCATGTTGATATAAATCAAGTATAGTGTAAACAAATCTATGTGTTTTGTTTAGCTTCAGTAAATCCTGTTCATCACGGCAGAGTGGTGTTAAAGACAGTGACATATTGCATTTGCCAGGTGAAATCCCATTCACTCTAGAAATACTGAGGCAATGTATTGATTTGTCAGAATGTATCAGCTTCACGTGCTATCACAGATTATTAGATGTGATAGAGACAACGAGTGAGGCTGAAATTGTGTCTTGAAAATCTGCATTTGGCGAGTTATTTAAAAATGAACTGTCTTACCATCCTGAATCACAAATTAGGGCTGCAACAGAAAAGAGCATCCATAATCTTAAATGATAAGACACAGCAAGCCTAAATGCTCAAATGAAAATGTGGTGCTGCATACAATCACTGATCTGATATACTGTATTTCTGCATACTTCAGTATTTTATTGCTCATAAAAATAAAACCTCATCTTCTGTCTAAATGTAAGAGTGGTTTTGGTGCTGCTGATGTTTTCCCTGTTCACTGGTCATATTTTTAGATATAAAACTTGGCGGTGTTGGTATCAAAGTCAAAATTCTGCTACCTTGAACATGTTGTGTTCAAAGACATTACGTTCACCGCTCTTCCACCCTCGCTGTGCGCCATCTGAGCTCTACTGGTCCTCGGTGCCCTGATACCCCCGTGAACTGCCATGTCAGCTTGAGTCAGCAGCATCCATGGGGTCGGGCCGCAGGGGGACAGCCACACAGCAGATGGATCTCAGCATGGTGCTAAAGTTACATCCTCATCTCTCCACCCACTGGAACCCACCTTATACTCCACAGCCGCTGGGGTGTGTGTGTGTGTGTGTGTGTGTGTGTGTGTGTGTGTGTGTGTGTGTGTGTGTGGCAGGCATGCGTTATCAAGTTCTCACCTTTCAACAAAGAGAATTGGCAAGAGAGGAACTAGCAATTATGTAGGACGACACAGCAGATGGTATCTTATTTACTTGTGAAATTATATAGTAAATGCATTTGCATATCATCATAAAAGACTGTTTACTTTCCTTCTGGGCTTTACATTACATTTTTACTAGTTTGCACATCTATCTAATACACTATGGAGAAAGTACTCTTGTCACATCAATTTCCATTGTAAATGAATACATTTGATATTAATTTTCTCAGACTGCATGCTGTTGCACTTTACTTTGTTGCTGTTAGTTTAATGTCTGAACTTCAATAAAGTAAAAGTACTAAATGTAAATAGACAAATAACAAAATAGAGTGTTTCTTCTGGCCAAGTGTATAGTACAGACACTGATGTACAGAGAGCAGAGTATCAACCAGACAGGATTTCCTTTTTGTTTTTTTATTTTTTTTGTTCAGACCATTAATATTTTCCTCGTGTCCATGCAACCTTTTTGGGGAAAACAATCCCGTGGCCATCGTAGATGGCAGCTAACTAACAGAGTAAACAGAAGAAGTTTAAACATGTCTCAGAACTATTACATTAAACAAACTGGTTATATTAATAACACTATGCCAAAGAGTTGTCGTGTAGTTGCTTGCATGAACAAGAAATCCCAAACCGCTGATCTCCAATTTTTTTCCCCTGGCATGTCCTAAAAAAGACTGTATGTGCCGGTTTAATGTATTCTTGTTAATTCAATTCAATGCAACTTCATTGATGCATGAAGGCAATTTGGCCATAGGTAAAAACAAACAGGAAACAGCCATACGCACAGGCCATACAGGGATATTCCCGATCAAATCAACACAGCAGGATGGTGAGAGCGGCGACCATTTTTATGTTTGCCAAAGTGACCATTGTAGTGGGCTCACTTCCACATAAACTAAACCGACTCACTGAGGTGAGGTTTTGTAGTAAAGACCACTAAATGAGCAGTGGAGTAGTACAGTTATGAAGCGCAAAGAAAATGTAAATGAGTCAAATTGAGCAACTTAAAGTTTCATCTACACACAGCAGAGGAAAGCACATTGCTGACACCATGAGTGACAACTTTGTTCAACTTGTTTTCTGTGAGCAGTGTGGTGGAATTAGCAAGCTAGCTACTGTAACTAGCCAACAGTTTTCTACTGCACTGATTATCGAAAATGAGCCAAACGGTGGGTTGGTGACCAGCAGCAGGACTGGGTCTGGATGGTCCCTCCACCTGGGTACAAGATCCCTAGCCCAGTCAGCTGTCTCAGGGAGCTGCATTCATTGATGAATATAAGTTGATGAATATTCGTGCTTTTTACTTCTGTTGGTTGACTGAAAATCTGCCTGAATCTCTGCTTTGTGCGACGCTCCTGTGAATGTGCAGAGTTCAGCCTCAGATATTGACACAACTTTGGATTTTAAGGTGGTTGGAATATAATATTGGTATCTGAGAAGCACTCAAGCATCTTCATTCATTTCATTTCTTACATGACTCCTTCACTTAATATTGGCATTGATTCATGCATAGGAATGACTGCCTATAGTCTCACTGGCCAAGTAGGCTAGGACTTGCTGTTCTACTGGGAAAGCTTAATTTCATGCACTGTTATCAATCACTTCCATTACCGCAGCTCACATGCATTTGACAGCAGAGGTAATAAAAGGAAAACTAAACCACAGAGAGTGTTTATAATGGAGCATGCTGGGTACGTCTATCTATACTTTAAGCCCTGCTCTCATGCTCTATCCGTATGAGTAAATGCACAAGTGTTTTGATTGATAACCCCTCCACTGTATCATTTCAGTTCTTCCCCGTGCATTTATGCTATCCCTCAGCAAGTCCTTTGTTCCCTTTCACAGCTTTTTCTATTGCCTCTCTCAATCAGCCTTGCCAGGTCTATAAATACAATGAAAAATCTGGCAGTGAGTTTAAGGGGAGATTTTTTTTTTTGCACAGCGGCACTCCTTTGCACCGCTACCACGTGCAACTGTGCAAAACAAAGTAATGTATATATCACTCCTCAGTTATACGACTAGCAAAGAGGCTGAGTTTAATGAATATTACAAGAGTAATATCTTGAAAATGTCAGAGGGGGCAAGGCAGCCTCATGGCTTCTAGTTGAGATGTGGTGTGAGGCTGGATTTCAGTGTTGAGATCGTAAAGTGATATTGTAGTTCCATTGCCCCAGTTACTGGATCCAATTTAGGGCATCGCTCAGCCTTAAATTTGTACCTGTCTGCAGTAGCGGGGAAGCCTTGTAAAGCCGTAACAGGATGAGCGATCGACTCATCTGTTTGTAATGGGACTGAGCTCACTGGCCAGCTCTCATAATTTGACCCGGAACAAGCTTTGACAGAAACAGAGCGCCAGATTAAGATGTATTCCAATCTCACCTCCCCCTTCTCCTCCTCCACCAGCCTGTTACCCCGGCTGCTCCCTCTGACTTTTTCCCCGCTGGCCGCTCTTATTTGCTGAGAAATTTCACATTAACCTCCAGTAACCCACGCAGTGCAGGCAAAGCAACTTTCCAATCCGTGAGTGCTGCTCTCAGAAAGATAATCGTTTGCCTTGTCATTTCTTCACCCTCCCATCCAGGAGATAAACTCCAGCACTGGAAAGAGCAACAATTTGCAGCAGGAGCTCCTGCACCGTGGAGACCTTACGATCCCATTCTGCAGTATCAGACGCTTAAGAGATGAGGTAAACTCGTTTCTTCAGCCTCCCTCTCTGGTTATCACCCTCCCACAGGCAGACGCACAAGACGAAGGGTCCTTGGGTCTCAATATAGTTTTGAGTTTAACTATTCTGACAAAACAGAAATCAAATCTTCGACAAAGTGACAATAAAGTACAGGTGTGATTAGGAGTAATTGAATATGAAGCCCCTTGGTGGAGGAGAAGTGAGGGTGAAACACAGGTTTGACTCTTTGAATTGCATTTTTCTATTTATGAATGACACAAGTTACATTTAATAACTTTTTGTTTGTTTTGTGGGCATCAGTAATCTTACCAGCTTGCCTGCCTTTGTTGTTTTTCTCTCCCCAGCCCAATGAGATGTTATCATATATAAGCCTCCCAAGGACAGCGAATGGCAGGTTCAGAGTCACCATAATATAGAGCCGACATAAGTCCCTCGGTATCTCAGTTAAGAATGTCACTTGCAGACGTGAAGGACAGAAGAGAAAAATACAGGCTGGCGGGCAGTGAAAGGGGATTACAGGTTTTTGTCCAAGAGACAATTGTGACTGTAATTATTATGAATTGGTTTTTGCCGCAGACAGGCAGGTTTGAAAAGAGAGGGGCTTGAGAATGTGCAGCTCGTTCAGTCATGGCGATGGACTTTGCTTCCCTGTAGTTATCAAAGTCCTCTGCTCAATGACTCCCGTTCAATTAAAAGCCCATTAGACAGGAGGTGACTGGCTCCTGCATTTAACCTCACTTCTGCAGTGCTGCAGTCACCGTTTGCCGGCAGCACATCATTACAGAATCAGGATTAGAAATCCAAAATATGTACAAGTGTTTCATACTGCATGAGGCACAGCACTGCTTAAAGGTGCCCTAGAAGTCCTCACTAGTGCCACAACAACTCTGGCAGTAACAGTATTGTTCTGGCTACACATAAATCCATTTTCTTTCAATTCAATGTTTCTCTTTAAAGTGCTGCTTCTGTAATGTAGCCACAAAAAGCAAAGAAAACTATGTTTGCACAATGCACTGTATTGATTTCCACTGAGCATCACAACAAACGTACTAAGTCTTTATCATGGAGTGCACCTACTGGATAGCTGTCACGGACGGAAGTTTTACCTTGTTAAACACAACGTGTTAAAATATCCTGGATACGGAGACATTGATCAAGTAGTGTATGATGTCGAGCCTGCAGAATCTAGTCACAAGCTGTGAAACTAGCATTAAATCCATGCACACAAACACAGTCAGTCCCATTTAAAACCGGAAACCACCACTTCAGCAAACCCCCAACACTCACTTCCCTTTTGTCTTACATCTCATTCTTTTTTGGCAAACAAGTTGATTAAAAAAAAGGACTTTCCTAAAACCCCTCCATTCCAGAGGCACTCTCAGCTGACTTTATTAATTAGTAAGCTTTTTTTTGCTCGCCCTCCTCCTCCCTGTACTACTCTTGTCTAATTTTTCCTGAGTGTGAAAAGAGCTCTGAACAAAGCAGTGTGGATGAAATGAATTGTTATCCCCACTAAAGCCCTCAGAAACCTCTCTTGGCCGTCAGATTTCCTCTGTGTGTCTGCCTGTCTCCATTGTTCTTTGACACTTTGTGATATGAACGCCACTGGCAGCCCTGATTACCTCCCCGCCCCCACTCCCCAATCCGTCTCTGCAGCAGTCACTGTATCACAGCTGTGGTTCACACTCTACATATGAAATTCATTTTAAAAGGACCATTAAGGCCGCTTGCTGGGTGTCCACTGGGTCTCTTTCATACGAAAAAAAAAAAAGTAATTCATGATTCTTTTTATTGCAGAAATGTAACACAGCTCTTCAACAATTACCATCATCTTGCTCATGTCCTTTCATGTAGGCATTAGGCGTGTCTAAAGTCATCTCCTTTAGTGTGACTCCCGGAGGCAGAGGCCCTGAGATGCCCTGTGGCTAAACTGCCTTTACTGCACTGACAGAGGGGAGAAGGAAGGATTAAGTAAAGTTAGGCAAACCAAGATGAAAAGTTCCAAACAGGAAGTAAGGACGGCTTGTGTAGACTAAGGGAGACTCTCTGCAATGCCAGGGAACTGAAGTGAATTGGACTCAGATGCACAACTCAAACAATCAGGCAACGTAAAAGAGGATTTGTCTTTACTGAAGCACAGGTCGGTACACAGGAGAGCAGTCAAAACAGGCAACCAGATCAAAGAATAACAGAAGGCAAAGGCAGGGTCGAAAAACAGGCAGAGATTCATTCACAAAAACAAGCACTAGGAAAAAAATGCTGGAATGAGGGTCACCAGGAAGGATCGACAACAAACTGGCAACATGAGAAAGGGAGGACACACATTATATAGTGGTGAGGGAGTGAATAACGAGACACAGGGGTACACAGTCAGGGGCGGGGCTGACAATCAGACACAGGTGAGATGATGGAAAGTAGGTCAGGGGGCGTGGAGACACACAAGGGCAGGAAGTGCAGTGAATCTGAAACGAGAGGGAAGGTTAGTGATTTCAAAATAAAGCAGGAAGTGGTAATAATGAAAATGAAAAGACAGAACAAAAGATGACCTAGGATCTGGTGGTTGTAACACTCTCGAGGGATCACGTGCAAGGCGAGTCACTTGACAGTTAGAGCAAGCTGACGGTGTCCGCTGACATGTTTCTCTTCTTTCATCTCAGTTTGGTTTTAAAGAGGCAGTACTTTATCAATGTGATTGAAATGTAATCAGTGCATTGTAATCATTATTTCCCCTAAAATTGTTTAATGTGTCTGTCCCCCACCTCTGGTCAAAATATCAGATATTAAAGTGGGTACAGTTCAAGGCCTTTGTACGAAAAAGACAATGTCAATTCAAAATGTATTCTTACTGTAATGTATCTCCTGGTTTAATTCTTTAACAAGAACTTTTCAAACCACACTGTCAGTGTGCCAGTGTGGTCTACAAGATAACACTGTAATATAAGACGTCAAAGTCAACACGATAATAACATGTTAATGCAAATTCATTTTAACGCCATTAATTTCTTTAACACATCTTGCAGTTTCTAATTAACCTCTTAAAAATCTGAATTGTAGTGGGCTCAGTTTTAAAGCTAGAGTGAAGATACTGGCATCAAAAGAAACTAGAAAACCCAAGTCGCTTAAATGAGGTTAAATAACGCTCCAAACTCGAGCTAAAATCTTGGCAAGGAATAAAACTGGCAAGGCCATTTTCAAAAGGGTCCCTTGAACTCTGAACTCAAGATGTGAATGAAATGAAGTCATAGTCATTACACTGACACACTGACAGCTGTTGTCGCCTGTTGTTAATTGATTTCCAGTAACAGATATATGCATGCATTTGCATAAAGTAAGCATATTTGCCCACTCCCATGCTGATAAGAGATAAATACAAATCTCCCTGTAAGGAACATTCTGAACAGATAAAAAAAACTACGATTAATCACGCTAATCTCTGGACAATCATGCAATTAATCATGATTAAATATTTTAATCATTTGATGATTAAAATATAATATAATATATAAGCTTAGCCAGCAATATCCATGCTAACACATTAGTTTGCTAGTGGACCAATAACAAACATGGGTCAGCATGGGTCAGCAAGGGTCAGCATGCTGACCAGTCTGCTACTGTGTGTTCTTTAACTTTTTCAGCAGTTTGAGCAGGACAAACTAAATGTGCAGTGGAGAATTACTGGGGGGGAAAAAAAAATAAAGCATATATATATACATATATATATATATATATATATATATATATATATATATATATATATATATATATATATATATATATATATACAATATGCTACTCTGTTGAACACTGCAGGGGTCACAAACAATTTCTCCACAGTCCATCAGCCAGTTAATTCATACATCTTGAATGCACTGTTGTGTGACTCTAGTCATTTGGGGTTGGTGCAAATTTACAACATGCAATGCATCTGGAGGCGGCCAGTGCAAAATTAATGTCATAAACCACCAGGTGTACAGGAATGTCCCCTGCTGGAGGCCATTAAATTTACAAGGGTGACATTTGCATTATTGTCTTCAATATAGAAACCAATGAGAGGCTGTTTTCGATCCATATGACATTCCATGAATATTATCAGCACATCCTGGGTCCAGTGTTTTGGTTGTAAGTCTTGGGAAAGATGAAAACATTATGAACATTTACAGCACCTTAAAATTAAACTTAAAGCAAAAAACTTGTCATGTTGCCTTGATTTTAAGATAACCATTCACTATTCTTTCCCTGGCAGCAATACAGGACACAACAAACTCAGGTCTCAGCAAGTGCATACTGAGTCTGCCATGTACTCTTGACCTGGTCTGAGCTTGCAGGAAGCTGTTGTAAATTACAATAATCAGCAAAACCCCAAATTATTTTGCAGCTTATCATTTCTGACACACCTTGTACTGCAAATCTGCATCTATTTTGGCACAGCAAGTGTCCTGGAGAGTCACCAAAATACAATTAAATACCAAAAAAAGAAGAAGAGGCAAAGAAGAAAACATTGTGCACTTGATGAAAACGCCAGATTCCTGGCAAAAAGTCCTGCCGTACATTGTGTGCCTTCACAAAAATAGAGCCAATCAACAGCAGCAGGGATTAAACTGGCAAACTTTACAGTTGCAAGTCTCTCTAACATTGCACAACCCTGCCAGGGGGAAAAACAAGTGTACACTTGTAGTAGGAAGAAGAATGTACTTGGCAGAAAATGAGAAGAAACAGAAAATGGACATACTTTTTAGGCCTGTAGTCGGGGATGCTCCTGTCCAGTGAGATGCGATCACTAAGCTGAGCGTTGTAGCCGTACTCCTCGTATTTCCCCTCAGCATCATGACTGTCCTCTCCCAGAGTGGCAGCAGCTCCCCCCTGGCCCAGGCCTCCAGGCCCCTCAACTAGCCCCATGGGCTTTGCCAAACCTGCCAAGAAAATGATACAACAGAGAAACAATCATACAGATGTACAAGTGTAGAGGCACACACACACACACACACACACAAGAACAGGGGGAGACAGGTGAGAAGAGAGGCTATGCAGAGGGGCAGCTGATTGACATTCTCTTGCGGTGTGAGGAGATTGGTGTATGGCAGCTCGGAAACCCAGCAGGGCTCATCCGTGGGGCATCATTACACTGTCTCTCAGTGGAAAAGCTGCAAAACACCCACATAGACACAGATGCCACAGAGGTGAGCAGAGCAGAAGCTGAGATACACAGTGGTGCCAGGGCCAATACTACAAAAGAGACTAGAGAGTAGTGCACAGCTGTGAGCTGGGGTGGAGGTAACAAATTACATGAACTCTTGCTCTTTTCACTACTGTAGTTTATCAGTTTATTGGCCCATTATATATATATATATATATATATATATATATATATATATATATACTTCAACAGTATGTCCCCCATTTTTGTAGCTTTCTCTCGGATGCATGGTCACAATCTGGCACCTGGTCGCTATGAATTTTTTTTTTTTTTTTTTATCGAGGTTGATACATCGAAAACATCCCTAACATAGCAAAGTTAGAAAATACAGACAGAGGAAAGGGCTCTGCAGATACAGACACCACCACACACTTCTAGTGCGTCACAAGTGATGATGAAGGGGGATTCATTTTGTATGAGTCTATCCATCGTAATTATTTCAAGTATTGTACTTTGCTACATTTGTAGTCCTAACAGAGTGCAAATGACAAGTTACAGAGGAAGCAAAGACACATAAAAAAGTCATGATAAACTGAGAATGAAGCTTAAGCTTAAGCTTCATTCTCACCAAATGAAGAGCTGTAAGTTTAGCTGTAAAGCAAGCAATCTCTGTCTGTGTGTGTGTTCTTTGCATATGGTAAATGGTAAATGGACTTGCACTTATAGAGTGGTTTTCTTGCCCTCCTTCATGCTTCTTTCATGCTATACACAACATCAGCATTCACCCATTCACACACATTCAGGCTACCATGCAAGGTGCCAACTTTGCCCATCAGGATCTAATCTAAATACTTTTGGAGCAATTTGGGGTTAAGTGTCTTCGTCAAGGACATGGACCGGAGCAGCTAGAGACCAAACCACCGACCGTCCTTCCGATTGGTAAATGACCTGCTCTACCCTCTACAGCCGCCCTCTTCATAACTGGAGAACCGCTAATATTATCTACTTCACACTTGGCAGATGTATTGCTGGTAACCCAAGGGAGTGCTTCGTCGAATTTAGTACAATTTGGAGATCCAACACATTCAGTCTTAATAAACTAAGAATAAACAAGTGACCAGCGCAATGTTTTGCATTTACACTGAGATAGTAAAATCTAAATGAAGTTGAATATGTGCGTAATAGCACTTTTTCTTTGCATATGAATTCTTCTCCAACAGTTGCATCTAGACATATTCTTCATATTGTTCATATTGAAATGATTACCATAACATCCATCCATCAATCTGCAACCACTTATCCCGTAAGGGGTCACAGGGGGACTGTAGCCGATCCCAGCTGGCATTGGGCGAAGGCGGGATACACCCTGGACAGGTCGCCAGTCCATCGCAGGGCACATAGAGACAGAAAACCATTCACGCTCAATTTAGAGTCATCAGTTAACCTAACCTGCATGTCTTTGGACTGTGGGAGGAAACTGGAGAACCCGGAGAAAACCTGCAATCGAACTTGCGACCTTCTTGCTGTGAGGCAACAGTGCCAACCACCACACAGCTATGAAATAGTTGTCGCCCTATGCAAGTGTAATGAATGATAGTGAATATGAACTTTGTAAATAAATAAAAATAAGTAAATTAAGTAGCAGAGTTTCTGTTTTTGTGTCTGTTTTTGTATGCCATATTTTACAGTCCTATACACAAGCAGCGAGGCCACAACAACGACCAGCTACTGCACGTTATTAAACCAGCATTCACACCAGCTAAAGATCATGTTATTACAACACTTTCTCATCCCAGCTCTTTACATACCAACATGCTACGTCCCTCGGCATCACTTTATTTTCAGCATCAAAACCACTAACCCCCTGGCATTACTTTAGGATTAGGCAACAAAACCATGAGTTAGGTTTAGGAAAAAACTATGTGGTTGAGCTTAAAACTACCTAATTTCTACAGTGAAAATTCAAGTGTGCAGCTGATTATAACATGATTCATGGGACACATACAGTCTCCTGGATGAACACCTTGGGAACAGAACAGCCTACCTTAAAGGTAGGATTGGTGTGCTTCAAATGCATTTTTTGTTATTATTTGTTGACGTCCTGACAGCAATCAATAAATCAAATGCTCTCACAAAAAAAGAAAAAAAATCTGGCGTCTGTGGCTGTTGCAGGACTGTAATAAGGTCATCTACCTGCATACCTGCCTATCTGCCTGCAAGCACTCCAACCGGGATCTCATTGCGCATCACCAGAGTCTTCCACAAGCTGCTAGTTTGACAGCTGTGAGTGCTAACAACAGCCATGTTACGTTCATAATGATCATTTTCTGGGTGTGGCTTTGGAGGGAGGCCTGAAGAGACGCATTGTTAATACTGCGGAGTTGGTGCGTT
Organism: Pterois miles; assembly: GCA_947000775.1. Lineage (NCBI taxonomy): Eukaryota > Metazoa > Chordata > Actinopteri > Perciformes > Scorpaenidae > Pterois > Pterois miles. The sequence goes on along the minus strand of CAMQGK010000058.1, from coordinate 9,461,448 downwards.
TTGGAACAAGTGCTGCTTGCTTGTTTATTGTAAAACAGTTGGGTTGTTTTTTTGGTTGGATCTCCTCTAAAATCTGGCATACTCATGGTAGATTCTCAGCTTCACCAACCCTACTTTTAATGAATCACTGATGTACCACCCGGTGAGCCTGCTAAGTGTCAAAACACACCCACAATGTTGCATGCATGCTGAGTCTGGCTAACATGCTCATCCTACAGCAGTGACGTCTATGCTCAATTGGGAACCTCTACCTTCAGTGTGGCTTTTCTGCTGTTTGTGACTGATTTTTTTCACATTTGACTGCTGACTATTGTGCTCAAAAATGTTTGAAAATTATACGGAGCACAGTGGGACAGAGAGGCCGAGTGGGCTGGTTATTTCATGCACTGTGATCCAGCAAAGGATCTGAACCTAGAGCAGATAAAGGAGGACTTCACAGCACACAGGACGTTCAGACTGATGAGTACAACAAAGTCATTGAACGAGAACAGAAAAACTATGTGGGCTCTCTATTTTAATGTGTGTGTTAGATGGCTGTAGCTGCTGTGGGGTATAGCGTGATTATACATCTCCAAGTTGGCTGCCTTGGTGATGCTTTACTCTGTTGTTAATTGTATAAAAAGTGGCAAGCTATTTATTGTATGTAGCTTAGTGATGCTTGTTGGACCGCTGTGGTTTCATAGCCTTGTTTATATATTGTAGGTAATTTTTGTTTAAATGTCTATACTGCTATAGTAAGACGGCTGTTTATTTATGTTCGACTATCAATTGTATGCACAGGCTATAAATGTCAATCTATAAAGAGGGAATTTATTCTTGGTCTGGGCATGACGGCTCAGTGGCGTTATGTAGCCTAGTTAGTCTCTAATTGTCAAAAAAAATCACCTTGATTTATTATGGGCACTTTTTCAGCTGGAGCTTTCTTCTTAACAGTAAATATCCTTTCTTTTTAATTTTGATGAAATGCAGCCTTTAACCAACAGTGGCACTTTAAAAGTGTGGTATTGTCACGAGTTGTGACTCTGTCCTGCCAGTGTTGTTATCTTGATATTTCCGAACCCTGCGGTTTTCTTATTGTCATAGTGTTGACTGATATAAGGTCATACTGTGCTGTCAAAATATCATTTACAATGTTGAAAGAACCCATGTAGGTATTAGATTAAAGGTGCAGTGTGTAGGATTTGGCAGCATCTAGTGGTGTGGTTGCAGATTGCAACCAACTGGGTACCCCACCACTCACTCCTCCCTTTTCATGATGGCGGTAATGTGAGCTGCAAAACCAAAGTAATGCTGTTGATTGATTGATTGCAGTGTTTATTTCGGATATGAAAACCAAAATAAAGGAAAAAATCAAACAACATTTAAACATAAGACATTAAATATGTATTCCAAAAGGAGTGAGAAGAAGTTTAATTTATAAACTCCCACCCCTTCTCCTTAACTAATGAATAGCGATGACAAGCTTCCTTGTAACCTGTCTAAATGGCAGTATCATGATTTGCCCTCTGCTGCTCACATTATTGCTATCAGTATCACAAGCTGGTCTTCAGGTGAATGTAAAAATGCGAGAGGCTCTTGCAAGTCAATGTTTGGTTTGTCTGATCAACTGTAGAAACATGACTCTGTGAAGAGGATCAGCTCACTATATAGATGTGAAGGGCTCGTTCTAAGCTAACAAAAACACAACGATTCTTAGTTTCAGGTGATTATACACTAATGATAATACAATTACAAATATTATATTACATTTCTGCCAATAGATCCAAGGAACTGTTACACATCGTTCCTTTAATAGCAGATAATGTAAATGTTATGAAACTATGAATCCTGTTTTATATTATATTTTTTCTGTGGTAAAAATATAGATAACACTTTCAAATGTATCAAATGTAAAATAATCTTGCTGTAGCAAATATAAAGCATAAGACAGTTAAGATGTGATCCATAGTAAATACTGTATATACCTGACAAAAGCAACTGATAAGAAGAAAAGGCTTTTTTGACCCAGTTATGGCAAACTGAGGTAATAATACAAACATTAAATTTTCCCAATTAATTTTCCTACATCTAAGGGTTGTTTTTTCTGACCTGACCACATTACTTAGGGACAAAACAATACACAAAAGCATTTGAATTAAAATTTGATTTCAAATTAACTGGTTCTACAGAGACCTAAAGTCTAACAAGAAGCCACCAGATGTCAACCGAGCCCCTAATGGCTCTATATGGCTAATCATAGAAGCATAGAAGCAGTATGTACTGTGGCAACTCCATACCCTTGAAGTGGTTATTCAAACAGTGCCTGTGTCATTGCAGGTCCTTTTAACTCACTGAAGAGAGGCCACATTGCCTGTCTATGTGCTTACTGGTGAATTAGAGCCCGTCGTTGGCCAGCCCCATCACATTGGGCTTCTTTGGTATAACAAAACTAAAGTCAGCACCAGATTTAATATGTCGTATTTAAAATACCCCTCTGCTCTCATTAAAATGACTCATGACTGTGATTTAACAGGCCGTCGCTTTGGTACCGTAACAGTGACATTTTCAAACAGGGAAGGAGGAAAATGTGGTACAGTGTCAAAAATGAGGTCTTGGCTGATGGAGGGGAAAAAACCCTGTTCACTGAGTCAGACCTCTAAGGGACTGTGGGGAAATTATCACAGCGGGGAGGGGGTGCTGAACCTCATGTTTCTTAATTCTTTTAAAGAAAGACCTTATTCTTCTTATTAGTATTTGATTTGGACCCTCCCGTTTGACATATAAAATAATGCAACATCCTCCTCCCTCAATTTCTCAACTTAAAATGAATTTCAAACTAAATATGTTAATAGAGCAATTATTTTTCCATAGCCCAATTTGCACATTAAAGCTACAAGGAGCATTCATTTTGTGTTGATTTTGGCAGCCCTTGTGGATAAAAGTAGTAGTGTTTCCAAGCACCAACATCCCTTTAGAAAATGTAACTGCAGCTGGATCTGGCTCTTCCCCGTGTAGTACTGGTTTTGTTTCTCCCATGCCTCCCATGCCTCCCTTCCCTCCTGCGAGCCCAGCAATACAGCCTGGACCCCCAGCAGCGTGGTGTCTGTGTTGGATCAATGGATGTATAACGAGAACTGACACAGCGCTGGCAGCCGACTCCCGTTCACTCTTTTAAGTGTTGCAGTATCAGTGGTGCATGAAGCTAAAATGGCTCAACTACAGTGATAAAGTACCCGGATCATCTGGCAATCTTCGACATCCACGGGGCCCATAGAGCAGGCGCAGTAGCGTTTCCTTTCACCCCGCCTCCCAGCCTCGGTCTGGGACTCATTCACATGAATGGATGAACTCTAGAGTCAGCTATCAGTGCATTTTACAACTTGCAGGATTTGATGATTTCAAAACACCCAGCGCTCTTCCTGGGGGCTTGGTTGGCTCCCAGCAGGTACCGGAGGAGCAGCAAGGCGAAGCTCTGTTCCTGGCTGGACGAGGAGTCGCTGCTGCCTGGCGTGGAGCTCTTCACCACACGCCGGAGCTGCAACTGCAGGTCGAAGGCGACAGTGAAGCCGAATCTGGGTCTGTCTGCGATGGGCTCGTCAGAAGGACTTTGATTCTGAATCTGACCAGGCAGCAACAATGACAAACTATATAGAAATAGCCGATCTTTTTCCTGATGATCTCATTTATTATGTAGGACACATAGAGGCATTAGTATTAAATTAAGGCTATTTCACAACCAGTTAAAAGTTCCTCACAGTAACTTTCAGAGTGGAAATAGAAACACATTAGCAAATATAAAAGCCTACATGTATGTTTTATTTCCCGAGCATGCCAGCTGCAGAGACAGAAACATGATTGTTGTCCTTTGCATATAGACAAACAAACCTTCTGTCGTTTTGTGGTAAATCTTGCAATTAAAGAAGAAAATGCAATGTAATCTGTGGCATGGAAAGATTAAAGACCTTCCCTTCAGCAAATAGAAAAAATACATAACTCGACCCCTTTTCTGACCCCTCCAAAACTAAAGCCTGTGTCAGCTTTAGTCATATCTGTCTCTGTCGGCTTGACTATTGTTTGACTATTTAAAATTCCATGAAACTGCAGGATAATGTCAGATAATTGATATGTGAGCCAAGCTTCCAGTGTGGCCTCCACAGAAAAATTGAGCCGCGTCTGTTCCCCAGATCAACAGATGGACACACAGACAGTAAGTAAACAGTGCATACCAATGAAGAGCTCAGCTCTCAGCTTCACCCCTCGAGGAACTGCGGAGTAATCACCATATTTGGATGGCCTCAAATCCTCGGGTGCTACTGAAGATTTGTAATTGGAACTGAATGGCTGCAAACTGGCTTCTCCCACGAGAGGGATTTAGCATGTCCTGCACCAGCCAACGTGGTGGCATTTTGACAAGTATGGGTGGGGTTCACTTCACGGACTAGCCATCTGGCATGGCGGCCCATGTCACACAATAACATAGATACCCTCGAGAGCCGGAGACTCAAGTCTGGAGGGCTTCTCTGTCTCCGTGTGAGTCTTGGAAGGGGCACAGTGCCTGCCAGCTTTGTTTCTGGTCGCTGCATCATTTTACTTCCCCCTGCTTTCCACTTCCTCCAGCTGATAGAAGGAAAATCCATTATGGGACGAGAGGCCTGAAAATCAGATCCACTGTTGTCTGTCTGAAGCAACATAAATTTAAAGATTCTGCAGAAGCAATCTCACGATGGAGCATTTGTATTAATGTTAAAACAGCACTGCACCAATTTGATGCTGTCTGGAAGTTTTCACTGCAAACTTTTGGAAATTTTCTGTTTTATGTTGCAGCTGACCTGTTTTGATAACGCCTGGTTTAGGGTTATTTGAGGTAGTTAAATTATTCTTCCTGGCTCTGATTTATTTTTTATGTTTTATCCATTTGATCTTTTCATCTTGTGAAATTAGTTTGGAACAAAGCAGAGAGCCATAAATTGAATATGCATGAATTTATCAATAGCAAAATGCTTATTTTACTTGGCAACATTTATTTCCAAAAACTGATTGCTTACCAACAAAAATAGAAGCTTTCAGTACATTTCTTGAAAGGAAGAATTGGACCGTGCATGTCTGTGGGCAGAGCATAACACTGTGGGGATTAAGAGCTCCATTCCCACGGCGACTGCAGGAGTTAAAAATGTATATACACATGATCCAGTGAGGCACTTTGTATAAAAGCATCCAGCAAGTGGGCTGTTATGTTCTGGTCAAAAAAAGATGACAATGACTGCAGGCCCACACTGCTCACTGTATAGTCCTGTGACTAAGATGGCTACAGATGCAAAGACACAGTGCTTGTTGATTTATAACTAAACATATACTACACAGCTGTATTTTCTGTGAAGGATTCTTTCATTAACTATTCCCAATGTGAGATTCGCTCTCCAAACGGCACCTTAGCACTTTCATCATCTCACTAAGGCAGTTACAGCATCTGCTTCTTCCACTCAGGCTTCACTCCCATCCAAAGCACGATGTGGAGCCTTACATTGTCAGGCGCTGATTTGAATCTCATCATGTCTGAGTCTACATCTGTCTCTGCGCTCGTTCCTCACAATCCATTTGTCCAAATCCCCCTGACATGACGCATGAAATACATAACAGCTATAAATTATACAGCAACCTTCAGAATGTGTCTGATTTGGCCTTTATAAGACAGAGTCTCAAATTCAAAGATGACCCCATTTTTAATGATTTAAGAGCAAGAGTGGATTTATGCATGTCCAAAGTGGTGCAGCAGGGTTCTAAATATTGATGCGTGTGATGGGAGGATGGGGGATTCCGTGATCGCTTCAAGAAGAGGAAAATAACTCGATCTAGGGAGGTTTAAAGCCTTCAAAGGCCAAAACAAATCTATGAAATATTGAGAGCTGGTAGAGCAGTGACATTAATAATACCGTAGTACTGCCACTCATAACAAGCAGCAGGCATGTCAGGAGGATAACAACTCTGATTTGGAAATAAGTAGAACCAGAACCCAAAAATATCTCTAAACAATGGATTGCTGTCCTTTTGCAAAACGTAAGCCCTATGAGAGCTCACATGGCAGTGCAAGCACAACAAATATAGAGCTGCTACCTGTATCTCTTCATTTCTCACAAAATATCTGCATTCTGTTGTTGAGGATTATCTGCTGTTTCCCTTTACTGCCCATATTTTCTTCAGCCTTTGAAACTCTTTTGTATGTGTGTGCATTTAGCTGTTGATAGACTATGCTACGTAATATCATATTTGAAATATGTTCCTCAGTTACATAAATAAAACAGTGGTATGCTACTGACAAAAAATGTGCTCTGATAACTAATTGTGCAATATTGCTTAATTTAAAATAATCAAGGTGTACATGCAATCAAGATAAAGACATGCACTGATCCAGCTTTATCAGTCCCAATACCGATACCAGTATCGGTGATCGCAATACCAGTATTTGATTAATAGGCTGTGTGCCTCACTGTGCTGAAGTGACAGGGGTCGTTCTTTTATGTAAGCCTACGGACTTGACTTAAAAATGTCTTTTCAAACAAATAAATACGTAGATACAAACTTACAGATTTGTTTTATTATTAATTCAAATAATAAATCATACACAAGCAACTTACATTTACAGTTAAGATGAATTACAAGTGTGAACCTTTTAAATACAGCTAAAATCAATTAATTAATAAAGTATATATAGTATATGCAGTACTGTAGAGAGAGAGGTAACAAAATAGAAATACATAGAATTGAATCGATCAGCCCCATATCATGTATTTGACTCAGTATCAGCCCGAACATCAATAATGGTACTGGTATCGGTGCATCCCTAGAAAAATTAGTAAGCAACTGACAAAAAGGGTCTGTCTTGGCCATTTGCATACACTTTTAATATAGTACCTTTTATGGTACCTTCTCTTTTCTAATTCAGTTCATCATTTTTCTGACTGTTGTCAAGTCCAATGCAAAGTACCAGACTAAAATATTGCATCATGTGATGTAAATAACACCTGAAGCATCAGTAAACCTTTATTCTGCACCACACAACTAATCTGGTAACACTGATTAGGATTGTTATGGACTAACCGTACCATGTAGCTGAATATCAAACTTATTGCCTGTATTTCTTCACTTTTCAATAAATCTGCACCATGTAATGTCATGTTTCTTTAATTACCAGTAGTCCTGTGTGAAAGTAAAGCCTGAATACACTTATTCAAGACAATATCCAGTTATAAAGGGCTCTGGCTTTTTGTGTAATTTCTAGGCCGAATTAGAGAGTGAGACATAAAAAGAACATTTCTAATGCCATTTGTATCTGTTCAAAATGCATAATTTGTTCATATTGTAATACTGTATTCGGTTGCATCCTTTGTATTGGTTGTAAACATTTGCAAACACTTTTGTTCCCTTTGTCAAAATTCTCATGAAAAAAGATGGATAAACAATCAAAGTGCAGCGAGGCAATGAAAATCTATTTCTATCATTAATTATCCAGCCTGACTTCTATCGCCCTCCTTCATCAGATGTCATCATTAAATGTCAGTAAAGTAATCACTGCATGACTCTAGGCCAACAGCGTAAATAAGAGGAATGCTCACTCCATCTGAGATTGCCATTATTGTCTGCGGCTGACTGCTGATTGTCAGGTTAGCCGCTGAATTCATTATCATGATTCCTCAAGGCGGAGCAGAACTGATTCTTATCTGACTCTGAAACTGTTTTGTCGACCAGAGCCTCATCTACATATCATTATTGGAAGATATTTCATGTCATCAAGCTTCACCGTGCTTCCCTGCAGCCGCCTCCATTACACAACTGCACAACAACATATAGGCACACCGCGATGTGTATCATTAAGATACAGTCAGAGCATCGAGTGTGTGTCAGCGTGGAAGAGAGAGAGTGTGACATTTCTCATTTCTCATCAAGTCTTTGCCCCAACAGGCTTAGCATATAAACAGCGTTGGTTTCTTTGCCATAATTGGGCATTATAGATAAGAAGCATATCTGGTGCTGCAGCTGGGCCTGTGAGGCTGCCATCCCATCAGCACCTACGCTCTGGGAGAAGGCCGGGAGTGACATGCATGGCTGATGACAGCAGCCTCAGTAGGACCGTGAGCTGAGGGACAACAGCCGAGCTCAAGCAGTGACGCATCCAGTTCTGGTCAGAGGAGTGAACTGAATAGTAGCACATTCACTTGCTAATAGCAATATCTGTTTTTTAAGAAGCTTATATTTAGAACATTTCTGCTTCGAGTGATGGAGTAGTGGAAGAAATAGAGGCAATAAAAAGAAGGTCAGGTAGTTTCATCTGCGACTAATCCAATTCAAGTTTGACCTTAAGCAAATTAGCAAATTAATGTTGCTTTTTATTCATTAGTTGTTTTTGTACTAGCCTATTTTTACGTATCTTAGGCTTGCAATTTGACCATTCACTATACCCTCCCCCTAAAGGCCAATGTCCAATCATAGCTTACCAAGTTTTGGATATCCTCACAGGTTGAAGTGGCGTGCATTAGGCTGGGGTATGATTTAAAGAGTTTAGAGAGTGGTGTCTTTTTTTCTAGTGTAGAAGTGTAATGAACTGATTAAACAGTGTGTTTGTGCTCTAAAACATTAGCTGTAATCATCCAAATGCCCACGTAACTAGCCAAACCATTGACAAGGTCATGGATGAATACAGAGAACATGAAGCAGGGTTCAAGGTGGGGCCACTTACATGGGCCTAGCCTCGGTCTAGCCTCAGTCTGGGGCTCATTCATGGCCAGAGGAAGGGAAACAGGCTAAGTCTGAATTTACTATTGGTCCATTATACAGCTTTTAGGACCTAATGCTTAATAAAGGCTATTCAAGTGCTTGTACTGGGAAGCTGATTTACCTAAAAAAATATCCACTGATTTAGACATCTCTTTCCTAATGTCTCTTCCTCTTTGACCCAATGGTTTCTGATATTCTAGGTAGTTCTCATCACGCTGATGTATGTTCAAGTGTTCGTTTATCTGATAAGTTTGGTTTTAATTAGTTATTTGATGCAATAAAAAGGGGGTGGGGATGTCATGATTGACAGCTGTTCTGAGTGAAGTAGTCGTGGAGCTGGAGGCTCGCGAGAGGAGGTGTAACTTTGACTTTCCATAACCATCACAAGTCTATGCAAAAGAAAATGGGTGATCATAAATGTATTTACAGATATATGTGTTTAGTTGTTGTGTCTTTTCTAGCCTAACAGCTACCGTGGTGCTAATACAGCAGCTAGGTGGTTCATGCTAACAAGCTGCAGCTGTGCTCGACTCGTGATTTGCTCAGTGTGTGGGCGGGACCTCGACACCGCAGCTCCAACCCCCCAATCACTACTGCACAGATTCTGGCCCCCAATAATGTCAAAATGCTAAAATGGCAGCTCCCGAATCTGGGACATTTTGGCTTCACTTTTGTGTTTGCCACATATATTGTACTGGTTACTACTCATCTTAGAAGCTTTTACTCTTGTAAAATGAAAATACATGATTTGAAAATACAAACAAGTGTGCAAGACAGAGAGCAGACAATTTTACTGTTATTTTACAATAAAATACCTTAAATGTTCCCTTACTGTAAGGACTAGGCTATAGCTCTACACTGCAATGCATCAACAATGCTGTTTCTTTATTCAACATAGATTATCAACTGATGAAGCAGACTTTTTGCCTAGCTTTAGCCTCAGCCTTTTAACACAGTGTAATGTATGCAGTCATCAAGTGCCTATTCAAGACCTCTTTAACGAGATTTTTGTTTTAAAACAAGTCAGGTGGAAACATAAAAAGTCAACCTGAGGCAGCGTTTTCAATCAACTCATGGAGCTAATGTTACTCTAATTACCTAGCTAGCCACAGCTGATAACATCCATAGCAACATTTTTCATTATAGACAGTGAAATAGAGGGTTGCCAGCCATAAATGTCTCTGTCTGAAGTCACAGGCCTATCCTAGAGGTAAAACTGACCTTGTAAACTTAACATTATGTGCCATGTATAAAGAGAAAGCTTGAAAGACAGTGGATTCATTCTTTAAAGCAGCAGTGTGTAGAATTGGAGCATTTGGAGTTATTTTTATAAAATAAAATCGCTATATAGTAGTACTGACAGTACTACATGAGACAGGTAATCTCCAGTGTCCTCCGGTGCTCCTAATGGCATCTGCACGATTTCACAGACTGGAGGAAAACAACCAATCAGAGCCAAGCTGGAGCCTTGCCGTCTCTGAGCAGCTGTCAGTCACTAGCAAACTCCAATCAAATAGTCAAACTAGGCAGAGCTGATCAAATATTAATTGATATTCTGTCACTGTTTTTTTTTTTCAGGAGCATCTTGTAGTTACTGTTTAGCTGTAAAATGAGAAAGTTTGTGACCCAGCAGCTATGTTGAGATAAGCTGAGGAAATACCAAGCACCACCCACCAGCTGGAGAAAACTTTCTCATTTTACAGCTAAACAGTAACTACAAGATGTTTCTGAAAACATATAAAGTGAGAAATAGGCATTAAATTGAATTGATATTTGATCTGCGCTGCCTAGTTTGACCATTTGGTTGGAGTTTACACGTGATTGACAGCTGCTCAGGAACACTCTCTCTCTCTGAAATGACCTGTGACTGGCTAAAGTCTCCCGTCACAGGCTAGATTGCCTGAAAACAGAGACATGAGGAGGTGCAGAAATCAGTTTTCTCTCAGAACACTTGAATTACAACATGCTGAAAGCCAAAATCATTCTACCTACTGCTGTTTTAATCTTGTTTTTCTCTGCACAAACTGGTTATCAACACATTAAGTTGGATATCTACAGTTCAGTTCAAAATGACCATATCAATATTGATCTTCAAACCCCTCATCAGTCAAACTTTAATGTTCAAAATATGCATTTCTATATCCTATAATAGTGGCAGCTAATCTTATTTGTGTCAAGTGTTCACTTAGGCCAGTCGGACTCACAGGGCTTCAGCAGGTAAGAACCTGTGAGGAGGTTTTGCAGGTTCTAATGCAGTACTTAAGGTCAAAACGCTGCTTCATAAGCTTGTTAACAAGCTTAAAACCCCCTCATCTGATTACCCAAAGACGGTGGCGACCACGGCAGAGCTGGGCTGCCGATAACCCTCATGTTGCTCATTTCTGCGCAGAACGGGCAGCTGATAAAGCTTGACCGTTGTTTTCTTGTTGTAAGTCTGGTGACCATCCATCAGACAACCATAAAAAAGGAATTCTGCAACTTGTTTATGTCCCTCAAATCTAATTGGACCTTTCTGCAGCTCCCGTGGCGTGCCATTGGTAGGCAATAAACAACAGAGGGAATGGGCAATTACTTCATATCACTGCTGGACATGGTAATAGTTATTGGCGCACTGAGTCTTTCTCTCACCATAGTTATTCCCAATGGCCACGGAATACAATTTGTGGTCTGCGCACGATTTAGAAAAAGGGGCAGTGACCTGGGATATGAGGATATGATTAAGTATGCCATTAACGAGCTCAAGACAAATCATGGAGGGATTGTGACAGCCAGCGAACATTTCCAGCCTGTGTGCCCTCTTGGGTACACATTGCTGCTGTCAAAGAAAAATTACGTACCCACAGTTGATTCCTTTTTCTGTTTCAGGCTTGGATTGCTTGGAAAGAGAGATGTGCCTGTAGAGTCTGTTTGCAATTTTTAAATTTGAATTTGTCAGGCTCACATTGAACAACTGGATTTGTTGAATTAATGAATTCAACGTTATGTAAAGCTCAGTCTGGAATTTAGTTCAGCCTGACACTGGATGGTGAATTCATTTCAGACTCACAGGTCAAGGGTGCTTTGGGTCTCTTGTATTCCTGTGTTAACTAGAAAGGCAAGCAACTGTGCCAGCTTTGCACTTAGCTCATTGCTTGTTCCTCTTTAGCCCAGAATCGACTGTTAACTCTTTCCCCTTGTGAAAGACCTGCAAATAAGCCAATGCGATGTTCACTAACATAAAACAACTGACACAAAAAGCAAGTCTTTTGACTGCGCGCATCAAGCCTGAGAGGAGGTGGATGCCCTTCAGCCAACGCTCAGGGAAGAAAGAGTCAATTGCCAATTACACTTTACTAAATAAAAAACACTGCAAATTCAGGTTTCACCACCCACTCAAAATTGGCACAAGATATAATTCATATAGTATTTCAGCTTGGCCGGCCCCATCGTACAATCTCAAACGTGACTGTTTAGTGAGTCGAAGTCTCTCTCTTCCCTTCAGTCCTTAAAGAGTTTTGTAGACAGTGTGCTTCTGTCCCACAGCAGTGCTCTATGGGGTTGCATTGTCCCTATATAAAGCAAAGTGACTGAGAGGATGCATTGTACTTTTTGAGAGGCAAGGCCTACTGGCTGAGTGCCAGATGCCGAGCATAACTCAAAGTGACAGAGTGACCGTCAAATAGCTGCCGAAGCACTGGCGTAATAACAAGATCATGCAGAAACAGTCTGCAGCCGTACTGTTTTGGGGCCGTGAAGCTGTGAAACATCCTTAACTACTGACTGTTGAGCGAACTGTCAAATGGACTGTCAGGCCACTTTCTCTAGAGCTTTCTAACATTACAGCCAGTTAGAAGGAGATACCGAAAGGGAAACATTTACTATATTTTCTACTTGTTCTTTGTATGGTCTTAAATGCAGGGTTTTAACTGCTCTCATGGGGCTAAATGGTGGTTAATTCAGAATATATGAATTAATATTCTCTTACTGTAATGCCTATTTCTCACATAAAATGTTTTCAGAAACATCTGTTTAGCTGTAAAATGAGAAAGTTTGCTCCAGCTGGTAGGCGGTGCTTGGTATTTCCTCAGCTGATTTCAAAATGGCGGCTGGATCAGAAACTTTCTCATTTTACAGCTAATCAGTACTTACAAGATGTTTCTGAAAAAAAAAAAAAAAAAAACAGTGACAGAATATAATTCAAATTTGATCGGCGCGTCCTGGTTTGACCATTTGATTGGAGTTTGAGTGACTGATAGCTGTGTCCTCTCCTGCAGTGCAGCTGCCGTCGGTGGAGGTACACAGCAGTGCCTAATCCTCATCAGGGCGGATAAGAAGCCGGTGCCAGTGGGCCAAACGGCAGCGTCTCAGACTGTGTTGTTGTGGCTGGCGTGTGTGCCAGAGACAGCAGTGGTCTTGTAGTAGATTTAAGTTGAGTGTTTATTGCTGTATTTGTCGAGCAGGAGATTTAAGTTATGCTTTCACTGAGAAAGTTGACTTAAGCTGGTGTTTGTACATGTTTCATTTATCGTTAATAAATTATATAATTTTATTTTGCATACAATCCATTGCCCGGGTTAAATTTATTTGTTACTCACTCCATCCCCTGGACCCTAAACAGGGGAACGTAACAGCTGCCTCGTTAAATGAGCAGCCAATAAGAATGCTCTCTCTCTGAAATGACCTGTGATTGGCTAAAGTCTCCCATCATGGCTAAATTTTCTAAAGCCTGAAAACAGAGTCGACTGTAGAGGTCCAGTTTTCTCTCAGAACACTTAAATTACAATATGCTGAAAGGTTATTATGGAATTTTAGCCCAATGATACCAAAAACATTCTGCCTGCGGCAGCTTTAATCTTTTTCTTCTCTGCACTAATTGATTACCAACACGTTATGTTGGATATCTACAGCTCAGTTCAAAATATCCATATCAATATGGACCTTCAAAATCCTCATCAGTCAAACTCTAATTTTAAATATATGCATTTTTGTGTTAAGTGTTCATTTAGACCAGTCAGACTCACAGGTCTTCAGCGGTTAAGTACCTGTAAGAAGGTATTTGCTGGTTCTAATGTAGTAGTTTGACCATTTGCAAGTGATTGACAGCTGCTTAGAGATGGCAAGGCTCCAGCTTGGCTCTGATTGGTTGTTTTCCCTCAATCTGTGAAATCTTGCAGATGCCATTAGGAGCACTTGAGGAGGACACAGAGGCATTCATTTTTTTTCAGATTACCTGCCTCATGCACTACTGTCAGGATATAGTGACCGTTTCATAAAAATATCTTTATTTAATCTCCATCTAATGCTCCAGTTCTACCTACTGCTGCCTTAAATGGGTATTCAGATATCTGTGACCTCTACTGGTGACCAGCATGAAATACAACACAAGCAGAACCTGCCTCCTCCAACACAGCCCTGCCTCAGCCTGAGCTATAGCAGCCTGTAATTTACACAGATAATAAAGTCACAATTTCCCAGGAGAACAGTAAGCCACTGAATGGAAATTGACTTTACTGAAAGACTCACATTCATTCAGTAATGCCATGCTAAGGAGTAACATTCCACAATGCTGATTTTCACTCATTTGCCATGGGAACAAGACGCTCTGGCTTCTGTAGTCACTGGTTCAAAACACGTCCTGCCTCATCACCGCAGACTGAATAGGTTGCAGCAATCACTGAGTCATTGCTGCCGATCAACCCCCCCCCCCCCCCCCATGCATTAGGAACTGCTTGGTCTGTAAGGTGGTACAGCATTCCTGTGGTATCCTAACACCACCAGATTCATAATGCCACCAGAGCAGTGTGTGAAATGTTATTTATGATCCCACTTTGCCTCAACATCATGTGAGTGAGCACCAAAATAAATCCACAAAATTCAAGAAAAGTTTATTTTTTTCATTTCAACAACAACCTGCACCGGAGTCAGTGAGAACCTATCCATATTTCCTTTCAGTCAGCCATGGATTACTTTTAAGGGGCTTTAAGTGACTTACTAGAAAGACAATGACGACCTTTAAACTAACATTAGTAGACAGAAATCTAGCAGAAAATAGCAGGAAATAGTAGCTTTGGTAAGAAGAGCAGTGTCATTGTCACTAGAGCTGAAACAATTAATCCATTAGTCAACTGACAGAAATTTTGATAATTAATTTATTGTTTCTGTCAACGAGACATTTGAATGGCCTTAGGATCTGGAAAATTGAGATGGGTTATAATTTTGACATTTAGTTGACCAAATGACTAATTTATTAATTGAAAATAAATGGCAGATTTACCAATAATTATATGTTACATTGATATGATATAAATAATCATATGTTGTGTTCATGGGCTGTCAAAGTTAACACTATAACGCATTAATGCAACTTGTGATTTTTAGGTTGTAGCAGGCTCAGTTTTAAAGCTACAGTGACGATACTGGCATCAAATGAAACTAGAAAACCAGGGGAATCTGGTGCCATGTCATACTAGCTTGTAAATATTTTGGCTTGGAAAAATCGTCATGGCCATTTTCAAAGGGGTCCCTTGACCTCTGACCTCAAGATATGTGATTGAAGATGGGTTCTCTGGGTACCCACGAGCCTCCCCTTTACAGACATGCCCACTTTATGATAATCACATGCCGTTTGGGACAAGTCATGTTCAAGTCAACCCACACACACACAGACAGCTGTTGTTGCCTGTTGGGCTTGAGTTTGCCGTGATTTGATTTTAGCATATTTTATATATATATATATTTTTCCTGTTAAATGCAGTACCAGTCATGGTTTCTGGTCAATTTCTGTAATTTTTTTGTGTTGTTATGTGAATTCCAATAATAAATATATACATAAAAATCATTCAGCAAAAATATTTGCCCAGTGCCATATTAATAAGAGTATTGAATAGTTTTAAGGTACATCTTGAAAAAGATAAAGTATATGTGATTAATTTGCAATTAACTATGGACAATCATGCAGTTAAGCTCGATTAAATATTTTAATCGATTGAAAGCCCAAATACATTAATAATTTATAAATGACCACTCACTCACCACTAACTTTACCTGGTTAATATAACTTAGAAATGTATGTTTAAACAGTACTAATATCATTATAGAGTTATAAACTTAAAATCACATGCTCTGTATTCAGGTCAGTCTTTTCAAAGAGCTGCATGAACAATGCCTTGAACATCAGTTGTGACTGTGGATTCCCCACAGGAGAACACAACCAAGTAAGCCAGTCACATGTAACCTGATTTTAAAGGTTGCTGTTCTGCTGAGGAGACCAAACCTGCCCCTCAGACTAATGGCCATGTAATGAAATACAAGTGTGTCATTCCGTTATAGAGCCATTACATTAGAGTCTCCTTCAAAACTCAGACAGCTTGTTAAATCTGATATGTTTCGGTGCCTCCGGTGAAATGAGCTGCTGCTCAGATGCAGACTTCCTCTGAGTGGGATTCATTCTATACACATCAATACTTAAAGCATAAGTTTATGTGAAGTTTACAACAAGTCAATTATGGGTTAGGGGTGTCGCAGTGTGATAGGCTGTTAAAGTAACAGCCCAGTAAAGTCTATCAGCACAGTATAAGCACATATAGCAAGTATTGCACTGTAATACATCACCTCTGCTTCATTAGCTCCTTAACAAGCTGTGAGGGTTAGAGCTGCTTTGGAGGCAGCAGACCTTCACTCAACACTTTGACAGTGTTTCATGTGTAAAATCAAGCTACTTTAGCAAAGAAATTAGGCTGACAGTAAAATATGCATGAGTCATGCTTCAGGTCTACAGAAAACTCTCCCCAGCGATGCAGCCTGAGCTCCCTTTGGTTTCTGGAGGTTTGGCCAATCAATACATTAAAAAGTGTTCTACATTGCACAAGGGCTGACTATTTATGGCCACAGTTCTTAAAGTGCGCATGTAAGTGGTCAATATTTGCTTCATTGTGATGAGGACTCCCTTGCCAGTGAGTCGCATATTTTGCTGGTATCCTACCGTTTAACTGATTGTAGACCACATCCTCCAGCCTCTCCAGCCTCTGGAGAATAGACTGCCTGTCCACCAAGTTGGAAACTTTTCCATTCCTGGCTCGCAGCCTCTGGTCGGACATACGCCCTATCTGGATGAGCTCCTCCGATCGGTCCTGGATCCGACAGTAGACCGAGAACAGGATAATCCCCACGAACACGAGGATGTTGACGGTCAGCAAAGTTTTGATTTTGCGTGCCACAGCCATGAAAGAGGAGATTGTCTGGCTGACTCAGTCAAGCCCAGCAGCTGTCCATGTGCGGTGGCCTGCTCTGCCACCTTTCGCTGTGCGTTACCTTAAGAGGATTTTCTTGAGGTCAACTCGCGGAGACCCGACGATCCGTTCAGCACCGCGGACAGCTCCGGAGGCTGCGCTCGCTTCTTAGCGGGGCGTCACATGGAGCAGTCAAGGTGGGGGAAGGTTGCTGCTGGCGGCCACACGGCGCTCGGCTCCAGCCCCGGTGAGCGACGCTTTTTATGGGCTCCACTAGCCGAGAAACAGCTGCACACGCTCTGTTGTTCGAGCTACATATTACGAACGAGAGATGACGCCAGGGAAGGCATTCATCCTCTGGAACAGCCCGCGGCAGTTGAAAAACATCTTTCCTCCGCAAAGTCCTTAGCCCCAATATGTCTCGTCCATCTTACAGGAGATGCGCTGCAATAATAACCGCTCGCATCGTAGCATCCTGCTGCTATCACAGCCTCGCTGTGGCATCTCCCTTTTCAGAGGTGGTCACTCGATCCGTCCCGCTCTGCAAATATGAACCCGAGTCTGTCCAGAAATGTACATGCTTCAAAAACAAGGCGGCGTTTCTCTCTCTCTCTCTCACTCCCTCCCTCTCTCTGTCCCTCCCTCTCTCTCTCTCTCTCTCCCTCCCTCCCTCGCTCTCTCTCTCTCTCTCTCTCTCGCTTTCTCTCTCTCTCTCTCTCTCTCTCTCTCTCTCTCTCTCTCTCTCTCTCTCTCTCTCTGTGTGTTGGTGTTCCGTCAGACCATTGTTGCTCTCCTTGTCGGCGGCGCAGGGCAGGCTGAGTCGAGAGCAGATTTGCCCTCAAATGCGGTGGGAGAGATGCAGCCGGGCTCTGGCATGCTGCTGTCTCTCCTCCTCCTCCTCCTCCTCCTCCTCCTCCTCCTCCCAGCCTCTCCGCTCTCTGTCGGTGAAGAAGAGCCGCCGCTGCGTCCTGACGTTCAGAGGCTCAATCATGAATATTCACGAGCTGTGTTGGGCTCGCAGGATAAAATAAACAGTGTATGGAAGCAGCTAATGTTTCCACTTGGTAGAGCAGCAGCCGTCTGCACGTATCAGCTAGTGAACTGTAAAAATGCGTTAACAGATTTTTGATCCGTAGTGCGGAGGTTAATAGTCTCCATGTCACCTCTGGTGCCACCGCCAGCAGGAGCAACTTCAGTGCCTCACATCCATATAGGATCTGATTTGCATGTTATGCAACTGGCCTGCATGGATGCAGTACATGCATGGTCAACCTCAGGAGTGTAATTTCACTAATCACATGCTCGGATGGAGCTTCAACTCCATCATATTAGAACTAACAAACATATCCTGCACTGAGTAAACAACCTATTTTCAATCAAATCCACTGGGAAAAGAGGCTCCTTTATTTGAACTACCTTCAGAACAGAAGTCCAGCTTTTCATCAGAAAATCAACCTCACGCTGCAGCCCATGCTGCAGACTGGACTCTGTGAAATGCAGCAAAGCTTTAAGCAAAATATGTTTTTATTAAAACTTTTAATCGGGATTAATCATACGATTATCCATAGTTAATCGCGATTAATCGCAAATTAATGGCATATTTTGTATCTGTTCAAAATATAGCTTAAAGGGAGATTTGTCAAGTAATTGTCCAGAAATCATCACAGGTACTGCATTTAGCATAAAAAATATGCTCAAATAATAACAACAGCTGTCAGTGTGTCAGTGTGCTGACTTGACTATGACTTGCCTCAAACTGCATGTTATTATCATAGGGTGGGCATGTCTGTAAAGGGGAGACCCATGGGTACCCATAGAACCCATTTCCATTCACATATCTTGACATCAGAGGTCAAGAGACCCTTTTGAAAATGACCATGACAGTTCAAGGGCCCCCTTGAATATGGCCATGACGATTTTTCAGTTATTTAGCCTCATTCTCAACAAGCTAGTATGACAGGGTTGGTGCCAATGGATTTTGTCGGTTTTCTAGTTTCATTAGAACTGCTTTAAGGACACCTGCAGTAATGATTCGACCCACCACTTCAAATAGCTTTCCCCTCACAGCTCCTCAATATGCTGTAACCTTTTGCCACTGCAAGCTCCTCATCTCCAATTCCAAATGAATTACAGCTCAAGTAAATCACGTACAAAAGTGATTTAGTCTCACTGTGTACTTTTACTTGATTAGGCAAACCCAGACATGGCGCAGGCATCCCAAAGCACTTTGATCACACTTCACACCCACTAGAGGATCTCAGATTTATACCCTTCACTTTGTTTGCTGTTCTTCTATAATCAGAAGGCGGCTGTAACCATAAAAAGGAACCTTTATAGACAACAGCTCTTTATCAGAGGACGTCTGGTATGAATGTGATCTTGTAAGTATCCTCATACCTCTTCATATGCCTTGATGGTATACTGTACGTCTTGAAGATGAAATCAATTCTGTTTTTCAAGAGCTTTTAGTTTAATCCTCTCAGAAATCAGTTTAAGATTTGTTTCAGAGATCAGACAGTCAGAGAGAAGTGGTCCACTGTGGTGCTGAGGGTGCTATGTGAAGTGTGCATCATTATCATTCTATCAAGACACAAACTTAATGCTGAAGAGCACTAAGAGCTTCATGCGCCATATATTCCACAAAGTCCCTGCGATCAAACATGTGGCCAAATACAAATCACCACACTGGTCAGTGTGGTGATTATAAGTTGCGTTTCCTATCATCAACCCTTTTTTACTGATTGCAGCCCATGTGCTTCCTCTCCAGCTCCTGTGGTTCTTAGCTCTGTATGACAATTGCGTTTGAAATAATCAGCTTTGTATGCAGTGTTTAATTAGGATTCCTGCTGCACATGAGCCTCATGACAAAAGGTGCTGATTTAATTCAAGGTCTGCAGAAACAGAGTGACTGTGGGGAAATCAGCGTTACAGGCATCTCGGCCACCATGCAGGCCTCAGCATAGATGCTTATACAACAGCCACAGTATCACCAACCCCTACGCTCCTCCAGAGGACTCTGAAGACTTCTGTTCTGTTCTCTGCATTCAGCACCCTGCATGCCCCTGTGACTGCAGACTGTAGCACTCAAGTGTTTTAACCATATTAACCTGGGTCACTGCCAGCTCCAACTTAGTCATCCCACTCACCACTCAGTTCTACATAAGCCACTTGAACATATTCAGTGGGTGGACACAGGCTGGATAGTGTGCATCTACTGCTGTGATAGCCACAGCCATGTGTTCACCAGATCTGTGCTCACAGGAAACAAAGTAAAAGTAGCTTCCACAGCCACCACCCTGCAGAGAGTGGAAATCAATCAAAATGTGTGAATAAATTTGCTATGTATTAATCACAAATACGGCTGCACGGTGGTGTAGTGGTTAGCGCTGTCGCCTCACAGCAAGAGGGTCGCAGGTACGATTCCAGCTTGTGGCTCTTCTGTGTGGAGTTTGCATGTTCTCCCCGTGTAAGCGTGGGTTCTCTCCGGGTACTCCGGCTTCCTCCCACCATCCAAAGACATGCTGTTTAGGTTAATTGATGACTCTAAATTGCCCGTAGGTGTGAATGTGTGTGTGAATGGTTGTCTGTCTATATGTTGTCTGTCTCTATGTGCCCTGCGATGGACTGGCGACCTGTCCAGGGTGAACCCCGCCTTCGCCCTATGCCAGCTGGGATCGGCTCCAGCCCCCCCGCGACCCCTAACGGGATAAGCGGTTGACGATGGATGGATGGATGGATAATCACAAATACATATAGTGTGTTGATAATGTTAACAGATGACCATAAAGTAGATTTGTTCAACATCATAACATATGAAAGTCCAAGTCTATCCCTTTTTCCCATCACAGATCAAATCAATTTATATTTTCCTATTACTGAAAGGAAAAAACAAAGATTGATCAGAAATACTTCTTTAGCTTCCAAGTCTCTGAGTCCAAACTTGTAGTGTAAACTGTAGCTTACCAGCCAAGGACAGGTACTGTCTTCTTAGCAGTTGCATTGAAGAATAAAGACTAGAGGCCATCTTGCAATGGGATCACACCTGACCCAGTGCTAAACCAGGCCTGGGGCCTAATGTGGAAGTGGCCCTTATCATTTCCTGTCTGAGTACTTTCAGTTCCCTTGCTTGAACCACATCATCTTCGACTTAACATTCATTTTGATGTCAACTACATGACTGTAAAGTTTTGTGGCTGCATCCTGCATGTTTGTCACACTGTCGTCATCACCTGGCAAAGTAATCTTGGGAATGGGATCACACCAGCCGCGATGCCACATGGGGCCAGGTGCGCAAAGTGGGGGGGGCCTTCCCCACTTCCTACCCCCCGACTTCGGCATTGCCTGGACCACAGCCATCTTCAGGGTCGACCTTCAGCTATAGCCCTGTAAAATTTAGTGACTGCAACTTGCACGGTTGCAGCACGTTTGCAGTGGCAAATTTTAACACCTGGCAAAGTACTCAAACCTCCTCTGTAGTAGTTCCCGCTACAGTAGGTGTCACCAGCACCACATTTTGCCATAATGATTCACACAGACTCACCAGGTGAAAACAATATTAGCCACACGCTGTCTTGGTCAGTAAATGTCAGGATCTTCAGCAGCTAAATGCAGCAGTGTTCACTAGCTAGTCACTAACCTCTGATGCTAAAAGGCTTCGCAGAGCTGACTAACTGCACGGTTAGCTAATAATTCTCTGTGAGCTCATCATTAACAGCAATACTTTTCACATTGCATGTAGCCATTTGATCTATTGTTAGTATAAAAATATTGATTAGTACAGCTTTAATATAGTAAACCATGCAGTACACAGATCAGGGCCTGAACAAGCCTTGGCCCCAAAAAGGACATTAACTACTATAAAAACCAAGGCAGTAAGTGCTTTGTTGGGGACCATTTAGTTTGCTACACCCCAGTGATTTTAGCACACCGGGCATCTCATCAGCTGAAACTGCTCCTCACTGTTTAGTTCACAAGAGCCCTACATGGCCAGGCAGAGTGAATGTGTTCAGACGAAGATGCTATTAAGCAGAGACAGCCAGAAGTCAACAGATCACACGCATCCACTGCATTGCAGGAATAAATGAAACAGCAGCGTAAGCGATCAAAATAACTTTTCACCAGCTTTTTTGTCTTTGGTAGTATATATTTAACATTTCATCCAGGTTTCAACTAACCACACGAAAACTTGTGAGCCTTTGCCATTCTTATAGTATTCTCTTGAATGTGTTGATGGAATTTAATGAAAGAAGGACCTTGCGGTGTCTTTAATAGTAGCATAGTTTGTATTCAGTATAATGCAAACTAAGAGTTGCTAGCAAAAAGAAAAATATGCATTGCTTGAAAATGTAATTATCACAGTGCGTCTGAACATGGCAACTTTCATCAAAAATATGCAAGGTTGTTTTTTTTTTCCTTTGAGAAAGAATTGTACCCTCCATTTGTATTCACACTGCCTAATATGCATAATGTTTTGGTATAAATAGAAACGATCTAATTCACCACAAGCTACATCAAGGTCAGTGTGACCATTGTGAAAAGAAAAAAAAAAGCATTTGACAAATCTGATGCAGCAGGAACAGTGGCGCTGATGTCGCTGCGCAAATAACTGTTTGTCCCTGATCAGCTGACACACAGGCTTGTCTTGTCCCTTTTAGAATAAAGCACCTACTCTAAGACACTTGTTGGTCACTAAGGTAGTGCCGTCTGCTCGCCTGCCAGAGCTAAGTTCATACATTATCACTTTGACCCGCAGGCTAACAGCTAAGCCCCAGTTCTGTCTGCCTTAACTTAGCTCATTCACATTCCACCTCCAGCCAGTTCTCCCCACTGCTCTGTTGCTGCGGGAGCTGTTGATTTGCCTAATGCCTTAAATAAATTAGAATAATAACCCGGACTGGAATATGTGGTTTTCAGCTCGGGGCGAAATTTTACATGTTTTTGGTTTCTGTACAACATATGAAGAAACACTGGGGGCCAGCAGCTGAGTGTTTATCAGAGCCGAGGTCTCATTAAGACACAATGCGCTCCTTGACCTTGGCAGACAACTGTGGCTGGGCCCATAATGCATCACATGGTGGCAAGCCAATCACAAATGCAAAGTGCTTTTTTCTCAAGTGGGGACAAGCTAGGCAAATCTTGATGTTAATGAGACAGAAGCGGCATTGCTTCCGTGCACGTCGTCAAACAAAACAGCAACAGGAATCATCAGTGTACCAAAACATTAAGCTGGAGACTGAGCACATCAAATATAAAATGTCAAAATGAACAATTGGATTTATCAGTGTGAACATAATCCTGGCTTCTCATTGTGTTTGTATTAATGGAGAAGGAGCTCTCCAGACACCGCCAAATGTTTCTTGATTAATGGCAGAAGCAATTACATCTTGCCAGTGTACCGATGCTTGATGGGCGAATCGGTGCAGGTAATTAGAAAGAATAATGAAACAGGGCGTCAAGGGAATAAATCCCTGCATCAAAAAAAATCTAATCAAAGATAAATGGACTATCCATATTGCCTTGTCATTATGCTGGAAAGATTGTTGTTTTAAATCCCTGTTTGCTCCAGCTATGGACTCTTTCCCATACAAAAGCCATTACTCTGCTGACACCTCCGACTTGTTTGCAGGCTGATTGATATTCCGTGGCTCCTGAGCATTCCTCCAGTTTGTGTTTTCAATTTCTGGATGAGACAATGGATTCAGGATTCATACCAAGGAAAAAAAAAACAGCTAATGATGGATTTTCAAAAGAATACAGAAATGTTATTAAAATGCAACCAAATGCATACATGTGAGCTCAGACGGAGGCGCACACACACACACACACACACAAACAAATGCGTGGAGCTCTATGCCTTGGCTGTTTCAATTGGTGCATTGATGGAACTGTTGTCAGGATTTCTATACTGTCAACGCTAAACCATTTAAAGCGGAATCAGCTGTAATTGCAAGCAAATCCTTAGCTCTGTTCTCTACTCGGATTGGTTGGCTCTAAAGTTACTCCCATACCATATTGCTGCTGTGGAGACAAAACTGTGAGATTGGGAGCATTTCTATTGCCTCCGCACAGCTCTCAACATGGTGATGTGAGCAACATTCTCTGCTCAAGTAGACATTAATCCTTTATATCTTAACATAACAAATACTTATTTACCTCTGTATTAATGCTCTGAATATCATATAGAACACCTTCAGTTTTCCAAACATGTTTACAGTTCTGTTCATAATTTCAAATATACATGTAAATGCAAAAGCAGTTTTGCTTTATTCTACTACAAATTGCTTTTGCAAGCAGTGCTGATGAGTAATAGAGAGCAGGGGGCATGAAGGCTGAGCTAGCACACCATGGATTTGGTGTAGTACAGTAAGATGCACAGGATGCCCAAAAAGTGAAGTGTAGAAATTCAAAAATGAGGTTTCATGAATTTAAAGCAGATCTATTATGCTTTTGTGCTTTTTTTCCCATTTCCTTTAAAATCAACATTGGGAATTATTATTATTTGTAGTAGTAGTAGTAGTAGTAGTAGTTCTCTTCCATGAATTGCCTTTTTGAGGGCCTTAATCTGTTTTTGTGTTTTGTGCATGTAGGTCTGCAAAGTTACAAAGCCCAAAGTCCAAAGTTACTCACTAAAAGTTACTCACCTGAAATGCCTCACTTGAAGTCCCACCTTTTCTTCCATAACATGGTGATGTCACCACGTAACACATTTGCATAATGCCTGCTTAGCAGCTAGTTCGGCAAACAAAGCTGGTTAGAACAGCAGTGGAGCAGAAAAACTGAGTGTTTCAGACAGAAAGTGAGAAGAGGTGCTGCAGCAAAGCCGGTATGAGAAAAATAATGCATTGAACATCAAAGCATGTTAACATGTTCTAGTACACGTGTCAAACTCAAGGCCTGCGGGCCAAATCCGGCCCAGCACCTCATTTTCTGTGGCCTGCATGGGCTTGCACTTCCACTTTTTGTCTTCAGAGCTAGTTATTAAATGATTTATTTCTAAAACTAATAATAATCAGATGCAGAATAGCAAAAAGCATAATAGGTCCTCTTTAAGGTTCATATTTTGACATTCTGCGGAATTTGGGAAATTTGCTGTCTTGTTGAAAGTTAGATCACTTTTATGTCTGTATGCTAAGTTTGAAGTTAATGCCGGAAGACAGTTAGCTTAGCAAGACTGGAAACGGTCAGCCTGGCTCTGTCACCTGCCCACAGCTTCTCCAAAGCTCACTAAATAATGCACTAATATAATTTGCTTAATCTATGTAAAAAACAAAATATTAAAATGACAGATTGTGGTTTTGCAGGGAGTATAGCTTCTGTCTGCAGTGACTTGTTACTTATTGAGTGAATCCATCACAGTGACGATTAGAGATATAACGTGTTAGTTAGGGAACTTTAGAAGTAATTGAAGGTGCATTCTTCAGTGTTGGACAAATCCAAGCTAGCTATTTACCCTGCTTCCAGTCTTAATGCTAAGCTAAGCTAATCACCTGCTTGCTCTAGCTCTATATGCTATACAGACATGAGGGTGGTATCAATCTACTTATCTAATTCTCTGAAAAAAATAAAATAAGATTTTTTTAAGATTTTTTTCCCAAAATAATAAAACAAAAACTATTCCTTTGTGAAGGGATATGAAGGTGAATAGGAAGGTGAATTTATTTGATGAAGGCTCAATTTTGAGTGATAATGAAATGCTATAAAAGAGTTCAACATCATCCTGAAAGATAATACTGCAAAGGATAACCTGAACCAATACCAGGAGGATATTAGGGCCTCATTATTATTTTCACATACCTCACACAATAGCCATAGATGCCAATAGACATGGTTTCGGCTCTTATTTTTGATGCTTTATTTACACAGCAAAGTGTTCGCTGGGTTGAGCTCAGGGTCTCGGGGACAGAATGTGGCTGGTCTCGTTCACTAGAAGGTGGCAGACGCAAAGATGATTCAGTCCAGTTTCCTTACCGTTTGTGGCCAAAAGGAGCCAGCAGCCAACATCTCAGCCAACGCTCTAATCACTGGCTCACAGCAGCAATCACAGAGCTGGTCGCTAATCAGTCAGCACAAACAAGCCGACATGCATGCGCATACAAACCAGCATCTGCACAAGTGCTCCGGCACACACCCACACACATATGATGGAGGCCGACTTCAGAATTTCAAAAATCTAATTGCTGTTTCATATGCTCACAGGAACACATTTCAGGGGAAACACTAAATATTTTGCATGAATCTGCTCTACTTTAAAGATACTGAATGTCATTGTTTGAATAATGGAGGCTTTGATCACAAAATAATGTCTGTATCAGTCTTTTAAAACCCATAACCTCAGCACAACACAAATTTGGACATAGTTTAGATGCATTAAGAGAAGACACTCCTCAAATCATACAGTACAAGCACACTGATGCCCACAGTCTCTTCACACACATCGGCCGCTAATCCCCGCAGCCAGTGTTTACTCCAAAAAGAACAAAGTCGGCGCTGGCAGCGGGGATCAAAGCGTGCAGATGGCCAGACTGGATCGGAGCAGAACAACACGCTGACCATTGTTAAGCTAACGTCACCGCCCCCCCCCCAAAAAAGGCCCTGGATCCAAGCATTCGCAAGCTGCTTTTACAAAGATACCACGCTTTACAGTACATACATCCCTTCCCTTCCCTGCTAGAGACTGTATGGTGCTGTGTGGCCAGAATAGGGTAGACATGTAATAATTCTGTCATTTGCCAGGAAAGAAAAAGAGAAAAGTGGCGGGAACAGACATAAAAGCAACACGTCTGGTCCCTCCCTGTTAAAGACTGAGCTTTTGCTCAATTGTAATTAAAGATAGAGGCGCATGCAAGCAGTATGCCTCCCAGAGAAAATAATTATGTAGCCCTGAGAGTGAAGAGGGTATGTGGTTGTTAGGGGAGGGGGTGGTGGTGAACGAGTGCAGAGCTGAGAGGCGGCTGAGGTGTGCGTGGAAGGAGGGGACGCCACAGGGGATTGCGGCAGCTGAGGTCGAAGTGGGTGCAGAGGACTGCAGGTCATCGTCGCTCTCCGTTCAAAATCCCTCAACGCACACACACTCTCCCTGATGGCCGATCAGAGGGCAGACGGAGAGGAAGAGAGGCTGGGGGTTGGGTGTGTGTTGAGAGGCCTGCCTCCCCACCAGAGGCCAGTCACAGTGTAATCTTTGAGCGAGAGGTAGAATGAAATTATGGTCCACCAGTTGAGGCTGTATTTATTATCACATACTGCAGCTGTGAATCAGAATTAGATCTGTTTTTTTTATTTATTTTCTGAATGCTATCAGTGGGCAGGAATTTGTCAACAACATCATGTAGAATCGCAACACACACTGAAGCTAATTTCATGTGTTTATGGCTTTGATTTGTCATTTGATGCCTTTGAAGCATAACAAGATAGTGGTCCATGACAGTAGCTGTAATGAGTATGCAGTAAGATAGTGATCCATGATGGTAACCAGTGAGCCAGTAGAGCAGAATGGTGATCCATCAGAAAGACATCATCTAGCCAGGATCAGTGGAGATTAGTGCTTGTGCTTTTCTGTTACACAAACACACAAAAATGAATAGTATATGTAAGTGTTGCCTATTTATTCCACTCGATTTGTTGTGATTTGCAGAGACATTACGGAATTGAGTACTGTGGTGTAACTACAATATAAGTATAGGATATTAAATATAATTTCTTGATGTAGGTCAAAAAGGTTTATGTGTTCTCTGTAATACAATCTGCATGTATGCATCACAGTGCACATCACGTTTATTTGCTTTCTTGCAGAGTTAGATGGGCAAATCGATGCCCCTCTCATGTCTGCATGCTGCGTACAAAGTTAAAGCAGAGTTAGCAGCTGATTAGCTTAGCTTAGCATCGTAGAAAGACTGGACACAGGAAGAAACAGCTAGCCTTGGTCTGTCAGAAGATGCCAGCAACTCTAAAGCTTGCTCGCACGTTACATCTTGTTTGTTGAATTTGTGCAAAAAAAGTGTAAAGGCCAGAACTGAAACTCTCCAAACTCACCCAGCTGGCTAGCATGTATTTTTTTTTTGTTTTGTTTTTAAAGGGGAACACCACCTAAATTAAGAATCCCAATGTGTTATTTCCATGGCAGACTAAAGTTCAATCAGTATTTGTGAACATTAGCAATGCTCTCTCAAAGCCAGAAACTAGAGAAAGACAGAAAGAAAGTTTCAAACATGTGATGCCATGGGGTAAAAAGTGTTGACTGGGAGATCCACAGAATGAGCTTTATTCTACCGTAGTATTCTCAGTTTCACTACATTAACCTGGTATAACATCTCTGCCGATTCATTGTCTATGGAGCACTTTATACCCTGCGACATCACAAGTTTCAGCACTCTAGTTTTTGGATTTGGACGAGTTGTCTTACTTGTATTTTTGGTGTCTTAGACCACAAGAATAACATTGATGAATTTAGAAAATTGGTGCATTCCCCCTGGGATTGACCCAATGACCTGTTTGTTTGTGTCCTGTGTTCACAACATTCAGTTTCTTTCTCATTTTACAGCCGTTTTAAGCCCAACCATGTTGTTTTTCCTAAACCTAAGTAGTTTTGTTGCCTAATGCTAAAGTGACGCCAAGGGGAAAAGTGGTAGTATGTGACAAGTTGGGATGAGCATGTGTCGGGCAACCTCAGAGAGAGGACAGAAACGAAGGTGCTGCTATGCAGGTCCCCACTCCTTATGCTAAGCTAAGCTAATCAGCTGCTGGCTGTAGCCATATTTTTACTGGACATACTGTATATTAGAGTGATATTGATCCTGTTATTTAACTCTCAACGTATTTCCCAAAATGTCAAAGTATTGTTTTAAAAACCTCCCTCTGTGGGAGTACAGCAATAAGAATCAAATGGCCATTGTAGGCAATAAAAAAGGATGAAAGTGTAGCACATGTGCAGGTGTGGTAATAGACTGACAAAATCAATCAGAGAATGATCACACGAAATTGCTCAGACCTCTTAAAATGAATGCCGTTGTCCATTAAAGCACTTTTATTTGAAAGCATGACTTGCTATTGTCATGAAAATCTAACAGCAAGATTTTTTTTTTCTGAAATACACAGCAGCACCCAGAAAAGGGTTATTAAAGGGGGCTTAAATAAAAGGAAAAGACAAAGGTGGATAATGGATCTTCAGAATGCACAAAAATCACAAATCATCTTCCCTGGTACTGAGTCACTTCATGTGCTGTCCATTGTTATGGAGAATCCTTGTGGAATGAAAGTGTTACTGGGGTTTCAGGTTGACTCTCATCACATTGAAGCCCAAATGAAAGTTGAAGCTCCTTTGTTGCACTTTTTTTTTTTCATCTGCCGTGACGAAACATGTTTGAACTACAGATTGGTTGCTAACTCCATTTTTCAGCTGTGGCATCCACTTTATGCGGAAGGGTAAGAAAGTCAATTGAAAGTTAATTCCAGTGTGTTTGATTAATGGGCACTGGAGGATGCACTCTAATCTGAGCACCGTTCAACTGTTCCATTTCCAGCCACACACAGGTAATTATTTGCTGCTTTCTCCTGGAGTAAATGTTTTTGTTGCACCTTCCCCTCCTCTGACACCAGTTGTCTTGTTCCCGAGCATCTTCAAATGGGTGTAGGGTAGGTGATGTGCTGCTGGTCTAGTGTGGTTTTATTCCACCATAATAACAGAATGGTAGCAAACTTAGCACCGACGGACTCAAATTCATTTTAGCTGTCAGGTGTTGCCTAAGTCTTGTTTAATCTACAGGCAGTAAAACTGGAATTTTGCAGTAATGTGTTATAAATTAAAGACTCAACTCAATTAATCTGAATTCTTTAGCATTGGTGGACTTGTAGCCTAGTAGACACGGGAAACAGGTTGCCTGTGTAACACAGAGCTAACAGCCACCAGACACTGTTGTTGTCCGTCATGCCTGATGTTCATTAGCTACAGAAAGACAGTTAATTGGTGACCTGCTATCCTAACAGTTGTAAATGAGAGATCTGCACGGCCCTCAGTATAGCAAAGGCTGAGCTTGCAACCCGTAGCTAACGGTGCTAACAGTGAAAGTGCAAACAACAGTGCTGACAGAGCTAACAGTGTTAACCTGAGGGGGAACCAGAGGGTGGGTGAATCGCTTCCACGAGTCAGTCGGGATGACTTTATCAACTGTGAACGCAGCACAGAGCGGCAGCCATGAGCGAGCCAATGGGGCACGCTCACATGTAAAAACATGCAGTGAAAGGCATATGTGACCTGCCCAGCTATGTAAAAACAAAACTATGTATAAACAAAATGCAGGAAAACTCGGTTTACAGCACATACTGAGAGAGAGTGACTTCATTCTCCGCTCATGCAGACACATTACTCCTCTATGTCTTTACACAGTAAATAGTTGTTTACTGCTGTATTAATGGATATCAGTATAGAGCACCTTTAACCAAGGATGCCACACTGATCAGTTGTATTAAGTGCAGCACACACTGATGCCACAATTGAGCTGATGGTATGAAACTCAAATGTTTCCCAACCTGGGGTCCGGGCCCCCTTAGGGGTACCAGGATTTGTCTGCTCTGAGGTTGTCAAAATTAGATTTGCTCGTGTATAACTAAAATCATAATAACACGCTTAATGGATAATTTATTTAAAAGTCTGTATACAAAACTATTACTACTACTCAGTAGTAGAAATATTCTGCTTCAGTCCATATTTGTTGGCGTTTAGCCTTTCAAGAAAAACATTTTCACTGTGATCAAAATGTATTTGCTCTCCCTTACTTATTTAATACAATGAATCACTTTCTTCAAATAGAGGATTTTGTTTGAGGATTTGTAATTTGTAAAGTGATGATGTCGGGGGGAGGGAAGGGTCAGCTTTTCTTAGATATAAGTAGGCAGGGCTTCAAAGAAAATAGGTTGGGAGCAACTGCTCTACAGCAACCACAGCCTTGACTATGTTTGGCCATTAATGGCTATTTACCACATGCATGACCCAAATTACATGATGTTGAAGTGTAGAATGAACCCAGTGAACATGAGTGAAAATAAGATACGTGAATGTGAGAGATGTTGAAACTGAAGAAGCAAATCTGTGGGTTTTCAGCTGTGCTTGGTGTGCAAATGTGCATCTTATGTTGTCTGGGACGGAGTTCAGTTCAGCTCACATCCTCCAGGGTGTCCTGGCTCAGCTCTCCTACAGAGCCATGTCTTTTTCACCCGTTTGCTAATCCTGTCTGCATCCCTGCCCTTGATGTTTCCACCCCAGCACTCCACTGCAAAGAACAGAGGGCTGGCCAACACTGATCGGTAGAGCATGTTGAGCTGAGTGTCCACGAGCCTCCTGAACAAGAGTGCATGTCGAGGACAGCTTGATGGTCAGAGGAGCAAGTGACCTGAATTCTATTTAATTCAATCATTTGGTTTGCAAATGTTATTTAAAATGATAATGAAACACATTATCACATATCTTTTTTTAAGTGATCTAATTGAAGTGGAGATATACGAGGCCCTGCTTTATGCACTTTGAAGTTCAAATGGCCCTCTGGGGGAAGGATCAGGTCTGATTGGCTTTGGCTTTACTCACCAAACATGCTTCCAAAACAACTCTATTACACCGTGTGTGCCTGGTTCACACAGGCTCTTTCTATTAAGCCCACAGCCTGCTTTTAATGCACAAAGCGGTGGCTAAATCAGGTTTGGTCACTTAAGCTTAGAGAGCGAGTATAAATGATTTTATAAACCGGATAAAATAAGGCTATCATTTTGCCACAGACATCAGTAGAGTTCATTTACTATTTGGCTAATATCATATAATGCTATCAACACAGTTAATATATATGCATTTATAGCTTGGCACTAACTCAATTTCTTTGAGCTGACCCTTTAAATGCTGCGGCAGTGCGTGTGAATAACACTTCTACTGCAATCTGTCGCACCAGGACACAAAGACATCAAAACACATTTATAATAAGCTACCTCTTCCGTAATAAAGCAATATGGATCACTGTGATGCATGTCTAAAACATCAAGTACATTCATGAGCAGTATGGCATATAGTACAGGCTCTGTCCTGTTTTTATTACATTTGTGCACATGCTGAAAAACTGTGGAAAGCCTCAACTGACCTTCCAGCGTGAAGAATAGATCACTGCCAAGGTACTGCTACCTCTCTGTGGAAGAACGCAGGCTGTTTAGAGGGTAATTGTTTACTGCTACCAGCCATGAGCTAACAGACTACTTTAAAAGCAGAGCAGTAAATAATGCAGGCTTTTAAACCCAAAAGAAATGCCTCTTTTTCTTTACCCCTTTAGCAATTGTAGCATCTATCTTACCATGAATACAATTAGATTACCTTAAAATGTATCTCTAGAATTAAAACATGATTACTTTTGGTGTGTAGCACTCTGGATAAGAGTTTCATGCATCATGGGGAGATAAGCACCACTTGAAAATAATTACATCTACTCTGAGAATGATTGCTCATGTGGAAACAAAAAAAAAAAAATCTTATTGGCCACCCTGGTGCCTCCCCGCTAGAGTAAGAAGGTGAGAAATGTGTCTCAGATAGTACACAGTCGTAAGCAAAATGTGTGTAGAATAGTCTTGTAATAGACCTTTTTTTTACAGAAGACATTTGACTTCTCACAGTAGAAGTATATAGATATGAAGAATGAAATTATAATGATGGCTGAATTAGATTTAGCTGCTTTGATTTCAGGGTTCATGCATGCTGGTTCACTGTCACTCTCACTGGAACACTTGAACACCACAGGGCCATTGTTAATGTTATGAGTAAACCTGTACTTTTCCTAAAATGACAAGTCAAAATGTCTGCTGAGAGAAGAAAATGAGCTGGATCAACTCTGGAGCACAATACCAACTGAAGTCAAGTTAATGCCATATATAAAGTCCTTTACAACAAAGGTTACGTGCTGGGTAAAATTGTACTTAGAAACTGTACACAGAGTTGGAAAATTGGCTATAAACTCTCTGTGCAACACGTCAGTTTCATGCCCTGAATTGGAACCATGTTAAATTGCATCATGCCTACCAAATAAAATCAAATGAAAGCCCATGTTAAAATCAATATATATATATATATAAGGGTGAAAGTGAAACTGACTAGCCACCATACAGGAGCCATTCATTAGATGATGTCTGGGGATTAATGACAGTCAACTACAAGCAGTAGTACACTAGTCTGTGTCCACTAGTACAATTCTCCAGCTACCTGTATCATGCTTCATATGGATTCAGCTGCCTGTCCGGTTACCTCAATTTGTTGACCTAATCAAAGAACCACCCTGTTGTGTAGTAATAACATTATCCATTTCACCACATGGTGCTTAGATGAGCTGATCTTGTCTTTGTAGGCTTATATCTTTGCCATAACAAAGTCGTTTTAGGCAATTTTTTATTTTTTATTCCTCAGAAAAAATACCAAGGTCCGAACCTCTGTGACCTCAGTGGTAGGTATGGCCATGACTAATAGGTGGTTGGCTAGTTTTAGAGGCTCAGTGTGAAGTGGTTGTTAACATTTCATAGTGGAAAGAGACACAAAATGAGCACAAAGTATCACAAAACAACCCCATGTCGATGCAAATCAACTATAAAGAGACACAAAATAACCACAAAATGACAGTACGGTGATGTAAAATGACCACAGAGAGACGCAAAACGACCACAAAGAGACACAAAATGACATACAGTAGATAGTTGCTTTTGGACTACTGTGCAGTCCTGAGCTGCTAAAACTGCCATGGTAGCATCTTTGGCTGCCGTGCTGAATGAGCCAGAGCTCTGGTGGGCATAAACAATCAACACTTTGTCATTCTGAAGAAAGATGTCAATGCCCATCAAGGGACTGGTGTTGGAAATTAGCTTTGGCTATATACACATCCTGTACCGTACATCAGACACTGTTTCTGCAGGTGTTAGTGTTTCTCTGTATTTGTCCCTTACAAAATAACAAATAAATGAATAAAATAAATAGGGCTATATATGGCAATAACAATGTGTTAATGCAAATTCATTTTAATGCCACTAACTTATTTAACACATAAACACAACTTGCGTTTTTTAGGTTGTAGCAAGTCTGTGAATGTTCTCATTCATCCAGGTCATATTCATTCTGACAACAATTGAATCGAAGGCAACTGGACTTAGATTTATTCACTAGTCTGATTGTCAGACTAGTGGGGACTAGTCAGACTGTAGCGTTCGAACTGATGAAGCCACTTGGATAAGGGGCGAAACGTCTTCAGAGACAAATCTAAGTCCAGTTGCCTTCGATTCAGTTGTTGTCAGAATAGGTTGTAGCAAGCTCAGTTGAGTGAAGATACCCTGATGATTGCCCTGATCTCAATAGTACCTGATCATAAATCCTTAAAGAAGCAATAACCCACATGTCAGTGATAATTATGTTGCACATTGTAGTGTAAATTTAAGGTGTCAAGACTCAGTTTTGTAGTCTTTTCCCATTTCCTGCTCAGATCAGGTCAAACATGGTAGGTGCACTTGTGTGCTGAGCTATTTTTGTGGCCCTGCCATGTGATGCAGTATGGCCAATTGGACTTTAATATGAAGCCCTCAAGCAGAAAATATATTTTACGATAACTACATTACATTTTTCATGCACAAATGCAAGTATGTGCACTGATGGGGGTTGTCTATAAATGTCAGGGATGGTGGATGTTGCCTGGCTGTGGTCTGCAGCCAGTTGGCTCATCAATTACTGTCATTAAATGTGTCATTAAAACCACTGGAGCAAATATTATTAATAAAAGTTGTTTTTATATATATTTATATTTGTTATATAACTATAACTAGATCCTGACAGCAGTGCATGAGACGGGTAATCTGAAAAAAATCATGTGCCTCTGTGTCCTCCGGTGCTCCTAATGGCATCTGCAAAATTTCACAGACCAGAGGAAAACAACCAATTAGAGCAGAGTCTGAGCCTTGCCGTCTCTGAGCAGCTGCCAATCACTTGCAAACTCCGATCAAATTGTGAAACTAGGCTGCGCTGATCAAATATGAATCAATATTATGTTACCGTAATGCTTATTTCTCGCCTTCAATGTTTTCAGAAACATCTTGTAGTTTACTGTTTAGCTGTAAAATGAGAAATTTTGTGATCTGGCTGCCATGTTGGGATTAGTTGAGGAAATACCAAGCACCACCCACCAGCTGGAACAAATTTACTTTTGCCACTTCCTTCCTGATCAGACCAGGTGAAACATGTAAGGCGTACTTGTGTTCTGTGTTATGTTTGTGTCCCTACCATATGATGCAGTATGACCAATTGGACTTTAATATGAACCCCTCAAGCAGATAAAAAAATATTTTGGACAGCTACATTTTACATGCTGACTATATACAAAGAAATGTGAGTATGTGCATTGATGGGGATTGTCCATAAATGTCAGGGATAGTGGGTGTTCCCTGGCTGTGGTCTGCAGCCAGTTGGCTCATCACTTACTGTCATTAAATATTTTATTTCTTTGGACAGTCCATGTTCTTGGAGCAGAAGAATAAGGCCAAATGTATAATCTCCTCGTAAGCTAACTTAAGGTTCTGTGTACAGTATTTGCTTGTGGTGATGCTGCACCTCCCACACAAGGATACCAGTTTCCCTTTTGGGACAGATCTGCTCTGCACTGTCCTCTCTATAAGGAAATTGTCAGAACGCTGTGAAGCAGGGACACTGACATAGGTATTAAATTTGCTGCTAATCTTGTGCACCCACACAGTGCAGCCTGCACCAAAATCAGTGTCCTACATGTTGGCATTAATTGCTTGTTCTTGAGTAAATTTGCCCTGTAATCCTAATACTTTTACCATTTTTTCTGTATGTAATGTAAGAAGTCTAATCTAAATGTTTAAAATGCAGCTTTTCATGAATGTATTTAGCATTTCAAACTGCTAATGCACTTGGGACAAAAATAGCGGTGGATTTGAGACTAAAATGAATTACCCTGAAGCTCTACTGTGTAGCAAAATCAGATTAGGCAATAGGAACCGGCTATTGCTGAACCAACTGCTTTTAAATCCTCTGTAAATGCACATTTTTTTTTGTGGGTTTCCTACAAAAAGCTAATGTTAACATTTATGACATAGAAGCCGAGTTAGACGGCATATGTGTCTGTTTTATCCACTTCGCTGACATTGAGCCTCACCACAATAACACATAGGAACTTATTTGATCTGTTCTAAGGACAGACACATAAAAGTTACTCAATTACAGTATCAAAATGTCCCCATGGAGTGGCGAGCAGCATGCGCTGTGTTTCCTGAGGAGAAATCACTCTGTGCACTGTGGCAGGTCTTTCTACATACCACAGCTGGACCACAGCACTCTGCCTGTCTGTAATGTCCCCGACAGACCTCCAAACGTCACCAAGGTAGCAGTCGAAACAGCAGTTGGATGCCCTCTCAAGCTGATTGAGTAAAGCTCATTATCTTCAACCGTCACAATGAATCCATTTCATCAGCGCAGCAGCTCTCTATATCAACAGTCGCAACTCATCTCATCCAATTGAATTTCACCCGGGCCCTTTTTATCGCTGACAACCTTGATGTCGCCGCAGTCTCTTTTAAGCAGATTAACTTAACATTCTCATGAAACCTGTTATGTTGTCCCTGCTGTGGCTGGTGTTGATTAACTGACTGTATAGAGTAAATAACGCCAGCAACCTAAACAATATGACCTCTGAGGGAACAATTCATAATATTCAAAGCTGAAGTCCCTCCTGTCAATTGCTATAAGATCCATCTTGCGCTCATGTCATGTAGCTGCAAGTGCATACAGTTATAGCTAGAGTTATCTTTACATGCTCTGTGATACATTGGATAGACTCTTGCATTGTGCCTTTTACGCTGACAGTGATATCCATCCACTAATCCATTCGCCACAAAGCCAGCTTAAGGCATAGGCCACACAGGCGGCCGCCGAGGACGACACCATGCTGGTCACACTCTAAGGAAAGATAAATAAATAAACCCTTCTTTTTTTTTTTTTAAAGCCAGCGGGCTTTCTTCCTCATTTTCTGAATGAAGAAAGAAAGAAAGATCCAATCATAAGTGCTCAGCTCAGTGCGTCTCTTCACACCTGGCGCTAGAATGCATCCACTCATGCGTCTCCAGTGACCACTTGTGATCGAATATCACTTCCCCGCTCTATATGCAAATAAACACATAGTACACCAATGGCTAGTGCAGCAGACATGTCAACAGTAACATCCTACATATTCATGAATTTGGGTACATCTTGTTAACATCAAAATATGAGGTTATTGTGCAGCCAGTCCCTGAGGACCTCCATGCCACCAACACCACTGCATTTGCCAGACAGCAGGGAGGTACAGAGCTTCAGAGCCGGGGATGAGAGCGAACAGGGAGCTGGCGGGTGGGCAAGCGGGTGTCAGCTGTCTGCATAGCACTGGCACTCAAACACCAGTGTATCTCTGACAGTATGATAATAATGCCCTTCACGTGCCTTGTCTGATAGCCTGTAAATAAGATTGTTTAATAAAATACAGTTGTACCATCAACTGTCTGTTTTCTACCCTGTCTATTTTCATGAGCTCTAAATCCAAATTTTACCTTGTGCACCAAAAGGGCTAAAGCCATGATTCTCCGTCTCCATCTGGGGGTTCCCATGATGTCGGCAAGCTTCTAGAGATATAAATGAAGTCCCCAGTGTGTTCTGGGTCTTCCTTGGCACCTCCTCCCAGGTTGATGTGCCCAGAATATCACCACACTACGCCAGGAGCCATCTTAATCATCCAAATCCACCTGAACATGCTCTTTTTAATAAAGAGGGACAACAACTCTTCTTTGACGAACTCCCCGCTAACTGAGCTCCTCCCTCACACTTAACGATGGAACATGACATTTAGAAACACAATACATTTCAGCTGCTTGTATCCCTGATGTTTCCTTGCGGTCACTACCCAAATGTTGTGACCATATGGTGAGAGTGGGAATGTACAATAAATTTCACTTCAAGTTCCAGCTTCCCCTGTCACCACCATATGGTTCAACTTCACACCAACAGTGACTGTTCCCATCTGTCATCTAACTCTCATACCTGAACAATAGAAATATTCAGATACTTAAACTGAACTCCCACAACTCACCCCCTGTGCAATTTCATTCTTGGGGGGCAATTGTTATTATGGCCATATATTTAAAGTGCTAGCTCTCCTGCCAACTGCTTTTGCATCTGGCAATAAACAACTCCACCAAGAGGCCACCAAAGTGAGAAGGAGGGTATATCAAAGTGGATGGTGCAACACAGCTAATAAGGCAGCTTCCTCTGTTTTGAACTCTCTGACTCTGGCTCTCAAAGGTCAGCTTTGTCAAGCCAGCTTGCTATAGGCTGTTGTAAAATTGTAAGAGATGAAAACATCTGAATGGCATCATAGCTGTATTATTTGTTCATCATCATCTGTTGGTATTTGAAAGGCCTCCCTCACACATAGTGTGCTTTATGTGAGAATGGCTCCGTTTGTCTGAGTCAAGGCTTAGATGCAACTTTGTTGTGTTTCCGCCAACATATGTTTGATTACATGATTGTGTATGATGTGGGCCATTCAGTATAAGGTTGGATGAATCTTATGTTACTTCAAGTTTTTGATACCCCTGCATACATGCTTGGCCAAAAGCTTCTCTGATCAGCTTTGTGTTGTAATAATTATATATTAGGACAACTAGGGCTCACTGAGTTATTCATTTATTCATCCAAGTGAGGACTAATCTTAAATACAACTTTTCCACAACATAGGCCAATAGATCAAATTTGCATGTTGAAGTGCATCAATGTTTATTGGACTTGATACCTGAAAGCAAATCCACTGATCACAACATCTCATGAATGAATTGAATATCTTGGAAAGTTTGAAATGCTGGCGTGACCAGTCCTCTTTATGGATACCAGGTGAAGGTATAGGTACCTGGACAAATCCCTACTTCTTTTTATTTGCCAATTAACCCTTGTGCCCTCCTTAAAATTTACTCACCTCTGGACACCTTTGTGGCCGAAAATGTACATGTACAAGAATACAGCTGTTAAATTATCATATTTTTTTTCATAAATCTCTTAATCTTAATCTTAACAAACATTTAACAAGTTTCAGGATTTTAACCTTTTAAATGCCAGTTTAATTAGCTGAATTATTGATACTTTTTTTTAACCAAAAAAATAAACATAAAAAAATGAATTATTTTCCATTCAATAAATAGTAGGGGGGTGGGACATTGGTGTCGATTAGAGTCTTGGATAAACTGATTTGACTGCATCAGTATTTTTTATGTAGTATCAGATACTCGCCTGTGGACACCTCTGTGGCAAAAATGTACATTCACAAAATCTGCAGTAAAATCCTCATACATTGATATTTTTTTCAATTTCTTTTTGCTTGAATCCCTTAATCAACTTCACCTCTGATCAAAATAATCAAATATTTAATATGTTTCAGGATTTTAACCCTTTAAATGCCAGTCTGATTATTTGATTTATAATTATTCATTACAAAAAACACAAAATGAGTTTCCCATATAATACATAGTAGGGACATTGGTGGTGATTAGAGTCTTGGATATGTCAAGGATCAGCAAGAAAACTGATTTGATTGCATCAGTGTTTTTTTATGTAGTGTCAGGCCAATAATGGCTCACTTACATTAAGTAGTGTTGAAATTTCAATGTATTTTCACTCCAAACTTTTAAAATACCTCCACTTGGTAAGTGCCCATTGATTTCGGAGACCGATGCACGGGGTAGGTCTCTTTACTTTTAAACAGACCAAGGACGGCGTGTCAGTGTAAGCTTGTTACTTGCATAGCGTCTCTTCAAAATAAAGTTTTGTTTTCACAAGATGTTAGGTTTAGGCAACACAACCACTTAGGAACTGTCAGGAAATGCTTGTGGTTGACATTAACCTCAATGACTAGTGACTAGTGACTTGTGGTGCTGACAGGGCTGACAACACTAACGACTATGCAACTAACGAATCATGTGACTCACAAGACTGATAATACCAACGAGTTGTGACACCGGCCTCCTGGTTGGTTGGTGTTATGGTTGTTTGACTCTTCTACCACCAATCCCGCCCACCCTTAGCAGACTATTAATACTACGTCACTTGCTCTGGCTGCCAAATAATGTCACAAGTGGGTTTACATTGGAGTTAGCTGAAAGCCTGGTTCATCATCCTGTTGCTAAAGGATGCCTCTGTGCCCGAGGGGCACTGATTAAGCAGCAGTATTTGATGAGTTGGGAGTGAAAACAGATTGGAAGTTTTGGGGATTAAATCAGTAAGGGCACTCTGCATTAAATCTTTTTCATTAATATATAATGGACCATTGCAACTGAACATTCAGGAGACAGCACACAACAGTAACTTGATATGTATTAGTGAATATAACAGTTTGTTGGATGAACTGTGTCCTTGGCCACAGGAACCACCAAGTTCAAATGCTGCTTTCATAGAATCATAAACAAATAAATATTGATCCGTGGGCATGTACACCGCCCAAACCAAATACAGATGGTGCTGCCCTTGATCGATCCCCTGAGTATCACAGCCTGCAAAGAGGTGGCTATCTTTGCCTCTTCTCACAGTGACATTGTCCTTATACAGGAAGGTGCTGGGAACGTGTGGGTGCTGCCTGCCAAGACTTTTGTCAAATTGCATTCAAGATCCATTTACACTTTGATATAGCCTTTCCCCTGCAGTGTTCAGAGCGCTGCAGAGAGGCAACTCCAGTCTCAATAACATTCAGGTCCATTGTAAGCAGGAAGAAGAATAACAGCGCTCAAGCTTTTTTTTATACATGACTTGAGTTAAATAGCAACCACCTATCTGGCTCCAGAGTTCAGTAAAGCAGACTGATGGTGTTATTGAGGTTATATTTTGAAAGCTACTGATCTGCCACTGAAGTGCTCACAGCCTTATGTTGAAGAAAGGGAGGTAGCATAAATAAAAAAGTATGTTTAAATTGAACTGAAATCTCTCAAATGGACCACACTCTCGTTATAGCTGAGCAACTGAAGAGCTTATGTTTGGGACATAATTTGACAACAATAAAGCACTAATTACACATTTTAAAATAGCCATGTCATACAATACTTGTTTTCAAACAAGTTTTATAAATAACTAAATGCTCATAATTTCTGAATCAGTTTCTCTTGTCCAGAAAACAAAGCACGGTTTTTGTTTAAGCACTTAAGCATGTTGCTTGAAGGCAGCGTTATTTCTTCCTTCCCTCTCCCCGTCTCCAGTAGTTAAATGCTCTGTATCCAACCAAACACAGACTGGAAGCATTAGGAGAGAATACATAATGAAAAGCAGCTTCGGATTCCTTGATGGCTGTGGAACGAATGCCCCTGCTGGGCTTGCTAATGAGTTTAACTTGAGTGCTCAGCCATTTTCTTCCCCCATCCACATATTAATTTCATGCAAATGGATATTCGCCACGGACGCCCCTGTGAATAAGAGCACAACATGCTTTCTACAATTCCAATTTGCTGTTATCACACGGAAACATCCGGAGCGTGTTTATTGGCTGGCCATATGTCACTTGGCACGCATACATTATGGCTGGACAGCCGGTTGGTCTTCATAGCTGTTCTGCAGGCTGATCCAGCCAAGGTCAAAACCTCCCCTGTGACCTGAGCCGATAGCGTATGTAGACAGTTTCATTTCCCTTATATTTAAAGCAGCAGTAGGCAGAATGTTTTTGGCATCATTGCGCAAAAGTTTGATAATAACCTTTCAGCATATTTTAATTCAAATGTTCTGAGAGAAAACTAGTGTTCTGCACCTCCTCTTGGCTTTATTTTCAGGCTTTAGAGAATCTAGCCTGACACAAGACACTTCGGCCAATCACAGGCCATTTCAGAGAGAGAGCATTCCTATTGGTTGTTCATTCAATGGAAGCAGCTGTCAGTCACTTACAAACTCTGATCAAAGTAGGCAGTGCTGATTGAATATGAATTGATATTTCTCTCCTCGTGTTTTCATCTTGTAGTTAGTTGTAAAATGAGAAAGTTTGCTCTGGCTGGTGGGCGGACCTTTCCTCAACTGATCTCAACATGGCGGCTGGGTCAGAAGCGTTCTCATTTTACAGCTAAAAACTACACTAAAACATTTTTCTGAAAACATTTTATGCAAGAAATAGACTTTACAGTAACAGAATCTTGATTCATATTTGATCAGTGCTGCCTAGTTTGTCTGTTGATTGAGTTCAGAGTGAGTAACAGCTGCTCAGAGACAGTAAGGCTCCAGCTCGGCTCTGATTGGTTTTCCTCTGCTCTGTGATATCTTGGAGATGCCGTTACGAGCACCAGAGGACATATAAGCACATGACTTTTTTTTCAGATTACCTGTCTCATGCACTACTGTCAGGACATAATAACCGTTTTATAAAAAAAAACGATTGAAATCACAATTGCTCCAGCTTGCCTACTGCTACTTTAAGAAGGTCTCAAACAGGCTAAATCCAGATTGCTACAGGCCCACACCGAGCTACGTGGCCTTTCATGGGCTAATAATCACCAGGTAATTTATGCCTGTTAAAGAAGTAAATCAATGTCATTTTTTGCGCCATTGTAGATGGCAAGCAATAGAGAGGCCCTGGATCTGGAGGGCAGGATCAATAGCCCAGGAAAGCCATTGGATTCTTCTAAGCCTCAGTGTTGTGCTGGCCGTTTGATTGGTTTGTTTTATGGGTTTAGCTGGATGAGGGGTTGTAAACTAAGAGCTCTAAGCTGCTAAATATTACAGGAAAAGGCAGAGATAAGACTTAATGCTCCAGAGTGCAGATTCAGCTGTGGATGGCAGGTGTCCACTCAGCACACCGGGGGGTTCACAGCAGCCACTCACGCATGGGAGAAACAGACGCCATCAGCAACAATCCAGAAGAAATTACATCCGTGGAAGTGTATGCTACTGATAGCCAGTGCTTTACCATGCACACACAGGTCTTTACAATGTCGCCTTAGGTATAAAAACAACACTACCCTTGAGGAAGATGCAGATGATATGCAGAGATTATGGCTGGGGTCATTATGAAATGAGTCCATTTGCTGTAGAGATGTGAGAACAAGACACTCATTTATGATTTTGTTCCAAGCTACACCTTTGAGAAAAATAACAAAATGATTATTGATGATGAAATTGAGAATGAGGTTCACTTTTTGTTTTACTGTCCTGTCCACCAGGACATAAGAGATGTACTTTTTAGTAAAAATGACCTCTATTTGTGTTGATTTCTTTTGACTGGATGACTATGAAAAACTTTAATTTCGCATTAGGAAGGGAACCTTTGTTGTAATGGATTTTATTTGAGAAGCTTGAAAAGGCAGAATATTTTGTTCAAGACCGAGCTGTAAAGTTTGTACGTAAATAGAATGTTATGAAACTTTTCAGTTTTTCACAGATCAATCAATCAGATATTATTTAT
Organism: Pterois miles; assembly: GCA_947000775.1. NCBI lineage: Eukaryota > Metazoa > Chordata > Actinopteri > Perciformes > Scorpaenidae > Pterois > Pterois miles. Next base: position 9,418,037 of record CAMQGK010000058.1, on the reverse strand, counting down.
TTGTATAGCACTTTCCATACAAATAAAATGTAACACAAACACGATAAATGATTTTGTAATTAGTAAACTGCTCAATCATAACAGCATTCATTAAAAACACAGACAGGAACTGAGGAAGGGCTAGCATAAATCTCATTACATTCTCATTTACAGTAAGGAAACACCAGAGGCAAATTGGTAGATCAACATATTACAATAAGCAAAACAGACTAGAATACATGAATAAGGAAATCTTGTTAAGGACCTGACTAAAAAGGTAAAGTACAATAAATTATGAGACAGATAAATAAATTTCAATTAAAAACCAGACTATAAGGCAAAATAATGTAAATAATTAGACAGATAAATAAATAAATCTAAAAGCTGGACTATAAAGGTAAAATACAATATATATAGACTTATGGCACATATATACTTTATATTACTTTATGTGCACGGTAGATTATAGTTGATCAAATATACACTAATATATGTTACATATTATTATGTTATATATGTTTATTAGGATACAATTTGATTCAAATTATGTTAAGAAAACTGTGTAGGAGGGTACATTATCGTTATAAGAATTTATTTACAAATGAGTATGGCATTCTGTAACAACCGGGTCAGTGTGGCACAGGACTCAAATGCACGACTCAGACACAGGAGGAGTAAAAGTTCAAAACCAGTTTTACTAGGCAATGTTCGGTGCACAGGAAGGCAGTCTGACAGGCAACCAGATCCAAATAACAACGAGCAAAAGGCAGGGTCAAAAACAGGCAGAGGGTCAAAAACAGGCAGAGGGTCAAAAACAGGCAGAGGGTCAAAAACAAGCAGAGGGTCAAAAACAAGCAGAGGGTCAAAAACAGGCAGAGGGTCAAAAACAGGCAGAGGGTCAAAAACAAGCAGAGGGTCAAAAACAGGCAGAGGGTCAAAAACAGGCAGAGGGTCAAAAACACGGAGAGGGTCAAAAACAGGCAGAGGGTCAAAAACACGGAGAGGGTCAAAAACAGGCAGAGGGTCAAAAACAGGCAGAGGGTCAAAAACAGGCAGAGGGTCAAAAACAAGCAGAGGGTCAAAAACAGGTAGAGGGTCAAAAACAGGCAGAGGGTCAAAAACAGGCAGAGGGTCAAAAACAGGCAGAGGGTCAAAAACACGGAGAGGGTCAAAAACAGGCAGAGGGTCAAAAACAGGCAGAGGGTCAAAAACACGGAGAGGGTCAAAAACAAGCAGAGGGTCAAAAACAAGCAGAGGGTCAAAAACAGGCAGAGGGTCAAAAACAAGCAGAGGGTCAAAAACAGGCAGAGGGTCAAAAACACGGAGAGGGTCAAAAACAGGCAGAGGGTCAAAAACAAGCAGAGGGTCAAAAACAGGCAGAGGGTCAAAAACAGGCAGAGGGTCAAAAACAAGCAGAGGGTCAAAAACAAGCAGAGGGTCAAAAACAAGCAGAGGGTCAAAAACAAGCAGAGGGTCAAAAACAAGCAGAGGGTCAAAAACACGGAGAGGCAAGCACAAGGAAAAGAACGCGAGAACTACCGTCATCATAGGGATCAGAATACGAACTGGCATCATGAGGAAGTGAGCACACACATTATATACCAAGGGGAGTGGTTGACGATTCACAGGTGGACACAATCAGGGGCGGAGCCAGACAATCAGACACCTGTGCAGAGCAGGAAAGTAGGTCGGGGGGTGTGGAACACACAAGGGCAGGAAGTGAGGTGATCTGAAACGAGAGGGAGGTTAGTAATGACAAAATAAAACAGGAAATAAAAAAATGATTATGAAAAGGAAAAAAAATCACATGACCTAGGATCTGGAAGGCTTAACACATTCACACATTAGAGGAACATTATACTGTGTATATTAGTGCAGTTTTAGCTCATCTCAGCTCCATCTTCAGTAGTTATGTAAATCACTGTGCTGTGAAAACTGTGGTGGCTTTTTAGAATGGTTTCTGTACCTTTAAAAGTCTGAGAAATTTATTTAACAAACACTGTGTAAACAAAATGGATATAATACTCACAGCTAGTGTATTATCACCTGAAACTAACTAATCGTGTCTTCGTTAGCTTAGAATGAGCCCTTCATAGGGAGCGGGTCCTCTCCACCAAGTCCACCATGTTGCTCCACCATGTTGCTCCACCATGTTGCTCCACCACGTTGCTCCACCACATTGCTACAGTAGCCCAGAACAGACAAACCAAACACTGGCTCCAAAGAGAGCCATTTCATGTACAGTATTTGCATAACCTTAAGGTAGAACCAGCTGCCACTGACTTCTGTTTTTCCTGTTATTAAGGTAAGGAAGCAGTTTTGCAGCTCACATTACTGCAGGCTTGAGCAGAGGGGTTCCCAGTTGCAATCTGCAACTACACCACTAGATGCCACCAAATCCTACCCACTATATCTTTAACCTATGATGGAACACTTCACTCTCAGTTTTTATGAAAAATTAATTACCTTTTTGACTTAACGTTTATTGCTTTGAACAGATAATCTGTAATCCATACATGGATTACAATTTGAAAGTCAATTTCTAATGTCTCTTCTATACTCCTCTCTAAAAGCACACACACACACACACACACACACACACACACACACACACACACACACACACACACAGTAATGTGACCTCAAAAACAAATGGAGCAAATAAAGCGATAAACTCAGTGGTGTAGGTGAGTCAAAGCATGAGCAGAATGCTGTCTGATCTGAATGAAATTGAATGATGACAGATTCTTGTAGATTTTAGTTCATTTCAGTGCCTCTCAAATTTTCTTGTATAACTCTCATAATGCCTATAATGATGTAAATCATGCCATTACATCTTATAGATTTATGAGAGCCTAAAAATATGATTAAATAGACTTTAGTCTGGCATCCCTCTACGACAGCCCTGCAGATGACAGACAGCAGGCTTCATATGCCTCTACAAATATACTCCCACGGGATAGATGTGCAGCCTTGGGTCTGCTGGTGGACTTTGCTCAGTGGTGCGAGAATTCATTTTTGCAGCTTAGCATCAGGACATGTTGATCGATTTCAAATGCCAATGTTGTCAAGGGCCAAGCTGTGGAGCAGTGTGACAAATACAAATACATGGACGTGTATCGATGACAAACTGAGCTTTGACCACAAGACAAAAGTTTTGCAGGAAGGGACATCATCACATATTGTTTATATTACATAAGCTCAGCCGCTCTCCGGTCGATAGCAGAGACTTTAGACTCATCTTTTATTGAGCTTGTTTCTTCTCAGCAGGCTGTGAAGTCAGAAGAAAAAAAGAGTCCAAGCTAACTGATCAAAATCAGCTGCAAAACTAGTTGGACAGAAAAGTACTTCATATAATCCAGTTACTTTGCGCGTCATCTATGCAAAGCAGCACTCAGCAGCTATTTTTTTATAATGGTGGGGAAAAACAAAAGCATAGAGAGGGTATAATAAATGTACTAGAGAAATATAGTAAATTATAAGCTGTTTACTGTATTTCAAAAGGATTTGAAAGTTATTAAGTGTTGAAATATTGCTTACTAATAGGTGTTTACTAAGTATTTAGCAATTTCTGTGATCTATTTTTATGACTATAAGATTAAACGGAGGTGATAATGGCAAAACATTTTCAAGGCATTTTACGTTGTGGTGTTGATAGGGTTTATTTTGAAAATCCATCAGATATTATTGTGGCAGACAGGATTGCATATACAAAGCAATATTTCATCTGCCATCATTCAGTAGGTAGTGTTTGCTTCTGCAAATGCTCTTATCAGAACATACTTAACCTTCAGCTGAACAAAATTAATTACTGGAACAGTCATTTGTGATTTTTTTTTTTTTATACATGCGATTCGGTGAACATCATGGCAGTGCAGGTACAACTGACAATAGATTTGAGTGAATTATGAAAACTATAACAAGGTGCAAGCAGGACGAGTACCTCGGAGTACAAGAGGATGCTGTGAGTCACTGCCTGTCCTTGTCTAAAATTCATTTCCAAAGTGAAGTAAATTTGAGAAAGACAACAATGACTTTAATACAGTAGATGCCAGATGTTTTCAATGGTGGCATAAATGTTGTTTTTAAGAAGCATTTTCACTCTGACAACAATGTAGTCATAGTTGAAACAATGACTTTTACATGACGGGTTTTCAAGATACAGAATAAAATCAATCAATTCGTGACCTTCCCCAGTAAAAAGTAGTGGCAGCTATTAACACAACATTATACTGCCAAGTAGGTACTGGAAGAACCTGTCAGCTGCTGTGCTGCATTTGACTGAGGCTTGTTTAAGGATGAGAACAATACATTTTTATAGATATTACTGCTGGCACTCAATATTACAGTATGTAAGCATAATATTCTCTATTTATAAATAAAAAGAAAAAAAAGGAAACAGCTTGTATTTTTCCAATCCTGTTGTCAGACAATTCTGCAAAATCCCTGATTAATTTCAATGATTTTTTTTTTTTTTTTTTATGTCCAAGGCTAGCATTTGAAAGACTTGCCTTCTATAATATCTGCACATGGCTACTATAGAGAAAGCTTATTGTAAGTAAGGGTTAATAAATAACCAAACATTACATGCGGACCTGTGCCAGGAGGAGGCCACTCTGGTCTTATGAATGAATCGATGCGTATCCATACGGCCATACACTGTCCTTACTTCACCTGGCCACATGAAGGGCAACTCATGTCCTGTAATGGCTCGGCGGTGTGGAATCACCCAATATGGACACAAATCTTTTTTTCTTTTTTGATATATTTATTGTTGTTGTTGTATATATATATATATATATATATATATATATATATATATATATATATATATATATATATATATATATATATGCATTGTGAAATTTTAGGGGGACGCTTCAAATAAACCCAGCAGGTTTTTAGCTTATTCTTGCACTGCACATTATTTATTTTTGTTATGTTTGTGTAGTCTAAATCTGTACAAAATAGATAAACATAAAAACATAACTTGGTCTAATACCAAGGCTACAATGGTGTACTGTCTAATTTGACTGTTCACATGAGATAATAAAATAAGCTGCTATTATGACAAAAACTCAGGATTACACTGACTAATATGCTTTTTTTTTTAAAATACATATATATATATATATTCATCTGTCACTGTCAATATAAAATCCACATGCTGTACATTGTGTAATCATTCGGCCCATGAATATCCCTCCGGTATTTATTTCATTGCACTCTGTGTAGTATTTACACTTAAGGAACACTTGACTTGCAGGTTGATTTAAATTTTTTCTTATTTTATTGTTTGCCATTGGTGCTTTATATATTTATATAACATTTATATACGTACCTGTTTTTTCACTACTTGTGTAGTCCTGTCTATTCTTTACTTTTATTTGTCCAGCTTTGGCGTCCTTGTCCCCAGCTGTTATTTGTATTTCCGTGTAAATTTGCTCTGATTCTTTCAGCCTTGCAAACCTGTGAATTTCACCTTCACTTTGGTCTCTCTCTCCTCTATCTGTGAGTGACCAGAGTAGACCAGTTTCTCATTCTTCTTGAAAGTGTTCCAGTCACTCAAATAAAACATATCGGCATGCTAAGGCAAAATAAATCACTGGGGTAATCATAGAAAGTGATGAAATGGGGAAATCCAGGCACATCTAATCGATACCAAGTCCAAAGCATGATTTTCTTGCTTTTGCTTTTGGGGGGAAACATATCATTCTGGGTCGTGGGATCCATTATGTGTGTGACATGAAAAATATATATAATTTACCCCCTGTGGCCTCTGTGGGTGTATTATTAATGACAGTACACAATTCAGTGTGTGCAGAAATATGTGTGAAAGTAAATGACCAAAAATTGTGAAATAGTCTGCATAGGTCTATCATCTATTCCCTTTATATTTCTACTGTGCAGTATGAAGCACAACATGAGACTTATTTGAGCGTGTGGAGCTGGTGCATCTTTCCTACTTTTATCCTGCTGCATCCTCTTTTACACCAAGTCGTATAAAGCAGAACTGAATAAGAAACTCATGTTTTTCAATCAGCTGGCTGCCAGATCTTCCCTTGTACCATCTGACAAACAAAATAAAAACAACACTGCATTTTTCCAAACAATTTCTCTTGCGTTGGGAGAGAAAAATGTAGCATTCAGCCTCTTCCAATTGTAGTAATAGCACAACTTCTACAATGACAGCTTTTTAATGTAATTGTAATATCAGTGAATGCCTTCAGATCCTTATTTTTTCAAGCTCCTGCAATGGCTGTTTTCTTCTCATGATTGAAATTTCCATGACGGAAAATTATATGCATTTCATACATTATTCCCTGGGTGCCCCAATAGTCAGGGAATGCTTTCAGCAGCTATGGATGTAAGAGTGAGGGGTGTGAGTGGTCATCTCATCAGCTGCTGTGTTAAAGAGACTGAGGAGTCTAAAAGCAGGACACAATCCTCTCAGACAGCATCTAGGATTGACAGGTCACCGCTCCGGGGAACACGTCTGTGCATTGCAGGCACACATACATGGAAAATCAATAGCATACAGGTATACATATAGGCACACAGGGGCACACTCATACTGACAGAGAGGTGCACACACAAACCTGACGCACGGGGCCTCCAAGTGAAAGACAGCATGTCTGACAGGTGTAGACAGATGGTGACAAACAAAATGGACCCTTCACAGCAGCGGGGCGGTGTGAGACAGGATGTTTGGCCACTGGGCCACAGCTCGGCGTAGAAACGGGAACTGGAGCTGACATTTCAACCAGCGTTAGTCTCACCAACTCTTTAACTCACCAGCTTTTCTGAGAAGCACAAAAATAAAAGGCACAATATGCTTTACCCCCTAATATTATTGGTAGATGCAGCTAAAAATGCATATTATTATAAAGTCTTACTTTTGCTGCGTTAAAAAAACTATTAGTTCTGTTCAGTTCTTTATTGAAAGAAAACTTCAAAACATCATCATCATCATATCATCATCATCTTAACACCATAGCTAGCTAATAGCTTAATAGCTAGCTAGCGTCTGAGGTACCGAGGTACCAGATAAGACTTAGCTGCTACTGCTAACAGGCTAAATGATTTAATGTCTTGTTAGTTGGTGTTTGTGTGCTCGCCTATCAGTAAGCTATCGCTAGCTCTAATGAGGCTGCTGGCTGCTGAGGGACATGTCTTGTTGGCTGATAGCTTAATTTACTGCAGCTATGTGCATTTATGTGCCTGCTGTGACCATTATTTTCTATGTTGGTAAATGCCTCCACTTTTTAAAATATTTTAAACAGTGGTCATGTTGGCTTGTAACTTTGGGTTTGTATCTGTACAAAATATTGTATATTACCATTAGGGGTGTAAACGTGGCTATTGTGTTCATGCTAAAATTGGCCCCTTGAAAAATCAGTATGCGTTTTATTACATGAAATAAGTTGTCTTATTTTCTCCATGCACCCTGTATTCAGTCAAGCATATTTAGAGGAATACCAGTAAATTGTAGGACATGCTGCTGTGTAACATAGTATAGCTCTTTATCATGATGGACTTGTCAAACAGGTGTAGCTACTAATATTTAATTAGGTGCAGTCTATTTAAGTTGCAAACTGAGGGTCGAATCAGCCATTGTGTCTGCACAGTGAGCCTGTTAGTGTTATTGGCTCTAATTGCATTATATCAATTCATTAGTTTGTAGCGTTAATCCGTTTTCTGGTCCAACGTGGTTGTGTGATAAACCTGAGTTTATTGAGGACTGTGTGATTTGAAAGGAAAGGCAAGCAGTGTTGCTCAGAGTTGTCTATTGTAATTTACCATTTGTTAGACTAAGTATTTGCGCTTGCATGGTATTTAGTCACATTGCTGTACAAGTACAAGGCTTTTCTATGACATGTTCCAGAAATGTCATATTTAGAGCTGAGATTAACAACATTGCGTGTGTGAAATTGTGTATTGAATGTGAAGTGTGTCAGACACATTTTGTCAGTGTGTTGAGGACAAAAATTGTGTAGTGCTGTAGACAACTCTTGGGCCACGCATGTTGGTTTAATGAAGCAATTGGAGAAGATTATTGAAGTCAAAAATCAGCTTTATTCTAACACCAGTAGAAAATGCAAAGGTTACAGAGCTCTGGGTCTGACTAACGTATCCCTGACAAGCAACAGTCAGTTCACGAAGTCTGACTGACTGTCGTTCCCTGACCCAGTCTTTTATCGTTACACAAACAAAAGAGTATGCAAATTAGTATGAAATTTAAAATGATTATCATGCTCATAATGTCATGCTCCCTGTTCTATCAGACGTTCATTGGCATCATCTGCCCTATCAGTGCCCCTTCACGTCACCATAACCGTACCAGGAGTTAGGCTTTGCCCAAGCGACACTACTGTTATCCTCAAAAGTTAAGATTATGAGTACAAAAGTTACATAGTTCAACACACAATTCATATGCTGAAGTTTAACTGTATATGGGGTTATAAAACAAATCTTTATTGGAGTAATGCATTGTTACGAAAGACATCTTTATTCAACTGGATAAGTTTATTGTAGCGGTGTAATCATAGTAGTGTAATCATTAGGCATTATAATGTGTAAATAATGGCAAATATCATCAAGTGCTGGTTGTCAGCTATTTCCTTGAATATCTGAGCTTATTATCGCATGACTCCAAGCTACTGTATTGGTAAAATCCTGAATAATTATATTCATCATGGTTGAGTAAATCTGGCTTCCATTAGAGCCAGTGCCTCCCCAGCTGCTGACATCCACGTCATAGTAGTAATCTGTCCGTAAAAGGTATCATTTACAGGGATAAGTCTATTTTTTGTCAAACTAACACAGAAATGAACACAGATCAGCAAAGAATTAATTTTTTGAACATCATTGGGTAAACATTGAAATCCACATTGAGAAAAAAAATCAGCTAATGTTTTCATACTTTGCACTTGGATGTTGGACTATAATTGGGTTCACCCTGAAATGATGTTGCTACAGGTGGTTAAAAACAAATGTCAGTGCTGACCTTTTTGTACCAGTCTGCTTAGCCGAGTGAAACACTAGAAGTGAAATAAAACAATAAAAACTTCCATAAATATGCCATTTAAAAAACAAAACAAAACACAACCCACCCTGTCAAAGTGTAATATGAATAGTCACGTTGTAGCCTTCTCTTTCATTGTGTGCATTTACATCATGTAGGTGTTAGTTAGATTCTTCCACTGAGCGCTTCATCTGCTTTCTTGTGCTGGTTACACACAACAGAAGACCCGTTTTTTGTTTTTTTTTTTTGCTTTTTTGATGGTTTTAAAGAATCATCTTGGCAGATGATCCTGTGATGTGAGGTATGTTAGGAGTGTTTTTTTTACATCTTCCGATCTGCTCAAAAGTCCATCCTGGCTGCACCGATTTTCAAATTGCAAATATTAAACATGGTCAGTAGTTATGTACGATCAGTTGTCTGTTATCTGTGGGGAACCCCAAGGATGGCCAGTGGCATAGTCACTTGGGAAAGCACAATACTCAATCAGACCGGAGGGGAAGGACTACCATGTTTTGTGGCAACAACACAAGTGATTATTAATATGTCTCCATGACTTTATTCATGCTTGTTTTTTCTTTTCAGTATAAAGTAGTGAAAAATTTTTTTTTAAAAGTTGTACTTCCTTCCAGTTGTTGTCCATGTCTGTTTACACTAAAGTCGCGTTTGATCGAGATTGAGTTATGGTTTGGAGAGTCGCGACTCTGTTAGTGGGTGGTGTGATGTTTTGGCCAAATCACCATTCACCACACAATATAGAAACAAAACTGTTAAATTTATTATGTTGTTGTAATTTATTCCCTCTTGTGCCAGGGAAACATAGACAAAAATAATTACTGAGCTGTTTTAAAGCCAGCATTTCATTACACCATCTTTGAATGAGCATTAATTATGTCATACACATTTATGAAACAACCTTTAATGTCATATGAAAAATCCATCCATCCATCCATCGTCAACCGTTTATCCCGTTAGGGGTCGCGGGGGGGGCTGGAGCCGATCCCAGCTTGTTTAAATAACCACATCTTACCCACTTACATCGCTCAACAAAAATATTTCTTTTGTTAAACATAAATGTAACCTACATGTAAAAGTGATTAGAAACATAAGCAGTGTTTCTCACACATAGACCTTGATTGCCCTGCTTGACCTTACTTAATTGCTCATATTAACAGCTCCCCACGTATATTTGACCCTGCACCTTCTTTTCCTTCATTGCACCTTCTCTTTTACTTTTTACTATATTGTATTCATCTGTACTGTTGTTTCATCTGTACTGTTGCTGCTGCTGCTATGACACCCGAATTTCCCTCCAGGGATTAATGAAGGTTCATCTTATCTTACCTTATCTTATCTTTAGCATTTTCCATTTTCATGTTTTTATCTGTCGGATAGAACAACACCATCCACGAGTGATTAACTAGTTGGCTATAGCGGCAGAACATCGCTAGAGTAGCCTGGGGACTCGCTGCTCCAGCTCCCCGGGCTGGATGGACCCATGGTGGAGCAGCAGGACTATGGCACTGCAGTGTCGGGCTGCGCTCAGGTCTCGGTATGAGGGACGGACTGCTGCATAGGCTGCACAGCATGGAGGTTGGTCCCACTATACCAGACTTGACACTGCGTCGCCACACGTGGTACTGACAGGCTTCGAGTGACACATTACGCACACACCAGATTCATTCCCATCCAGACCACAGCAAGTGGTCAATCTGGTCAACTTTTCTGTCACTTTTCTTTTTAAACAAACCTGACATGCACAGCTCAGGACACCCGCCATCACAGTTCTGTCAGCAGCTGGTTACTGTTCTTCCAGACTGCAAATAACCTACCCAACATTTAGCCGGCAGAAAACTGATGCAACACAATGACTAAAAATCGGCCACTACCATTTGCGAATGTCATCAGTCAACAAGGCAAATATCGGCCAATACTGATGTTCAGCCGATGAATCGGTGTATCCCTATTTTTAACAACTGCTGACATTTGAAGGTCTTAAAAATCCAGGAGTGTTTTTGTTGCCATGGTTTATGTGGTGGTGAACATCAGCATGTGTCCTAATTCTCCTGTAGCATGGAGGAACTAGGACAGGTAGCCAGGGAGTTGCAGGAGTCTGGGGATAAAATGAGGAAGGTGTTAATGCTGTCCGACATATTTTAAATTAGTTAAACATATGTTTGTAAAGTAAGATTTTTTTTTAATATCACTGAGAAATGTAGATTATATTGGCATTTCAAAACAGTTTAAGGCTGCAACTAATAATTATTTTCATTATTGACTGATCTGTAGATTATTTTATCGATTAAGTGATTAATACTCTTTTCTGAAAATAGTGAAATAAGCCAGTCATAATTTCCCAAAGCCCAAGATAACATTTTCAAATATCTTGTTTTGATATATTCTTTTATAATAACATGTAAGAGAAAAAAAAGCAGAACATTTCCACAGTGGAGAAGCTAGAATCAGAAAATAATTAGTGTCAAAATAGTTGCTAATTATTTGACTGTCGATCGACTAATCGATTAATTCACTAATTGTGTTCTGCTGTACAATTGTTGAGCGTTGAATATCTACCAATAAATGTATGAATTTAGTAAGTGGAGAAATAATAGACAAATACAACAGTGTGGCTTTTCTGTGGCAGCAGCGATAATTTGTTATTGCTCTTCATCCACATGGCAGCATCCATCTCCTTGTCTCAGTGCGCCTCAATATCCCTTCCCACTAATAAAACTCTGTCATAGGCAGGGCAGGCAGCCAGTCCACATGGACCACCATGCTGCTGAATAAACCCCCGCTTATTGATGCGGTGGGGAAAATCGTGTTTTTCTAGGCCTATTGGGGTGTCGACTGTGGAAGCCGCAACTGGATTAGAGGTGGCAGAGGGTTGTGAGTGAGAAATGAATTCCGATTTCCTGCACTGTTCGGGGCTTACTATCAGTGATATTTCAAGCTAAGAGAAACAATCTATCTATCCGATGTGTCTGAGGGAAGGAGTGCCATGCCGGATTCTTTTTCAAGATGAAAACGAGGAGTTCTCTCATGATTTCCTGCCTATCACTGGCATAATTCAAGGTTCAAGCCGTGCCGGCTGAGGGTTAAAGAATCAATTTGTGTAAGGGTTAAGATGCTATTTGATTTGGAATCTCAAGGGCATGCTACAGTCCTTGTTTCATCTCCTCTGCACATTACCCAGAGTGCATCAGTGTGTCATTATCTTTCACAAGGATAGGAAAGGAAAAAAACCCAGAAAGAGACAAATAAAGAGGGGAAAACAGAGATGGGAGAGGGATTGCGGGTTCTACAATAGGCTTCAGTAATGGCACCTGGCGTGCAATTGTAAATCCATTCGCGTTGGAATTCAATCACCACAAAACTCTGAGTTCATAGAGTAGGATAGAAAGGAGAGGATAGTTTTCTCTCTCACTATCACAGGACCACTTAAAGAAAGTGGCTGGTTTTCCTCCTGCCTCCAGCAAGGAGCTGTCAGGGTCAGAAAGGGAGATGGGTGGGCGGTACGTGGGTGGTGGGGTCGGTGACCCAGGGCAGATGTGGAGGCACGGGTTGATGGTTGAGGAAAGGTCGGCTGGGTTGGAGAAAAATCCTGTTACACCTGACTGCTTCGACCTTCCCCACCTCGACTCCACCCTGTGCCCTTCATGGCCTCACGCATGGCTGAGCGGCGCACAATGGGAGGCCAGTATTGTTGCAGGTGGCAGTCTCAGGCGTCCTGGTTTTCAAGGACAGATATCACACCTCTGTTTATGATGTGTCAGCAAAAGGTGGGGGGGTTGCCTGGCATGTGTACTGACATGTATACATGTGTGTATACTATATAGATATTGTTCGGAATGTACAAAAGGTCTATAGGATATTTAATAGTTGTGTAGTGTATTTATTGGCCTAAAGCAGGGCTCAAGCTTACGGACGTCTTGTCATCAAACAGCAATGAAAATGAAGTATGTACGTTTTGTGTAGCACACTGTTATTATCATAAACCTCCTTGACAACATAAACACACACTCGCACATAGGCTACTGTCAGTGTCTCATCCATCCTGGACACACACACACACACAGCACATACTTCCGACCTCACGACAGCTGCATAGCAACGGAAAATTATTCCCAAGTCATTGAAGTAAGCTTTCTCGTATTAACATTACCAGTTAGCTAACGTTAGACTGATGTTTACGGTAATGTTACAGCTAGCGCATTTGCAGTGAGTGAGGTGATGATAACATTACATTAACTGAGTAAAATCTCTGCAAGAGCTCAAATGATGTTAGTAATGTTAATCCCTTATTTACTTACTTACTCCTCTCTTCATCTCCTATGGGTAATAAGGCTGTAATGAGACCTCTCCGTCACATTTTGTCCGTGGCAACTTGCTGCTCCTCTCCCCATGATGAGGGCGAAAACAAAAAAAAAAATAGCTGTCTTTTCAGAATGAAACGGATAACTGTGTGATCCTGTGGTCTTGTCTTGTGATGGCTGACTGGCAGCACCTGGAGCTCAAAACAAGAGTCGACACCAACAGGAGATATACACTGTTTAGCACTGGCAGAAAATTTGGTTAAATTTCACTAACCCAAATTTCACTTAGGCGCTACCCACATAATCAGCTGTGCTGTCCATCCCACAAATGCATGATCCTTACAAGTTGGACATCATTGAGAAGGTAAATTACATCAACAATGTAGAATACAATGACAATTAGCATTGTAACAACAGAGAAATAATCAACCAAGCGCAAATTTTCATTTGCGGAAGTGTGTGTGTGTGCCGTGGACATATCGTGTGGCGGTAATGTAGCCGTTAGCTCTGTTCTAAGCAGCACCGTGCTCGGGAGAGACCCCGTTGCTGTCGGACATATGAGCCGATCATTGTGGTTACTGCATGTATGGGAATGAATTACAATATCATAAGTGATTAAAGTGATTGCTCCAAATAAATGCTCCAAAATAAATGCATTTTTACATTTTTAATTAATAGAAGAAACCTAAAGAATAATATTTAAGTTCCATGTTCTTACATCTATTATTATTATTCCTGATGTTTTTACCATCGTTTCAATATTGGTCTCAAAATATTTAAGCAGGGCATCGTGTTAAAATCTTAATTTTAGTATTGTGACACCACAAACTGCTACCTGGTACTTCTAGGTAGCAGTTTGTGTTTCAATTGAGTTTACACACTACCTTTCATGTGACATTTGGGTGCATGAGTTTCCACTGCCGCTATCAGTCACAGGGTTTATACATCTTATCATATCTCAATAGAAGAATGTCTCTCAATTGCATCAGTGCTCTTTGTAGGGAACATGTAACTCCTACCGCTTAATGATAACATTAAAAATTATTTGTTTTCTCAAAACACAGTTACAGTAGAGGGTGCTCCACAGCAAAAGCAGTAAAACCAAGGAAGGAGATATAAAATCCAAGGCCAGGAGCATAAAAGTGCAGCATCGAAGTAAAGTTAGAAAAGATTGTTGCATTAAAGGAAGTCTGCTAAAGGATGTGTATGTCTGTAGCTGCAGGGATGTGGCCAACAAGAAATCCATTAAACACAGTTTACTCACTTTCTAATATAAGAATTCACCATCCTTTCCTCTAGGCAGTCATAAATCTTAATTGCTTGAGTGCATAGTTGTTCAAACAAAACTGATTTGGTTCATATTGCTGGCTGTTTGCCTTGTGATGTTAATTTATCCTTTGAAATTCCCACCATATATCTAGACATAAAACTAAATGACACCAAAGTTTTTTGAGTATCAAATAAAAACTAATAACTTAGAGTTAGAACACCCTCAACGTTTTTACTATATTCAGTGTACTTAGAAGTACTGACATTTTTAAGCTGTGTAAAAGTAACACAACTACACTGTAATAATACATAAGTTACAGGTATCAAGTATATCAGTCATGTATATTATATTACTGAATTAAGGATGCTAACTTCATCGTACTTAAATTGTAAATTGTACTTAATTATAATAATTGATTTAATTTACTTGGTTTAGATTTCACCATGTGTTATATTATAGTTAAATTATTGCATTATGCAGTTAGGCACATCGAGTTTCTATTTATTAAAAGTTGTTTTTGAAGCTCTGTGATTTGATGTGTGGTATTCAGGGCCTTTGTTTTCGCTCAAAGTTGATTTGCAAAGCTGTTGGCACAAAAGACCATTTGTCTTGTTTTTATCCCTAAAGAGAAGCTGACGTATCTGTTGCAGAAAAGCGTTTTCTTGCACACCTGGAGAGCAAATAACAGCGAGGTTTTTCAGTATGCTGATGCCATTGTACTTGTATGTCTCTGCTGTCGAGGATGCTCTATTGATGAATTCTCATGCTTATTAAATGGCATACCAACTGGAGTAGGCTCAAACTTGACATTATGATATAACTTTGATATTTTGTTATTGCAAAGGCTGCTGCAAGGGCCGAAGGCTTCTTTTAATTAATACCAAGTGTGGTACTTAATATAATGCCTCCCAATGTCAACACAGATCATTATTATGGAGGACAAGCATTTACCATAGTAAGGGATGCCAATTTTGAAAAATGTTCTAATCAATAACCAACCCTTGTTAACCATTAACCAACAAGATTTGAGCCTTGCATGCAGTGGCGCACGAACTGCAGCATACGAGCTACTGTAGCAGCCACAGTGATGCATTCACTGTCCTCAGTTCACTGTCCGGGAGCGTTAACAGCCACGGTGCTGCATTCACTGTCCTCAGTTCACTGTCCGGGAGCGTTAACAGCCACGGTGCTGCATTCACTGTCCTCAGTTCACTGTCCGGGAGCGTTAACAGCCACGGTGCTGCATTCACTGTCCTCAGTTCACTGTCCAGGAGCGTTAACAGCCACGGTGCTGTATGTAGTGTCGCGGACATGCAGCCACTTCCCCAGTAAAAGTCTCCACCACAAATTTAGTTTAGTTTAGCAGGTTGTCTGCGTGGATTAACGACAGCGATTGTCCGACAGCTAGCGGTTGCCTCGTGCTCGCTGTAGCGTAACTTCAGCGAGTTTCCGACAGACCGTGTGTGTGGCGGCGTTGAATGTTCGTTTGTTGGTGGCGTTATACAGTTGCTGTGAATATAGGTTTAGCAGACAGTGTGTCTACAGTTTATTTGTCGGTGAATAAATATTACAAGACTACAACCTTCAGCTCCTCAGTTGGAAGTCCCAAGCCAACTTCCTGTCAGCTTTTTAATTAATTATTAAAAAGCCTTTTAACCGCTTTAACCGATAATGTTAATCGGCTTAATGTCCGTTTTCGGTTAAATGGTTAATTAACATCCCTAACCATAGCGTTAATTCTTTCCAGAGATTAGCAGCATCTTCCTGTCCTCTTGTTCATGGACACTCATCTTGAATCTCAGCAACCATTATTATCCTGTCACTACTTATAAGCCCCATAAATTATATCCCTGCAGTTCAACAGGGCCCCAGGCTTTCAGCAATACAGCACCACAAAGTGCCTCAGACCCTTTTATTGGTTAAATTATAATTAACATAGTACATTTATGCTAAGGCATGTTTTCTCTTCGTTGCCTATGGATCAGTGTGTTTTGCTCCAACTGAGACACCAGGAGGCAAATTCAAATTAGCTGGAAGCTGGAAATGGCATCACAGCCTGGTAGCAGCACAGACATGATCAAGATACTGTATAAGGGAGAAAAAAATTATAATCACGATTAGTTTGGTAAATATTGAGATCACGATTACCTAATCCAATTACTCCTTTACTCTGGAAACATCATGCATTGAGAAAGACCTTTTTAGTTTACATTTTAAAGCTAAATTAATAGATTTTTAAGGGAAATTTGTGCTGCAGTAAACAATTTAATCATAAATGCACTGGTTGTATAGATATTAATTGTAATGAAATGGCAAAAAATTCCCCACAAAGCATGGTTAACAAGAAGGGCTTGTGTTTCAGGATGGGTTGCCACACTTAGACAGTCCGCCCCAGCTGACGGTTGTGCCACAAGCAGGAAGCACCTTCCCTCCCGGCAGGGCGAGAGGCCACAGCGAGCACGAAGTGGTGAGGTCCAGGCAAGGGGTGCTGTAAAGTGGCAACTTCACCCCAGGTCTTCGAAGCTGACCTAGCTGGTTGCGGCACAACACCACGGTGGAAATGTGTGTGGTGAGGGCCAGACAGCACCGGTCCATCCCTAACCTGATGTGTGGGGTGAAAAGGCACTGCCATAAAGGAAAAGATTGTGCTAGATTTGAAACACAAGACCATATGAGAGTGTCACTGCAAAAATGAATGCAATTGTTTTGTTGATTTATCTTGTTTTCATAATCACTGTAAACCAAAATTCAATTAATTGCAGAGTCCTAGTGGTTTGCCACACTCTTCCCAAGCCTGGCCACTGTCAGATTTAACACCCATTGTGAATCCGCAATGAGCACGAGAGTGAAACACTTAACAAGTAGGTGTCCCGCTAACTGAACGGCAACGCTCATGTTAGCAGCAATGTTGGTTACAACCACTCGGTCTTGTCAGTAATCCCCCAGTCTTGTGCTGCACTTAGCAGGAGGTCAGTAATGTTATTCCCAGTATGACTTGTGTGTACTGCTGTATTTGGAGAACACGAGACAGCAGGCTGCCAGCCCTCTGTGATGTAATGTGCTGTTGGAGTCACATATGAATCCACAGCCCTTCACGTCCGTGCGTCAGAAGTTAATGCAACCCTTTCTGCTGTGCTCCTATATTCCTCAGCTTTAAGCTTCATTTCTCTGTAGAGCTGGTGAAAAAACACTGTGATGGAGTCACATACCTGAGTTCTAGTGTCTTGAGCATGTAACAAAAGCCTTTTCCACAATGTTGTATGGACACAGGTCCCATGTTTTCTTTTTCCCTGTTAAAATGTTTTTTGTGGTTGGGGAGTTTTTCCTTATCAGTGAGAGGGTCGCATTGTAAAGGACAGAGGGTGTCGTATCCTGCACAGACTGTAAAGCTGCCTGAGCAAAATGTGATTTGTGATAAAATCGTCTTGGCTTGAAATGATGGCTTGTGTTAGTTTAAAGTGTTATTTCCATAGTTCGCTCAATTTGAAGGTAGCTTTGTCAAGCTTGTGTTCAGCTTTGGCTGATTTTTCGGAGGAGCTGTCTTAACGTTAGCTTGGCTGTCAACGATCGCTGTCTCTGGGTGGTGGCATGTGAGGTGAACCCTCATGTTTGTAGTATTCCCAGAGAATTTTATTTTCATACAACATTCCTCTCAAACTGGGTGTCATATCCATGTGCTTCTTCCCTTCCTTGCTAAAAAAAAAATCCAAAACAAGTTCCCGACGTTTGCTTTAAAATATTGGCAGATTTCTGATACCTGTCTCCAATGACACCTGCGTTGTTTTGACTTACTTCCTGCCAATCCACTGACTTTATCCATGACTGCGCCAGAAACTTTGCACCGTCTAGTGGACTGAAAAAGCCATTGTTACCATAAAAGTTGAAATTGTATTCATAGTTTATGTAAAAAAAGATTGATATTTGATGTCCGTGTATCAATCCAATATTTCTGTACAAAATATTGCAATACTGTGCTGTATCAATAGAAATTAAACTAAATTAAATAAATGATATAACAGGCTCTTGCTTGTCACCTGCAGATTAAAGTGAAGGGGTTAGCCCCGAAGTTAGCCACAACAGCAGCTCAGACTCACTTACATTTTGCCTAATCTCGGCAGTTTAAACCACTATGGAAGTACAGACAACAATGGGTGAAGGAAGCTTTTAGTTCCTTGAAAAGTAGTCCTGGGTTATTGTATGCTTATTTTATGAAATTGATTTCTTTTCTTTACTCATATGTCTGACACAGACCTTACTCCTTCATGCTCCTTATGTGCTTCCTCCTGCCCTCCATCTGACATCCGTGGCAAGATGCTGACAGCTCAGTCTCTCTCTCTAGCCACTGGAAATACGCTCAGAGTGCAGCCTCCGGGGCTGAGTGAAGGGGCTGTACTGCAGAGAGTCACCTGGGGAGACGTTGTGTGTCTTTGTGCACCACAGTGGGAGTCACAGGCTTTTTCTGGTCAGATGTCACCATAGTCGACACGCACCTCTCTGGAGACGGCAATATGAAAAGAGACAGAGGAAGAGAGCGAGACACAAAGGGTGGGATTTGGCATTTTCCTCCCTCAGATTAAAGGGTCTTTGATTGTGAACACACACACACACACGCAGTTGTTTCACTATTATTACACTCAAGTTATTAATCTGACTGAGTCATCCATTGCTCCTCTGACATAAGTTGGGTCAAGCCTTTTTTTTTCTCCCTGTGATCTCTTTGTTGATTTATTAATTATATTTTCATGTAATTTTAACTTTCCCACCTTAGCCATAAACAGACATTTCTGTCAGATTTAGATTCATTTTAATTACACGTCTGGCGTGGCTCTGTTGATTGGTCTGCCTGTGTGTGAGACTCTGTGAGAAATTTTGTACAGACATTCATGATCATCAGAGGATACATCTGAAGGATCCCCTGACTTTTTCTTTTGTGCTACTGGACTCAGGATGAGTTGTAAGAACTCTGGTCCCCGACACTTTGCTCTCGTGCCATCTTCCGGTCACTCTGTGTCCCTCGGTTTATGACCAAATACTTGCAACCCTAACGCCTTTCCCATCAGACTCTGCAATATTCTGTGTTTTCTAATATGAATCAGCAAGTGCTGACTGGCTAACATGCAAGACAAAGATGGTGAACATCTGCTGAATCTAATTTAATGCTTATGTTTAGCGGGTTTGTTTACCCCCGCTAAACATAAGTATTAGATTAGTTTCATTTTTATTGTCACTGTGCATAGTAAGTACCAGTACAGTTTTGCATCTATCTAGATAGCACAAATGTTTGCCAAAATGAATATAAAGATTAAGGGAGCGCCAATCATTACGGCTGATCACCAATCACTGGAAGCAGTGTTGGACCAATCACCCATCGCCAATCACAGGGTCTATTTGAAGCCATTTCTCCTCACTGGCCAACAAGCAATTCTGCTCCTCTGCTGTCTTCTGTCTCTGTCTTCTGTCTCTATCTGTTTGTCTCTGTCTGTTTGTCTCTGTCTGTCTGTCTGTCTGTGTTTGTCTTCCTTGGGCACTGTTTAGACCCAACTGACAAATATGTGGAATAAATATGGAATTTTAAAAATGCAGTGACTCATTGCTCATCTCACGGCTGCTTTTTGTAGATGATGTGGTCCTGCTGGTATCAGCGGTTTGCGACCTCCAGCACTCACTGGATCAGTTTGCAGCTGAGTGTGAAGCGGCTGGGATGAGGATCAGCACCTCTAAATCGGAGGCCATGGTTCTCAGCAGAAAACCAATGGATTGTCTACTCCGGGTAGGGAATGAGTCTTTACCCCAAGTGAGGGACTTCAAGTACCTCGGGGTCTTTTTCGCAAGTGAGGGAACAATGGAACATGATTGGCCAGAGAATCAGAGTCAGCGGGGGCGGGCTGAGCCAGAAGGCAAAGCTCTCTATCTACTGGTCAATCTTCGTTCCTACTCTCACCTACGGTCATGAGGGCTGAACTAGATCGAGGGTACAAGGGCCGAAATGGGTTTTCTCAGGAGGGTTGCTGGCGTCTCCCTTAGAGATAAGATGAGATGCCAGCCATCCATGAGTTACACGGAGTAGCTGCTCCTTGGCCTTGAAAGGAGCCAGTTGAGGTGGTTTGGGCATCTGGTAAGGATGCCCCCTAGGCGCCTCCCCCGGGGAAGATCCAGGACTAGATGGAGAGATTATATCTCCCCACTGGCCTGGGAACGCCTCTAGATCCCCCACTCAGAGCTGGTTAATATGGCCTGGGAAAGGGAAGTTTGGGGTCCCCTGCTGGAGCTGTTGCCCCCGCGACCTGACCCCGGATAATTGGTTGAAGGTGAATGAGTAAGTGAGTGTGAGTGCAATGACAAACAGCAGTGACACTGGGCTATATCTAATATATATAGTGGATGGACAGATTTTGAAATTTCATCGTGTGTTGGGTTTACACTGGGGGAACTGAAACTCCAGGAGAGCAGCAGGGAGAGGGGGAAGAAAATCAAAAATATTACCAAGCATGGAATGCATATTTTATTATTTACCAGATCAGGGATGGTAGTTTTGAAAAAATAAAATTAACTGATAACCGACCCTTGATGCAGGTAACAGGTTACCTGGGGGCGGCAGTAGCTCAGTCTGTAGGGAGTTGGCTTGGGAACCGGAGGGTCACCGGTTCAAGTCCCGACATGGACCAAAAACTGAGTGTGAACTGGTAGCTGGAGAGGTGCCAGTTTACCTCTTGGGCACTGCCGCAGGTGCCCTAGCAAGGCACCACACCCCCCCCTCCTCGGGGCCCTTTTCTGGGGCACCCCCCTCACTCTGACATCTCTCCATTACTGCATGTGTGTGTGTGTTTGTGTGCATGTACCATGTATAAGTTAAACAGAGTGTAAATTGAATTTCCCCACTGTGGGACTAATAAAGGTTGATCTTCTTCTTCTTCTTCTTAAATCCATCATTTATCACCAGCTGCAATGTATGCGCAAAACATTCAGCTGAGTCTCCGGTTCACCCGTCTGGAGGAGTTACAGTAGCAGCCATGATGCGGCATTGGATTATTGCCCCAGCAAGTCTCCACCACATCATTTAGCTGCGAGGTTGTCAGCTGTTTGTCTGCCTGGCGTACTCCACGAGCACTGCGTAACTTTAGCAAGTGTCTGGTCGTGTGTGTGGCGGCGGTGCACTCTTGCCAACCCAGCCTTATGTTAGCCCACCGACCGTGTGTGTGGCGGCGGTGAGTGTGGCTCTGTTGGTGGCGTTATACTGTAGCTGTGGATGTAGCTGTAGCAGACAGTGTGTGCACAGGTTATTTGTCGGTGAATAAATGCTACAAGCCATAACTCCTCAGCTAGGAGTTCAGAGCCATCCTCCTGTATCTCCTCCTCCTCTTTCTCCTTAAAGTGACAAGCTACTCCTGTGTTTTTCTCAGTTTTTTGATGAATTATTAATATTTCTTTTAACCGTTTAACCGATAGCGTTAATCAGTAAAAATGCTTAATGCCAGTTATCGGTTAAATGGTTAATTATTAACATCCCTAGAATTGATTCGTTATCTAATCAGCCTTAATAGACACCACACGGCCATAGCGGCCAAAAACTATGGCCAATTGACCTGTGCAGCACCCTTAATAGAGATTTATGTACTGTATGTATGCATGATGTATGATACGTACAAATTAAATCCCAAAAGTACATACAGTATGAGCAGCATCTTACAATAGCATTGCCTTTGTTAGCATGGTAGCATGATTACTTTTAGCTCAAAGCTACTATTGTGGCCAAGTACTGTACAGCCTCACATAGCCATAGACTCTTTTGTTTAATTTATAACATTTCCTTTTTGTTTATCTTATGTGAAAAATGAT
The DNA here is from genome assembly GCA_947000775.1 of Pterois miles. Classification (NCBI taxonomy): domain Eukaryota; kingdom Metazoa; phylum Chordata; class Actinopteri; order Perciformes; family Scorpaenidae; genus Pterois; species Pterois miles. Next base: position 9,395,614 of record CAMQGK010000058.1, on the reverse strand, counting down.
ACTAGGCATAACACAGGGAATCTGTACCCTGCCCATAGCCAGTTATTATTACCTTGAAATCAAAGAAGAAGAAGAAGAAGAAGAAGAAGAAGATCTACCTTTATTAGTCCCACAATGGGGAAATTCAATTTACACTCTGTTAAACTCATACATGGTACATGCAGACCTGAAACACACATACATTCATTAATGGAGAGATGTCAGAGTGATGGGGCTGCTCCTGACAAGCGCCCCGAGCAGTTGGGGGTTTGGTACCTTGCTCAGGGGCACCTCGGCAGTGCTCAAGAGGTAAACTGGCACCTCTCCAGCTACCAGTTCACACTCAGTTTTTGGTCCATGTCGGGACTTGAACCGGTGACCATCCGGTTCCCAAGCGAACTCCCTACAGACTGAGCTACTGCCGCCCCCAAAATTTGTTTTGCCCCCCAAAATCAAGACCAGTCAAAATGTCCTCACAGCCAACATTGTCCTCATATCACTATTGTTCTGTCAAGAATCAGCGCTCACAGTGAACCAGCCGCCAAATACACACACATTCTGTTTTCTTCCCGCCTGCCGTCCCCTCTCTCTCCCCTCTCCCCAAACCCATCAGCTCAATGTAAGCCCTTCTCCAGCATGGAGCCAAAGAGTTCAGTGATGCCAAGCTGAGTCCCTTAATATCCCCACAGCTCTCTTTCCTGTTCCTAGTGCCAACCCTGCTGCGAATGACAACTAATATGATGGTGGGTCCCGCCGAGACATGTAGCCCACTTCCTGTATGACTGAAGGAGGTGAGACTGGTCAGATCCTGGCTATCACATCTACCTGTGGTGAGGAAAGTCACATGGAAAAGGCCAGAGCTGTGTCTCAAATCGGATCTGGGAAGTGTGCACACTGTGTACTTACTTGTGTAGTGTGTAAATTACACACCTGTTGTGCACTCATCAGAAGCTCGATAGACCTGCTAGATCATGCTGTATTGGAAGTATTTCAATTCAGATGAATTAATTAACCCAATAATGGCTTTTTTCTAACTGCAGTTTAGTGGTACTTGGTGAAAAAACACAAAAACAGAGCTGTTAAAAGCTTCACGGAGCAGCGCGGCACGGCGCAGCAGGCTGATGTGTTCTTCTACATAATTACATCTTTCTTTTTCTAATGCATTTTGACTTTTTTAGTGAGGAGTGAGACCATTACTTTTATAGAGACAGATTGAGAGCTGTGTGTGCGAGAGAGAAGGAAGACCTGAGGACTTTGCCCACAATGTTTCCTTAAGTTATTAATAATAATAATTTGAATGTCAAAGTTATGAATGAAGCTTCCACCTATTCGGTGCAGCGCTAGTTCAATGTTTCACTGTTGTGCTACTTGCATAAATTGCTTGGCACAAGTTTGAACAAAATGTCTTTTGTGTGTCTTCATAACAGTCAGTGCATACAACCAAAGTTCCCACTGCTGGACAAAATAATACGCTGTCACCCAGAGGCATCTGTGATTGCTGAGTGGAGTCCAGTAGTCTCTGGTGAGCGCAACCTTCATCATCTGTACCAGCTCCCCCGCTACTTTTGCTTTCTGGTCTTCATACAAGTTGTATTTCTTCGATATGGTGGTGGCTGTCAAAGGCAATTAATATGTGCAGTTGTATGATGCGATCCAAATTATTTCACACAGTTAAGTTAATCCGTTAAAGAAATTAGTGGCATTTAAAATGAATTTCATATGCGTTATTAATGCGTTAGATTTGACAGCCCTAGAATCTGGTGAAATTAAATGGTGGAGAGACATCATCATACAGAATTATCATACATCTGGCTTCAGTGGCTACATCCGCTAACCATCTGCGTTGCCAATTTCCCGTCTCCAGAATGTTCGCACACATAGGTCAGGGTTTCTGTACAGGTGCACTCATTCACCTGTCAAATTTGTTTTTATAGATCCAAACTTTTGCATGGGAAGTAGCATACGCCTCTTTCAGGGCCTGTTTTGTGCATATCTAACAGTTATAAATTAGACCCAAACCGGTACATCTCTGGATAGTATAATTCCAGCATGTGGCACAAAATGACCAAAATATTGCTGTATATTTGAAGAGTACAGAGGACAGAGCTTTTACCGACTAACCAGTATTATAATGTTTAGTTTGAAAGAAAAGAAAGGTAAAAGACAAGCACTAAAATTTTCCAGTTCTTTGCATTGTCAGATGTTATCTTGGCACAAAATTTTTCAGTCACATCTCTGCTATGATAAACTAGCTTATTCATTCATTTTTAAAAAGTGAGCTTGTACAGCAGACCCAGGAATTAAATGGCCCGTGGGCCGTAACCGGCCCTCGTGATGGTTCTGCCCGGCCCGGGAGGTCTCAAACAAACCATACAATTTTACTTACAAAGCTAAAAAAACAGTAAAGAAAATAGTGTTTGTTTTGAAATGCTGTGTCTTGTTAGTGTGCTTCTTCCTGTCACACTTGATATTGATGTAAATTGACGAGTGATGTTTGAAGTCGTGTCACCTTCTGAGGCGGTACGTCTATTATTAGTCATGGAAGTATTTTTTCGCGGAGGTTGGCGGTAAAGCTGCGTGCTTAGTTTGCAACGAACATGTGGCTGTATTCAAAGAATACAACTTGAAACTTCACATTGAAAAAAAACATGCAGAACTAGAAAAGCACTCGGAGAGCGCAGACCTCCGCCAAGCACCATCATTTCCCCCCTGGCGGTTTCTTCTGGATCTATCTCCTCAAGTATTAAAGCTAGATCAAATTCGTTGACATACTTCAGATGCTGAATTGTCTCAGCTACACGATGCCGCTTGTTAGAAATCTCTACCTCTAGTATTAAATGCACAGTAGGCCAAAATGTAAGATTACCCCCATTTTTTATATAAATTGCTATAAAATCTGCCATCAGGATCAGATCTGGATCAGCCTTTGGGATTTGATAGAAGTACACATTGTAAATCCCTGAGTCAAATTTCATGAGCTTTGGGCAACAATTACCAGAGATATTGAGAAACAATTTTTTGGGTCCCACTTACCCCAATGTTAACGAAAATTTCAAAGTGATCCAGAATCCAGGATTTCTTCCAGATCACCCCCAAATTAAATCAGTTCTTCCTTTTCACATTTTTGACACACCCTGAAAATTTCATCAAAATCCGTCCATAAGTTTTTGAGTTATCTTGAACACAGACAAACAAACAAACAGACAGATAAACGCCAGCAAAAACATAACCTCCTTGGCGGAGGTAATAATTGCCCGCCCCTGTTATACAGTATTTGTGTCCGCTGCACACAGCACAGCATTAACCTTACTAAAGTAGTTAATACTGGTAATGTTTGACCGTTGAATATTTCTGCAATAAGAAAATATAAACAGCTTTCTTCTGATTTCCTTCAATATCATGGATAGAAGCTAGTGTTCTATTATGTTTATGACACATCATAATACAAGTGTTAGGTGGAGGGAATATGCACTTTACTGCTTTGCAGAGCCCATTGCAAACAGCAGTGTAGTAAGGGTGCTCCAAATTCAATTTAATATTTTATTGTTTTTTCTTCTGCTGGAAGTAGCCCCGCCAATCTGATCGCCGATCACAGGGTCTGTTTGAAGCCATTTATTCACGCCGAGTCTGCTCATCCTCTCTTTTCCCTCTCTCTCACTGTGTGTGTGTGTGTGTGTGTGTGTGTGTGTGCTCACTCTGTCTAGACACAACTGACATAAGTGAGTACATAATCTTAAAAAATGCGGTCACAAACAGTGACAGGCTGTTTCTAATAAATATAGTGGATGGGCAGATCTTCAGATTTCATCCTGTGCTCAAAATAGGGAGAACTGAATCTCCAGGAGAACAGCAGGGAGAGGGGTAGGAAAATCAAAAGCATTGCCAAGCATGGAATGGATATTTTATTATTTATCAGTTCATTTATATAATAGATCCTTTCTATTTTTTGTCAGATTCGCTTGCGGACTAAATAGACCAGACTGGCACCGAAACGATCGTTGCACATCTGCAGCACTGGGCCTGGTGTGTGTCCAGCTGTGTCGTTGTGAACCACGATCCAACTATTTTCAAGCATATCAGAAAATGACAAACGGTGGCCGAACACTATAAGTAACCTTATAGTGTAGCTTTACAAGATTTACATGGTGCTTGTCCTGTGGGTGAAAATATCATGGATCCATTAAAATCAAAGTTTATCCCCTTGGAAGCCTGAATTTTCTCATCAAGTTTAATTGAAATCAGCCTTTTTGATTATATATTTTGCTTGTATACAGAGAAAAGCTCGGGGGCATCAGTATAGCATCAGTATTCATCTGTTCGCAGAATGGTGACAGAAAGTCTGATGGTGAATAAGATGAACTTTTAAAGTGTGTTGGATTAAAGCGCTGCATAAATGCAGTCTAAGATAAAAGGTCAAAGGTTCTCCAGAGTCATTAGTAAATCATCCTCAAGGAGCCATGAATATTAATTTCACAACCAATAGCATTTTAAACCTTATTGATAACACCAGAAATAATAAAACAGAAATAAGCTTTTCACTAGTGGAAAAAACATCAAAAAACTCCACAGCAGATGGCACTGAAATAGAGATGGGTTCGAACTCAAAGTTCATCACTTTAAAAACCGTATCGACCGGTCAGCATTGTGAACTTCTGAGATGACAGAGGTTTCTCCTTCACCACAACTACAAAATGTGCTTTTATTTTACAGTATATTGAGTGTGTGTCTGTAGTGTGGGAGGATTTTGCTTATCAGCTTCATGGTCAGGTTCAGTCTGTAAAAACCTGAAATATAGCTTGCCTCAACTTGCCTGAGGGACCTCTAACACATCTGAAAGAACGTTATTAGTATGGCTGTCCATAGAGAGACACACTGTTTCGTGTTGGTCAATGTGAAGCCTGTATGTTCTGACAAGACGTAAAATATTGACTAGTGGTGCTGAATCTTGGCTATGAGGAGCTCGAATAGTTAAAAACACCAATCCTAGGCTCTGAATAGTAGGAGTGAGGCCGTGCCTCTGCTCTGTCCAACATGTCCTCCTCCCCCTCTCTCCACATCTTCCTGTAAAGCAGCAGGGCTACGTGGTGATGGATAAGGCCTGAGTGCCTTACAGGCTCTGCGGGGGCTGATGAATTCACCTCTCCTCCTCTGTGTCTGATCTGACCCCCGGCTCAGCGTGAGCTACTACATCTCCACAGCCCAGAGCGCTGCAGCCCTCCACATAGGAGCATGGAGCCCTGTGGCCAGTGCACATGCATCTCCTAAAGCATGTGGAAACATAGTGTTTTAAATGGAGCAGTTTTTTTAAACCTTTGCTTAAGCTTTGGGCACTCATTCTGAAATTAAAACTTTGGATTTCAAACCATGCAAAACTTGAGAGCCATGCACAGTATTTTTCATTGCGTTGAGACCATGACAGATGAGTAGTGGCAGTTGTTTCTCTAACTTTTCTTTTGCTTTTGATTCCTATCAGTGAGATAAATGACAGAGTACCATGCCCCTGCACCAAGTTATATCAAATCTGCGAGATGCTTCAGAAAGCACATCAATTACCTTACAGGCTGCTGAGAGTTCACGAAAGGTCAATGATTCGTCTCAGTTTTGCCAACATGAGTTAATCAAAGCAGATTAAAAGAGGCTGTTCTGTTACTGTTAAATCAAGTATCTACAAAAAGGGGATTGTATTTACATAGTCCAAGTAAACAAGAACATATCTGCATTTTAAACTTGCACACACACACACACACACACACACAGACCAGTTTTAGTCCTGAATATTTTAGTGCACATCCCTCAGTCCTAAGCTGGTAGTAAACTGCTCCTTTCTTTGGGGGGAACAGAGTAGTCTCACTGGTTTTATAGGTGTCTTTTAATTAGTCACTAATGAAGACAGAGCGGAAATGGTTCCACTGATCAATTGTGCACATAATTAGATCAGGGTTTTTATAGTGAGTAGCATAACGGAGGAAGAAAGGAGACAGAGGACGACTACATGCAGACAGACGTGTTGGAAGCCCATTAGCCGTCACATTCAGGTTCAAGTGCTTCTCTTCAGCTCCGACTGGCAGGTTCAACAATCCAAATACAGCTTGTGTCTTATTGGGAAGTCAGACCTAAATATAGTCTTTTTCTGTTGCTGATCTGGCTTCCACACTTTAAGCTAATGTCTCAGCAAGTCGCCTGTCATAGGATATCCAGATGTTCTCAGCCATAGCTTGTTAGGTCATTCATGTGGAGCCCCAGTTTTAATGCAGTGTTTAAGACAGCGCCTGAAGGCATCCATGCTCAGCAGCCCTTTGTTGTATGATGATGGGAGATCTGCGAAGGCCCTGAAAGCTCAACATACACATGCAATTAGACACAACGCAAGCAAAGGAAGAAACATTCTCATTAATCTAACTACACATACAGCATTTCGAAAAAGTGCTGCATGGGTGTATATATAGTATATACTGTACATACAGTACATTAGGGGTGAGACAGTATATTGTGTCGTGATATTTTGCGATATAGAAACATGACGATATGCATCGTCGAGATGAAAACTGTATTGCAATATTTTGGGGATGTGATAAAAGGCTCTGATCAGCCTCCCGTCTGTCAGTGTTCTCCACTGTGTAGTCTGGCTCAATGTCCCACCCACAGTACTATCTGGTTGGTTAAACATCATCAGTAATAGCCAATCAACACTGAGGATTAGCATGCTTCAGACAGGCAGTGGAAAACACAGACACAGCCTGGAGCTGCTACGTGAGCGGAGCTGTGCTCTCTGTTGGTAACACGGAAGATACAGGAAGACTTAAGCTGTAATAAATTTGTAAATGTATAAATTATTTTATTATTTCTCCACTGTGAGACTAATAAAGGAACATCTTATCTTATCTTATCTTATATCGAGTTTCTCAGTTACACTACAGAAAATGTACCAATAATGTTTGCTGTTGTAGTCACATACTGTCGTTCTCTTTATACATCCATTCACACAGTCAACTAGAAGGAGATAATAGTGTTTATTTATGCAGCCTGAGCTCTATCTCTGAGTCATGTTGTTGGCAGCACAACTGAAAATTGTTTAAGCAGCTGATTTGCGAACGTAACTACTCGCCTGTGTGAGTTGGTGTTTTTACATGTACATTTACACGAACAATGTAAGATAACGTAGAGCGTCGTAGAGCTAACTTGAATAGCAAAACAACTGATCGGTGCTTATGTTATTTCTTGCACGTCACTTACCAGGCTGGTCCTCTCAGTCTCTACCTGAACTACTAACTAACTAACTAACTAACGTTACCGAGTCTGTCCCGAAGCAGCTCTGACTCTAGCTCTGTAAAGATGTGCAGGATATTGTTGTTATTGACTTTAGATGTAATTCAGTCAATTAACTTGTATTTATAGCTTGAGGAATCATTGAGGACATGCCTTCATTTTCAATGATGTCCTGAGTAAAACTGAATAAATACACACACAAATATAATTTCGTAAACAAACAGACGCTAATGCAGTTACATTAAAGGGTAGAATAGCTGTTTAACATCAAAAATGGAACTGTGGGGAAATCAACAGCATTGTTTTGCATTTTGTCTTTTGAATAAAAAGCTACTTTTTCAATCATATTTTCATCATTCAAGTTTCTCATTCAATGTTTTTTATTTATTTTAATTATTTTTTACATTGTGGATTAATACTGAAGACATCAAAATTATGAAAGAACACATGGGATTATGTAGTAAACAAAAAAGTGTGAAACAAACCAGAATGTGTTTTATATTTTAGTCTTTAAAGTAGCCCCCTTTCACTTTTTTCTGTCTCGGCAGTCTCTCAGTCAGTTTGTGTAATGTGTTTGCCTTCTTAATGTGTTTAAGACATCATTTGTGTTGTGCAGAGGTAGGGCTAGTAGACACTGGATAGCCCTATTTGACTACATCCGTATAATAGCAAGAACCACTCAACTCAGTAAAGCGAAAGGACAGTCCCTCATTACTTTAAGATATGACGGTCAGTCGATCTGGAAAATTTCAAGAACTTTGAATGTATCCTCAAGTGCAGTCGCACAAAACCATCAAACGCTATGATGAAACTGGCTCTCATGAGGACCGACCCACGAAAGAAAGACCAAGAGTTACCACTGCTGCAAAAGATAAGTTCATTAGAGTTACCAGCCTCAGAAACCGCAAATTGACAGCACTTCAGATTAGAGCCCACAGAAATTTTTCACAGAGTTCAAGTAGCAAACAAATCTCAACATCAGCTGTTCTGAGGAGACTGCATGAATCAGGCCTTCATGGTCGAATTTCTACAAAGAAGCCACTACTGAGGACGGACAAGAAGAAGAAGAGAACTGTTTGGGCCAAGAAACACAAGGAATGGAGTGTCGTTGTGACTCGCAGAGAAGGTGAGTGGATGGTTTCTGCATGTGTGGTTCCCACCATGAAGCATGGAGCAGGAGGCGTGATGGTGTGGGGGTGCTTTTCTGGTGCCACTGTTCGGCACAGTTCTGCAGAGCAATGCCATCCCATCTGGTTTGTGCTTACTGGGACCATCATTTGTTTTGCAATAAGACAATGACCCCAAACACACCTCCAGGCTGTGTAAAGGCTATTGGACCAAGAAGGAGAGTGATGGAGTGCTGCATCACACGACCTGGCCTCCACAATCACCTAACTTAAACCCAGTTGACTTGGTTTGGGATGAGTTGGGCCGCAGAGTGAAGGAAAAGCAGGAACAAGTGCTCAGCACCTCTGGGAAGTCCTTCAAGACTGATGAAAAACCATTTCAGGAGACTCATGAAGCTGATTGACAGAATGCCAATGAGTGTGCAAAGCTCAAAGTAAAAAGTGCTAATTTGAAGAATCTAAAATATAATAAATATTCTGATTAGTTTATCACTTTATTTACTACATAATTCCAGATGTGTTCTTTCATACTTTTAATGTCTTCAGTATTAATCTACAGGGTAGAAAATAATTAAACTAAATAAAAACCACTGAATGAAAAGATGCGTCAAACTTTTGACTGGTACTGTATAGGGGTGGGACGGTTCATAAATTTCACAGTTCGGTTTGGGGGTCACGGTTTTCGGTTCAGTTTGGTACATACTGTATATGGTACAGCAAGGAGGCCTTTTTCCAACTTCAATTTAAACATGCATTTCATTTATTTGGCAAAGTCAAAAGTCAACAACTGTAACATCTACTAGGCAAGTTTCATATGAGGAAAATCTGCCATGTGCAATAACACTGCTCAGTATTGCAATGTTGATATGACTTGTGATAAATAAACAAATATTGAAGTCTGCATATTAGCTCTACTGATGTCAGCCTGGTTGTTTTTAAAGTCTGGACCAGATTAAGGTTGAATATTCAAATACAACTAGGACACATGTTGTTTCTAGAGCAGCAACATTAATGTTTACAACAGCAAAGTCACCATAGAAACTCATTAATATCTCACTGGAAACTGACATATTAATAAAATAAATCATATTCTGAGTGGTGTATAAAGACTGAAGAACACAAACATCAGTCAGTATCAGTCCTTCCTCCTGTCCAATGTTTATCCAAGAATACTGATTACACTGCAAAAGTACTGTACTTTGTGTGCTTTACTTTGCAAGTGCAAACTCTCAGGTGAGCTTTGCACAAACTGTCACTACATTGTTTTTGTCTTTTATGGCTTCTTGTTTGGGCCTTGGAGCGAGTGATTTTAGCGCCTTTTAAACAGCGTACTTTTGTATCTCGAATGATGTTATATGTTATAAGCACCAGTGAATATTTGGTGTTTTCTTTCCCTCACACAATCAAACACAAGTTACTACTAAATGAAACACAATTCAACAAACAACCTGCCACTATCCATCTGTGGCCATTCTGTATTTCTACTAGTGGAAGCTGACAAACCTACACACACATTTAGCAGGAAAAAAAGCCTTCAGCAGTCGTTGTGTGTGGCCAGGACTGAGAGGCTTCACAGAAATCTGCAGGGGCTGGGAGGCCTAGCGGCATCTCTTTCTGCATTTACTTGCACTTGCACATCAGAGTTTTGCTCTTGTAATTTTTCCACCAGCCAGAACTTTTCATATATTTGGAGCTTCAACCAGCATCTAGTTTGAGCTGTTTGTCGGTCGGTCGGCCCACAGTGATTATCGCCGCTATTTGGTGTTCACAGTTTTTGCCCGAGGAGGCTGAAATTTACCATGAAGGTATAATATTGGCAAGGTTGTGTGTGTGTGTGTGTGTGTGTGTGTGTGTGTGTGTGAGTGAAGGCATGAACGCATGAATCCATATACATATGTGGTCACAGCTATTGCAAATTAGTGCTTATTTAATTAGATCGTCCAAAACTAGGGTTGGATGGCATTTTTTAGGAGTGGCAGCTGCCACCCTGTGCAACCACGTAGATCCGCCATTGACACTGCAAGAAGCTCACAACACAACAGAAACTGTTTCCAAGGAATGCTAACAAGCGATGCACAATGCTTGGACATGCTTGTTGTTGCCATGGTTTGTGGCTTATGAAGTTATTCAAGTCAGCTACCCGTCATTGTGATCGCACGATTCAGATATGATAACAAGCAAAAGGTTATGTTTCACTGCTGGAACAGCTGATCTACCTGCTGAAACGAGGTCTGCACATACACACACACACACACACACACACACACCTGCGCTGACAGAAAAGAACCAAACTGAACATGTCACACACCTGCAATGTTTAATACAAGGGAAATATATTTATATTTTTTTTTAAGACAGGACGAATGGATGCATAAAGTATTTGATGTTTTATAATTTATCGACTATTTCAAAATTGACGACCCATCCCTAATTAATATATGTCAAAAATAAATACAGCACCACTGACTGATAGGCGACTTGGTAACAACAGGCGTGTGCATCCCCTTTTAGTGTCCCCTGGAAACAGTTTCCGTGTTGTGAGCTTCTTTTAGTGCTTTTTCTAAATGTGTCTAATTGATGTTTTCATGTGTCGTCAGGTTGGTGAAGATGTTTCTTTATTTGCTTCTGTGTTGTGTATGTTTGCATGTGCCACAATAGAGATCTCATGCAATGGAGAACAGTCCAGTGGCTGATGTTAGGGTTACTATGACGCACAGGATGGATAGATGCTGCCCCCTGCTGACACTGCCTGATTTTATTCTGCTTTTTTGCCATTGCGGTTTTTTTACTACATGAAATAACATTAAATCACTTGTCTTAAACTCCTGCTTTTATCAGTGACACTTCTGGGGACAGAGGGCAAATCATTCACATATAGTACATAGTATTTGGTCAGTTTAGTGAATTATGATACTGGTTGTCACCTTCATGTTCTCCCCTTTTTCTCTTAGACTCCACAGCATTACTTTCACCTGAGCATACTGATGATGTGACCAAAGTGGTATTACTTTGGTTTACCAAGGTGTTGGAGTTTCTGTACTTAAGTTCAAATAAGTCAAAGCTTGATCTTCTACAGCAGTTGTTCTGTTTTATAATGGAGAGCTAAGATGGAGGAAAACATACAGGAATATATTGCACCCTGTGAGTAATTAGGGCAAAATCCCAACTCTCAGCTTTAATGTGATGGTATTTACATCTGTATTTGCTGTAGGACACTAGCTCTGTAAAAATAAAAAGGTTATTGTGCCATTTCAAATGCTGCAGTGCAAAAGCAAATTAAGTGAAGAAACTGTTTAATTGTTCAAATGTTTGCAGACTACACTGTATTCCCATATCTAAGCAACATCTGACTATAACCCCAAGCCCTTGTCTTTTCATGGTCTGTATCAAATGTGTAACATTGTCTATATAACATAGACATAGCAATATCAGTCATCAGTCATTCCCAACTTTGACTCTCTTTGTCTTTGTGGGAACTGGCTTCAGATTTAAGTTTGACTGGAGCTCAGCACAGTAAGCAGGATACAGTACTGCTCATGTTAGTGATGGCAGACATCAGTTCATGTTGTTACACAGCGCTGCCACCGCCGTTCATAACAGTGAGTGCATCAGTGTAGTCTGAGTGCTTTTAGATATAAAGCACCATGAGACTGGAGCAATATGCCTGACTCACTCTGATCTGCATCTTCTCATGACTTACCTCACATGTGCTTGTTCTTTGACACTGTCTGTTCATTTTCATGTTTTGTATCCAGGGACACCTTTAGAAATGAGATGGTGCATCTCAAGAGGCTTATCCTCCATTTGAAACAGTCTTTCTTAAACATTGTTAAACAGAGCTGCAACAGCTACCTGAGTACAGTGGTGCAGTCAGAGTGTTGTGTAGCCAAACTACCACTTGAGGTCAGTGTTTCGTTATAAATGGTTGGACTTGTTAAGCTGTCAACAAATAGTGCAGTTTAATAGAACAATCTCAGTCAGGTATATTCAATGTACAGTATATTATAATGGATTTATGAATTAGGGAACACAGCCAGCTGAGGTGTTTCTCAGGGACTGTCGGCGTTCTCTTTAGCAAGCCACTGAACCTCTATTGACTTTAGAGGCTGATCCATATTTGCTCTAAAAGCTAATGCTGAGTTTGGTGGAGCTAAAATGATAAGCTGAGTGACAGGAACATGATTTGGCAATTATTTTGATAATAGATTTGTTATTTGAGTCTCCATTCACTCCAATCTCTAGTTCTGGTTTCTCAAATCTGAGGATTCGCTGCGTTCTCAGCAAATCCTCATCCTGTTGTAAATAATTGTGAATGAAATATTATTGAATTTTGACAGTTTGTTAGACAAAATAAGAAGGCATCACCTTGGAATTTAGGCAGTTGTTACTGTCATTGTCACTATTTTCTTCATTTTACATAATCAAAGTAATTGTTGGATTAATTGCTAATTAAAATAATTGTTGGCAGCAGATCAGATTAAGTAAGATGTGAAAAAATAGCTTAACCTTTAAGATTAGGGTTGTTTCTTGGGTCATACAATACATGTATGTTACTTAGATATAAAAAGATATGAGGATAATGTTACCATTAAGTAAGTGATTAAGTGAAAACAAAGTTCCTTCCTTCCAAAAATTCCTTTTACATGACCTAACCCAGTCAGCATATTAAAATGTCTTTTTAACATCTGTGGCCCCAGACACAGAAAAGCAACCTTAACGCTGCTGTGCTCATTGAGCTTCACGCAGACATATCAATTTTGCATAAAATGAATTTCCAACAGATGGAGCTGAGTTGAACAGAATCACCAAATGTCACGAGTCTTTGGAGCAAACCAAACAAATAATACGTAGGCGGCGAGTAAATGATCGCTCCTGTTCCATTTGTTTGTTTGCATGAGAGTCATGCAGATGATAGACAGCAAGGTTGTGGATGAAGCCTTTTCATTCCCAGCCTAATTAAAATGCCCTGGAAGTATCTGCGGCACCTCAATATACCTCCACCCCTCGGTACACCTACCCCCCAGAAATACTTTATTCAGTGTCATGTACAATGGTGGCAAGATCTTCCTGCATGTCTGATGTTGGATTTGAATACATTTGACACTGCATTGTGAATGATATAGGTTGAAATGAGATTAGACTTGTAATGCTATGCATTCCTCTCTGTTACATTTAATAGCTCTTCGTTCATTCGATGGAAAAAAATCCTTTGTTTTTTCACAATTGATTTACATGCCAGCGAGGTGTGAGGATTTTTCATTTTGCATGCTGCGAGGTCTAGTTATGGCTCATTGGCAATGCAGATACGACTGGGCACATCCTGGACTTTAGCTGCTGAGGTCACATGCTTTTGCTGCGTTGTGTCATGTGCCAACCCAGGCCTAGATAAACATTTTGGGATGGTGGAAATTCCCTCTTGTGCATTATCTGGTCTGGCTGTGCATGCACGCCTGCCAGAAAAGCCCACTTGCACATAATCACATCAGAGTCCAAAAACTGGAAATTCTCGGCAGTGATACGAGGCTGCAGAGCAGAGGGACCGTCTGGTATTCAGAGGCCTTCCCTTGATATTTTAAATTAGAGGGGTTTAGCTACATTACCATGACACCGCAGTATACTCTTGTGGACTATGACTGCGGCGTGTCCTCACATCCATGCTTCATGTTTGGCTCATACTAGCTACTGCTAACACACAAGGACACTTGCATAGCATTGGCAACCACACAAACACAGGGAGAGGCTCACCCACAGCCACAGGATGTTGTTCTTTCCCAGTCAGTGATGATTTCCTGGAAGCCTCAGCGGCTGTGCAGCATCTGTGCACTGTAACTGTGGATTTTATAGGACATCGGGGAGAGGAAGAGCCAGACATGCCCGACTTGTTCTTCCTGACGCTACTTTTGCCGCAGTTCAAATGCAATCATGACCGCAGAGAGATGGCGCGGAAATACAAACAAGCAGCCACTCATGATGGGCTGGCGTGATGAGGTCGGCCGTACAATGCAGTCAGCAGCTGTGGTCCTCCTTGAGCTGTGCAGTGCACTGTTTGGATAGTGTGCAGCAGCAGGGGCAACAGTGGACGCAACTAAATCAGTGTCTGCTGCTGAAAGGAGAGATGAGGCATGAAACCCAAAACTGCCCTATGTTTCCAGCAAATTCATTTTACATTTGCATTTAAAGTGTTTGGACTAGGCTTTTATTCAAAGAAACATATCTTGAATTCCCATAAGTAGTCAGGAGAGCAAAGGTCAGGGCCACATTACCCAGACAAAACTGAGCTGAATCCCCATGATCCTCAAATTAATTGAATTTTCATGTTTTATATGAGGATAAAATACTTTTTATTGCACGATCTACTCTACACACCCGTATGCATTTATTTCCATGCAGACTACTGTTATTCTTACATTGAATCAACAGCCATAAAGCCACAGTGTCAGTCTCACATCGGAAACCACATTCATCATAGACCCAGGAAGTGGAAAGCAGCTCCCAGCATCCTTCTCTGTCTCAGACAGGAAGTGGGTCAGACATACAGTACAATATGACAAGAGGATGTTTGTTGCTGCTGCGTAGGCAATAGATACCACACTGCTGAAACTTTATCTAAGTGAGCTGGATGATCTTATGCTTGGATTTAAAATGTTGTAAGACTAGTTTGGATAAAATATATTATCTAGTCTGATGTAAGCAATGCTATCTGGCTTCAGGTAAATGCCTCCCGTTTAGAGGCTGATTAGAAACCGGATTTTTGTTTTTTTATTAACATTGCTGAGTAAAAGATACATGTATATTCAAGAACCACCTCAAGGCTATCACTTATTACTGTCCTTTATTTGCTTTTAATAGTTGTATTTTCTCAAATAAGGGAGAAAAAGAGTTTTCAAGAATTTCAGCAAATCAAGACAGAGTTCCTGCATTAGTACATAGCAAGTAAAAATAAGACTTAAGTCTTCTCAATTTCTGATGCTTACTCAAACTAATTGATTATGGCTCTGGATGATAAGTGAATAGAACCAGAGCAATTCATGTTTTATTTCTAGGTTATCACATTGTTTGTCACCTTACCACCTCAGATAAGCTGCATTCAGAAACACTGGTGCAATGCACGCTTTGAAACACGATTATAAAGTAGAGCATGGATTTTAACGTATACAACTTGAGTTGCAGTGGCAGAGCGGTTCTGTTCTGTATGCTATATCCACTCGTGATCATTGACAGCAGGGAAGTGACAGAAAAGTTTGATTGTAGCATTCATGTAGCATTAGCAGGCTACAGTATATCCAGTGAGTGGTCGACCCGCTGCAGACGACATGCTCCTCTCAGAGTCCACCCCCACTGCTGAACAGAGCGCTGTGTACTTGATTATTCAAAGTTCATTAATAATGAACTATGGATGTTAATGATTAATCGTTTACCCATTAACCGCCATTACACATTTTAACAGATTAATGGTATTGGTTAAAGGGTTAAAAGAAATATTAATAATTGATTAAAAAGCTGAGCAAAATCAGAGGAGCGGCTAAGAGTCCACCTTCAGAGAGTTTAACCCGGAGTTACAGATACAGGAAGTTGGCTCCGGTCTCGAGTGGAGCACAGAGCGGAGGAGTTGTAGCATTGTAGCGTTTATTTACCGACAGATAAACTGTACACACTGTCTGCTACAGCTACATTCACAGCTCACTCACCGCCACCACACACACGGTCTGTCGGACACAGACCGGGTGTCAAACTCAATTTCATCCTGGGCCACATCAGCATAATGGTTGCCCTCAAAGGGCCAGTTGTAATTGTTAGACTATATAAATATATCTACCCTTGATCATTTCACAAAATTGCTACTGACATTTGATTATTATCAGTTGTAGTAATAATTTATTTTAAAAATAGGTCTGAAAGCAGAAGTCTAGGAAAAATAAGTGCATGCATAAATATTGTACAATTTATTTAAAAAAATAGTTCAGCAATAAAAACATGCTTGGGCATCAATATGCAGTATATGCATGCACGTAGACACAAAAATACTGTATGTGGGCACACACCCACATATCTATATGTTATTATAACATAAATCCAATAAATTTATGATTAAGAAACATCATCATTGCTCATCCATCAAAAAGATCAAAATAATTCTCAAGTGAATAATAAATTAACCATCACCAATATCATCAAACACAATTTATTATATTAACTTTGTTCAACTTTGCAGAACTATAGTACAACAAATCAATGTGCTCTGATTTAACGTGCAGTTTGTGGCATATAAATATTATTTGGCCCGCGTGCCTTGAGTTTGACACGTGTGCTGACAGACTGTATGTGTGTGGCAGGAAGCCACAGTTAGCAGCTAGAGCTGCTAATGTAGCAAAACACACACACACTGTTTGTCGGACAATCGCTATTGTTACGTCGAGCAGACACAATCCCCTGACATCTGAAATCTGAGGTGAATTTGAGGACTCAGTTGTCTGTTGTTCTCATATACTGCAGCGGTTAATAATTTATTAGTTATTAGTTATTGAGGGTCAGTTATTGGTTATTCATTTATTTATTTATTTTCAAAATTAGCCTCCCCATATTGAATGTGTTGCAAGACCAATTCGGAAAACGCACTCCCTTGGATCCCTAGAAATACACCCACCAAGTGTGAAGTTGATCAGATGAGTGGTTCTCAAGGTTGGTATTTTGCAGCGATAAGGATTGGCTCAATAGCGCAGTATGTGGTACAATTGCAGTTTATTTATTTATTTATTTTTCCAAATTGCTTATTTTACAGTTTTTTTATTGCTATATAAATAAGCCTGTTCTTGAATACAGAAACGCAATGGGGCGTTGCATTTTTTTTCAGCTGAGACGCTTGCCAGTCTATGTGCATTAATTTCCCCTCTGTTGATGTTGTTGTTGTTGTTGTTGTTGTTGTTGTTGTTCAGCACTTGTAGCTACATGTAGGATGTGTTGTTGGATTAGTTGTTGTGGTATTTGTCCACCCCTCCTCCTGCTTGGTAAAGTGACAATGACGAGCGCAGCATTGCGCCCAAAGTTGAAAATTTTTCTACTCACTCTGACCAGAAAAAAACACCAAATGTGCAGCGTAGACGAGCAGAATAGACGCTGAGCATCTCGTCACACTGCTGCCGCTTGTTGCAAAGTGTAAAACTGTGGCACAGACATTTGTTTTCGGAGTTAGTTTTTTTATTCGTATTTGTAGTTGAGAGATTTGTAGGCAAACAAATTTTAAACTGTTTTTTTACTTGCAGTCAAATGTAATGAAAACAGAAAATGTGTATAATTGAACCCATGAGATTATTTGTGCCTCCAGGGCTGTTCTGCCTTTTGGAAATGTGGTAGAATAAAAACTTAAACATGAAATTGCTCACATTCCATTACACCATTTGCAATCATACACCCTTTTGTATTTGTTTGTATTTTACTATTTTATCTCACCATATATTTCCCTTGTTTTACATTGATTGAATTCTGTTTTCCCATAGTGAACATTTGCCATTGCACAATGTTGATCTTTATTCCTCTGCACATCTCTGTCATGGAGCAAAGAGGAGTGAACAGCAGCAATCTGAGTTTAAAGGGGCCACAGCAAAGCAGAGCGTATAGAGTCATCACAGTGCCAATGAATCTCCGTGCTCCGCTGGCCCTCACAAACGGGGAGCGGCAGAGTGGAAAGGACAGCTCTTTTCTCAGCGACTGGATCCAGTGAATCCACTACAGCTCCATTACTTAGCCAAGGGTTCACTGGGACACGACGTCTCCACACAGCATGTAGACACTCTCATTCCAAACCTATAAACCTGCGGAGAGGAGTCATCAGCACACAGAGAGATTTACAATGGACTAACCCAGGGCCCCAGACAGTTATAGATCCCTTTACCTTTCAAGAGCAATTTCACCGCAAATAGGATTAAAACTAATGGTGTTTGACACCACCAGGTCCAGCACATTGAATCCATCGGGTTTTATCGTGCTGACATTTCAAAAGGTTGGCCTGTGTGTGCGGCAGGGGGCGATGAGATGCAGAGCTGGGTGACATATAGAGGACCCTTGGGACCCAGGCTTTTACAGCCAGCTCTGGAGATGCTGTCTCTCCTCGGCTGTGCTGCCACACAACCAGCTCCATTACAGCAACTTTTATAGATATTAAAACCCAGAGACTACAAATCATAACAGTCCAGTGTACATTTTCCACTAGTTTGCAGATGGGAGATGTTTTCCTTCTTTGTTCCACAGGTCGGGCCCTTTGGCGTGACCATGCACTGAATACATAAGCAGTCCTGTCATGGAATAATGCTCATTATCTCAGTTTGTGGGCAAAGAAATATTCTCCCTGTGTGATCTGTTTACTTCATGAAGGTAAATTAAACCAGGGAATGATTTTCTTCCTCTTTGCCGTTTAATTTCAATTTGTATAAACAAGACTCTTCAAGGTCAGTAAATGAAACCACCGTGTTTGGAATGTGAATGGAGTTTGTTGCCTCTGGGATTCTGCGCTATTAAAATGTGCTCATTCAATAGCATAGTACACTACTTGACCTGAATAACAATTTTAGCTTCGTCTCGTTTCATGCTATGACTGAGTGTACTCTTCTGAACTTATTTCTTTGTTCTGTCCCGTTTGTTTGGTTTTTTAAGTGTTGCAAGAAAATCTCACTCTGTGGTTTTGCACCAGCTATTTAAATAGTTTATCTATGCAAATGACCACTGTCCTTGAAAATATCTCCACATTTATCCCCTCCTCGCTTTATGTCTTGTGCCAAAAATCTTAATTTAGTGAGCTTTTACACAATAGATCTATGAAACTGTGAGTGCATGTGATACAGATCCCATACAAGAGGCTGTAAAGGAGCCTCTTGTATGTCATGCTCTATGACAGATTCAGCTAAACAGGATATATACTGTAGTATACAAATCATTTCCTTAATTTGTGGCCATGTCTGCTGTAAAACATGAATTGCAAGGCAGTCATCTTTATTAGGATGTCCAGGCTGAAAAAGGGTCAGAAATCACCAGCTGGGATTGAAAACCTAATTAAATTTACATGCAGCGTCAAGGCCTCCCTCACTCTGCTTTCGGTGCTCCCGTTCAAGCCTGTAAACACCACTTTTCAGAAATCATTACTTTGGCACACTAAACACTTTCCACCCCGAGAACAAAGCGAGTCGGAAAAACGGGAATACATTAGCAACCGAAATGAGATCATAAGCAGCATTTGCGAGGTGGCTGTGAAATCACAAAGCAAGGATGAAATATCTCTGCCTGTGGAGTGTTCAGAGCTGGCAGAGCTGGCAGTTAGCCGCTGTGAATGATTGAACTAATATTTGGAGTTATTAGTTCTGCTACATTTTCTTTGAGAATGAGCAGTGTGGCAGGTCCAGGACGACATAGCTTATGGTGCTGCTGGGATCTCTCAACCAGCGAGTGCTTCAAAAAATATAAATGATGAAAATCACTCCAAAACCACTCTTGTGCATTGAAGAGACAATTTGGCTTTTGCATTTCAGACAGTGCTCAGTGCAGGGCTGTGGACTCAATGAATATAAAATGCTATTGGCCGAAGCAGGTTCAGTGCCCCCAGTATGTCTACAACCCAAATCATATCCTCATTTTGATTAATTCTAAAGGGCTGTTACAACCAGATTATAAAACAGAACAAAAAACTAACATATTCTCATTTACCGTTAGCAGCTCTGTCGA
The DNA here is from genome assembly GCA_947000775.1 of Pterois miles. NCBI lineage: Eukaryota > Metazoa > Chordata > Actinopteri > Perciformes > Scorpaenidae > Pterois > Pterois miles. The sequence continues at coordinate 9,375,533 of CAMQGK010000058.1, read as the reverse complement.
TGATTTGATTTGCTCAGGTTTTGAGATATTTTGTAAAATTTCTGCCTGCTCCTCAGTACTTTTGCTTGCATTATACATAGTATACATCATCCTTTCCAGAAATGTTTGCACTATATATATAGTATGTAGCTTTTAAATGTTATGTCCCTTAAAATTCTGTCATTTCTTATGTCTGCCAGAAGATAGTGAGGTTGGTTGTGTGTGTGAATCTCTGTCTGTGGCTAATTTCTCATACTGCTGCACCAAACTGTACAATGTTTAGGGTGCTCATTTATGGCTGCATGCTCAAGGACCTCTCATGGTTGCAGTGATTCACACTTTCTCAAGCTGCCGTTTATTCTGTTTGATACTGTAATTAATTGTCTGCTGACTCCTCACTCGATGCTCTTCACCGGCCCTTGGCCAGTAGGGGCCACAACTGAGTGCACTGTTCACACTGAAGTACAGCGTATTTTTCGCACTATAAGGCGCACTTAAAATCCTTTAATTTTCCCAAAAATCGACAGTGCGCCTTATAATCTGGTGCACCTTATGTATCAACTCTGGTTGTGCTTACTGACCTCGAACCAATTTTATGTGGTACAGTAATGTTTTATTACGACTTTGATAAGCTACAACGCTGCACCACTGGATGGATTGTTGGAGATATATGTTAACAGACCGAATGGCTTTTTCCATAAATCTCCATCCCTATTGATCTGTGACTCCATGCGCGCCCATCTCACCGACACTGTCAAAATCAAAGTAAAGAAAACTAATTGGGAGCTTGCCATCATTCTGGGTGGATTAACTAAAGAACTCCAACAGCTAGATATTGGTGTCAACAGGTTGTTCAAAGTTAAATTGCAAGCTGCGTGGGAGCGATGGATGACAGAAGGCGAACACACATTCACCAAGACAGGGAGGCAACGCCGGGCGAGTTACTCCACTATCACGAGACCAGAGCGTCTCATGTATGAAAATAGACACGTTCATTGATAGGGCGCCTTATAATCCGATGTGCCTTATATATGAAAATAGACCGGTGCACCTTATAGTGCGAAAATTACGGCACTCAAATTATGGCTAGGCCGGTCTGAAGGCCCCCAGCTGGATCTCTGGAAACAATCACAGCAAATTTCCAAACAAGTGTTATTTGGTTGAACCGACCACGTATCGGGAATCTAAACGGTTATGTTCTCACATGAAAACCTACTGACTGACAGCCAGTCTCACTGCACCCAGTGCATTGTGGGACAGTTGAGTAAGTGCAGCAAGCTCACGTCCCATACTCAGAAATTCTTGCTAATGTAATGTACAGTACATCCAGGCATTTCTCACATAGACAAAATCCACCTACTATGCAATGTGGACACACTACATGCTTGATTTTATGTTATACATCGAATAGATAGTGAGCACATTCGAACACAGGGAAAACTGTTTGCTCACTTTTATTATGTTGGATGGTGTGTTTGGCTGTCAGCTAACAGTCAACAAAACTACACACACTGTGGACTCCCCATTACACCACTCAGCCACTGATGACTGCATCGCAGAGACACAATAGAGGAAAATGGTTTACTCATTAAAGTTGTTTTTTGTGTGAGATGTGCGAGAGAAAAAACGGTCCAATACACTTGCAGTCTTGACTGGGGGTTAGCCAATTGTGGATTGCATTCATTCAATCAAACACTACAGCAGTGGCTGTTGCACATCTGGTAAAGATCTCCACTCTATTGAGTTCATCTTTCTAGCTGTATTTGTATTCATTTCATTCAAATAGTTCTTTATGTGTTTTATTTAGCAGTCCATCTCTTGTGCTCCTTTAACATGTGGCCTTCCCTTTGGGAATCAATAAAGTCTTGTGAATGTGAATTGAATTTTGTGGTGGTCACAGCATTGAACATTTGCTTTTAAAAATATCAGCAGAAGCATCTTCCAGAATAAATGTGACAGTTACTCTGGACAATAAAGACTATTTATTAGGAAGAAAGTTGTTCTGGAAAAGACGGTGAGGTCTGTAGGTTATGGTCAGGACCCTGTTTCTGGAAAGACATGTTACTGTTAATTTTCTTCTATAATTTTCATTTTTAGTTCTTTGAGCACCACAGACCAATTGTATTGGCGCCATTGTATTGAGAGCACGGCTTGAGATCATAGTTGAAGATCCTGGAAAGTCCCTGGACCAGCTGGGAGACCTGGCAAATCAAATTACTGGATGGGTGCCCTGAAGTAAGGTCCCTGACATCCATTTGCTTCAGTTTCTCTGCATAAAGAAGATCTGATAGACAAGATGTAAAAGTGTACATATGTGCCCTGAAACACAAGCTAAGTCAAACGTTAAGCTCTGTGAAAAGACCTCAAGTATTTTTTTGTGGAGGTTGGTGGTAAAGCTGTGTGTTTAGTTTCCAAAAGTCATGGCTGTATTCAAAGAACACAACTTGAATCGTCACTTTGAGACAAAACATGCAGAAAAATACATAAACCCGTCTGGAGATGAGAAGAAGAGGACAGCCGAGGGGCTGCAGGCTAAGATATTAAAGCAGTGAGGACTTTTTACAAAGCTGCATGTAACCAAAGAAGGAAATGAAAGTGTTAATGTGAAGTAAATGTTAAATGTAAGTGTTAATGTTCAGTTAAATGTTAGGTTTTGTTAATGGAAACATTACTACCCTAAACAGTCAGTCCTGTACAGTTGAAAGACTCCTGTATATAATGTCATTTTCTTAATAATATGCTGTTTGGAGTGATTTTCAGTATAATAAATACAGAAAAATAAGTGCCCAGTATATTTTCTAAAGTGTTAAAATAGAGGTTACGTCTGACAGTATTTGTTTGGCCCCCGGCAACAATCTTGGTTTCTCATGTGCCCCCCCCCAGGAAAAATAATTGCCCACCCCTGCACTAGAGGCTAAACAAGTGTTTCTCACACTGGTTTATTTTCTATTCTAGTCTAGTCTAGGGATGCTAATTTTGAAAAAAAAAAAAAAAAGATAAATAAAAAACCTTTACTGATTATTAACCGTTAACCAACATGATTAGTGTGCTTCATGTAGTGGTATGTGCAGTGTATGAGTCCTCAGTTCACCCGTCTGGAGCGTTATTGTAGCAGCCACAGTGCTGTGTGTACACATGCTGCCACTTTCCCAGTAAGAGTCCGCCACCACTATCGCATCATTTAATTTAGCAGGTAGCACATGCGCTCGCTCCGACAGCGAGGCGTAGCTTTAGCGTGTCCGGCAGACTGTATGTGTGTGGCGGCGGTGAGTGTGGGGTTGTCAGTGGTGTTATAGCTGTGAACTTAGCTGCAGCAGACAGTGTCTGTACAGTTTTTGTCTTGGTGAATAAATGCTACGAGACTCTTCCGCTCAAGCAAGGTGGTTAGAGACGGGAACCTACTTCCTGTATCTTGCAAAACTGGTTTGGCTAATTATTAACATCCCTCCTCTTCATCTGTTTTCACCTCACTAATGCAACACGAGCATCTCAATAATGATGTGCAATTAATTGGATCTATAACTAGGCTTTTCTTTGAGATAGGGCAATGAAACACAGATGATTAGTAGGTAGAAAAGAGGTGTCACGCTGCTGTGGCAGAGTGTCTTGCAGACTCACACTGAGGTAGCAGTTGCCAGTTTGCTGTTACTTTATAAGTGCCATTAAGAGGCTCTTCTGAGATTTGTTCCCAATGTGACTGCAAACAAACACTTGACTTGCTGAAAACATGTTGCCATCTCATCGTCAGGCGAGGCCCAATGGCTCCCTCGTGGCTACACACTCTTCAGAGAGATGCCGACTTGAAAGAGGAGTCCTAATCCCCAAATAATGACAAGCCCTAACGCAGCCGTCTGCGTCATTATGCTGCAGTTCTGCAAATACCACACAGCAGCTGTCTAATGGCATCTTGGCAATGGCGCTTTCGCCTGAGGATGTATGGGTGCCGTGCAGGCGTCATTTACTATGCTCTCGCATGGAAAACTATGGCTGCCATTCTTCCCCCTCTGTATGGACACTTTCCTGTTTCATCTAGCAGAGAGGAGCGTTGCTGCTGGTAATTCATGCAGCGCATCTGGGAGAAGAAATGTTCTCATTCAGCAGTACCCACAGGGAGCTTTGTTTCAACACTGGTGGTTTTAGATGAGAGGATGGTGTAGTTGGTGAGAAGGACACCAGATGGCAGTCCAAGTCTTCTCTCTCCAACCCCCCCACCTACATCCCAAACGATGATGTAATCCTTTTCAGACCATTATATCACATGGCATAAACAGGATCTTTGCTCCTCTCCATGTGAATACACTTTGATTTCCAGCGATTGCTGATACCATTGTTGCGGTTATCTCCTGCTCCTACGTGGTTATATTGTATTCATAAGAAGCCTCGCTGTGTGTCTTTAATGAAATCAAAGTCGGAGCTGATTCTGCAGCACGGCGCTGAGACAAGCTCTCCCATCTGGCCACATATCCACCGACGCTGCTCTCTCATGGATTTTAAATATGGCTGTGACCTTAACAGTAATAAAAAGCAATTCTCACAGCACTAATCCTCTCCTCCGGTCTCACTAGCTCTTAACCTTTTCTGCCACCGAATAAGTGAACTGAGCTGTGAAGATGTGAATATGCAGCCCCCCTTTACTCCCCCCACCCCCTGTAAAAATCAGCGCCTAATAATATTGGCCCAGCGGCAGACAGATTACGGCAGGAGAAGAGCATCTGCTGGAGGGAGAAACAATATGATGGCTTCCTCCCCGGGGAGCAGTGGCTGTAAAAGACAATCAGAAAGAGACAGAGGGATGGAAACAACCAGGCTTTCTTGAAGAAACAAGTAAGCATTAAACCACAAATCCCGCGGGAGAGTATAGAGAGTGATGGGAGGGATATCTTTTTTTCACTGTCAGTCTATGTATTCATTTAATATGTATGCCACTTATTTACCTCACAATACCAATGGAACAATAGCGTTTTAGTCCCTGCTAATGTGCTGTGAAAGGGCTGAGGAAGACAACGTGTTGCCAGCTGTGGCTCAGGAGACAGAAAAGCATGTCCTTTAATCACAAGGTTGGTGGTTCAGTTTTCAGCTCCCCCTGTTTGTGTCGAAGTGTCCTTGAGGAAGTCACCGAGTCCCAAGTTGCTCCAGATGGGTATACCGCCGCCTTGCATGGACGCTCCACCGTACACCATTGACGTGATGATTGGGTGAATGAGAGCACTCTCCGGTAAGGTATATGGCGCTATACAAGTGCATTCCCTTTACCATTTAGCCAACAGGAAAAAGAAAAATAAAGTAGCTTCAAGAGCAAATCCAAGTACTTAACTCTGGATTTTGAATACAAATTCAGCATTTAACGTGTAGGAACACGTCTGAGTGCTGCTGAATGAATGACTGAATTTTCATTTTAATGCTGTTTGCCTTGAAAAACTGCCATAGACATTATAGAGGGGTGAGAAATAAGCTATGTTTAGCTGCTGTTTTTTAGAGGTCAAAGGTCAGAGGTGAATCAAGGCTCCCATTTCTACTTGGTGTGGTGGGAGGTCGGTATGAGGCTCTACAACAGGGCATAACGCCAGCTGGTAATGGAGCATGTTATGTCAGAGCCGCAGCTAATGCACACGCTTTTACTACGATTGTCTGTGCAGATAATCTGTCCGTGGAAGTGTCTGTATGAATGTGTGTTTGTTCAAAGTCACTAAAAGAGGGGAAAATATGGAGAAAGATGATCTGAAAAGCAAGATGTACAAAATTGTTTGTTTGTGTAACAAAATAAGGAAATTGAGCAGAATGAAAACTGCAAATACTGTCTGATCTGAGGATGAAGAACGATACATGCTCGACTTGTACCTTTTGTTATTTTTAAGGATGTGTCTGGTAGGGATGTGCATTCCATCCGAAAATCACTAGGAATTAGTTGCTTCTGTTTATTTTCCCATCTACCGCTGTATTTCACCCATATTGTTGGAACAGTGGACGAGGCCGGTGGAAAGAGATGAGTTTTACTTTGTTTCTGCTGGGTTTGAATGACGATATGGTCTGCTCGAACAGCTGATCTACCTGCTGAAACTAGGGGCACGGGACACACACACACACACACACACACACACACACACACACACACACACACCCTGCGTTGACAGAAAAGAGCTGAACACACGTTTTACTGGTAGTAACATTAATACCAGGCAGCGCCTACAATGGGAAAAATATATGTTTTTAAAAGATGCATACTCGCATAAACTATCACATTTTTTGTAATTTAATGACTCTATGAAAACTCTAAAATCATTACCCATCCCTAGCATCTAGTGGATTTTACCTCTGAAGCTAAGAAGAAGGCTGACTGACGTCTGGCTGACACCCACTCCAAATTTCCATCAGTGAGGATATTACACCCTGGAATTGACACCATTCTCACATACTTCCTGCTTGTTCATGATTTGACTAGAAACGGTCCAATGCTGTTTGGCCGATATAATAACGGTAGCTTGGAGTGGAAAAAAGCCAATATTGTCCAATATCTTCTTTACTTCTGCAGCAGCCTAGTTGGCTGCTTTTGCATATGTTGTGAATTTAATCATTAGTAAGTGAATATCCTGAAGTGTGATTTGGTGGATTACATTGTGTGATTATGATCTGTTTATTTACAATGGGCAATGCGCCGTTGTGTGCCTTATGAGTTGCCGGGACTTCTTGTTAAATGCCTCTTTACAAACCATATATTTCCAGGGTAAGGAGGATCCTAAAATGTGCTGTTTAATTTAATGATTTCTTTTCCTGCTTGTGTTTTATTGTAGACAGTGATGCGTATATTTATCCCCCTCTAGCTTGACTTTGTGTATGGGGCCTCTATGCAAAATGGTGATTGGTGGCGTGACTGGGGGAGACTGTACATCAACCATCGGCCACTATCGAAGCCCAGTTCCACTGAAAATGATTACTGATCAGTCAGTGTGGCCAATTAATTGGTCTACCTCTAGTCAAAACACTCCCAGTCTTCAGTAGATGGCATGGTAGATGGTAACATGTGCTGTATTTAATCAGGCTTGGGTTGAACCTGGGTTGTAATCACTCTGCTGGGCAGCTAACTCTTCCCTAACCTCCTACCCCAAACAACAATTGTCCAATTACATTTTAGCAGCCATTATGCGCATCATGTCTGAAAATTTAAAAATGTCTTAATTAAACACCTCCTGCTTTTATTTCAAAACAAAAGCCCTCAGGTATTTTTTTTTTCCTGTGGACAGAATTTTTCCAAGTTAACATGAGGCTTTTATTCTGAAATAGGTCAGTGTAGTAGAACATGCAGTAACTTGCAGGGCTTCATGAATGAACATACAGGGTTTTAATAGTATATTATTAGTATATTGATAACAATATTATAATAATGCAATGAAATTGCCATTATGAAAGTCAAACTCTATGTAGACAGAGCAGCAGCAGCAGAAACACTGCAGAACGCTGCTGACATGCATTTGGTGTGAACAACAGACACGTGCTGTTCGGTAGTGCAGCTGCCACGTGCTGTTCACTGAGCGTCTGGGGTTTCAAATCAAGTTGTCTGAAAGAGCTTTTTTTTCCCTTTTTATTCAACTAATTATGAAGCAGTTCAAATACTTGGCATTTTAGATCTATGAATTTGTAGAATGTTGATAAGTTTAAATCACTGTGTGTTTGAAGTGGAATAAAACCCTTCTTTATATCTTTGCGTGTGCATCAGTGGCTTTCCCTCACAGTGGGACTCGCCACCCACAAAGGTTAATGAGCTTAAACACAGCTCAGGGTGAGCTCATTAAACAGACCACAGAGACTGCAGAGGCGAGATGAGAGGGAGGACGCTGAGGAGGGAATAGGAAGTGTAAAGGTGGACTGTTTCTGCCACAACTTGGAGGATGTCACTCTGTTAGAGGAAGTGATCCATAATCCAGTAATAATTTGTTTGTTTTTTTCAGTCATGAAGAAAAAATAACTGCAGTTCTTTGTGAGGACACCTGCCTAAAATAAGACCTAACTTGAGGAGGAATCATCTCTAAGTAGGCAGGTTGGACCATCATATGACTCAGAGCTTGATGCCAGCCTACATTTCTCCTCCGACTCTGGCAGCCCTGTCATTGGAGGAGGAGTTGATGGAGGAAGATGCAGAGACTTCGTTCTAGTGGTCCATTCTGTTAGGGACGTCACCAGAACCAATACTTCAGTACCAAGTCAGACAGTATTTGTTTTTAGGTCTTGAGACTAACATCGACCCAGGGACAATCGAAAATTTCCCTGATATTGCTACAAATCTGTGTTGAAATTTGCAGGAGGAGAGCTAGTAATGTTAGCTGGTATCAGCCGGAGGGAAGCACAGACCTGCTTGGCTAAATAACGAAGCTAACAGCTAATGTACAGAGGTTGCATTGAGCTACATTTTGATGTGTCCATTCAATACGTATCGAGACTGAATTTTGATACTGAATATTTGAAACTGTTTCAATACTCATTTTCCACAGTATCGATACACTGCTCTTTCTGCTGTCTTTTCTCTCCGTAAGCGAGTTGACAGACACATTGCTGTTTCAAGGTGTTGTATCGAGGTAACAAATTGTCCTTTTCACTTGTATTGGTATGGACTACTAAATTTCTGGTATGGCCACATCCCTCCGTTATGTACAGGAAGCAGCAGTATGTTATTGCTGTAACACAACACTGCATTCACAAACAGTATAACCCTACATTTAACCTATTTTCAGATCTGAAGGACTTGACTCTAATTTGGTTGGGGCTTGTCACAAAAAGCCTTTGAACAGCTCTAATGAAGGCTTTACTTTTTAATACCGTATGTTTTAAGAGAAAGAAATCCATCATGTCTTCTGTGTTGCAGTGTTTGGATGAAGACCACAGCATGAACAGCAGTAAACTGAACCATGTGACACTGTAAATGTGAAACTGTTGATTCAGGTGTATATCCTATTAATGGACATGGGTTTTGACTCTTTCACTGCTATTTTAAACACATATGCTGTCAATCCTTTGAACCACTTATAGTGGTGTAAACTGAGACATGGGATCTGATTATTGTTCCACTACAGGACAGGCTTTGTCCGATAATCAAGGATTGCCGAACAAATCAAACAAAAGAATGGTTAGCTTGGTCAGTACAAGCTTGTCATTAATCTGTTTGCTTCCATGTCGCTGCACACCGTACCTAATAAGTCCTGGTGGATTTGTTTATGAAATCATTGATTGTAAATTTAAATCAAAGTTTTTGACATAGCAGCTGGCAAAATTTGACAGCTAGTCACTCCAGTGTTTTGCAAACATGATGTTAATCCGACTTGTAGATTGACTTACTGCATGACTGTGTGTGTGTTTGGTCAAAACCTTTGATCAAAACATTAAATCATAAGATAATAATCTAATTTTAGAATAATTTATCAAATGACAATGTGAAATGGGTCGCTTGTCGGGATGAACATAGAGGTACTATGTGAATCTGGCAACTAGCTGGTGAACATAGTGGAGCATTTGGAAGTTAAAGAGACACATAAGTTTAAAGACGTTTTCCGCAAAGTTGTCAGCACCTAAAATATCTTTTACTATTTCAAATAGAATGGTAGATAGAATAGATTGATTTTAAAATCATGTCATACTGTTTCTTCCAAAGACTCCAATGCATGTTTGTACTGCAGCAACGGCACTGTATGCTGGATCTAAATGAATTTTAAAAAGAAATGATTTATTATCATTCTGTTCTCCAGCTACTGTCATCGAGGTAACTCTGGTGGAGCTGCTTGTAATCCATATAAACCAATTCTGCATCCAAATGAATCTGTAGGCAACACTATGGTATCGCATAGGGCTGAACAATTTTGGAAAAATATCTAATTGCAATTATTTTGAATGATGTTGCAATTTTGATACAATTTGCACAATTAAAGGGAATAATCATTATTACATAGTTCTCATTTTCGTTGAAAAACAAATATGAATTAGGGCTGACCGATAAGTCAGATTTTCATTGTCATTGCGATATGAACATGCATGATAAACACATTGCAAAAGGCTGTCTGAAACTTGATAAATAAGAAGAATCACTATATTTAGTGATGGTTAAAAAGGCCGCAGGGCTAAAGCTGCATCTCTACACACACAATGAAGCTGATCAGAGAGGCCACAGTGGAGACAGTAAAGTGAACCAGGGAACTACGCTCCTTACTATAACTAAGTGCAATTAAACGTTGCAAGGGTAAAGCCTAGATATTAGTTAAAACTTTTGTTCGTATATGGTTAGACAAAACGTTTGATGAAGTCACACTAACATCACGTGACACCTCTGAGGAAGACTGAGGTACAAACATTTTGTCTAACCATAGCCCGTCTATATGAAAAAAAGTTTTAACTATTTACAAGTAGGCTGAATGAACTTTTTCAATATTATATCAAAGCCAAGATATGTTTGTTTCACCTGTTCAACAAGCAGATGAATATGATGAAACAGTTGAACATGGAAACAACATTTCATGAGACATGTCTTTCATGTCTCTCATCTACTGCCGCTATGTTTACTCAGCACAGCACGTTAGCTTGATGGCCAATGGCGAATTGTAAACAAATGTAAGTTATTTAGTTGAGTTGTGAATGACTTTAGTTCCCTCTAGTAACCAGCGCTCCAGTGTTTGTGTCCGGGGCGCTTATTGTGAAGGGTGGAACGGAAGACGTGAAGCGGTGATGCCCTGTTATTGAGAAGGTGCTACATCTGGAAGACCAGGCAGGCTTGGACTCAAATGCAAACTCACTGGAAACAGCGTCTTTAATCGTAGCAAAAAGGGTCAGTACACAGGTAATCAGAATACAGGCAAACAATACCAAAACGGCAGGCAAGGGCTAGTCAAAAACAGTATCAAAAGCCACGGAAAGTCAAAAACAGGAGGAAGAATGCTGGTACGCTTGGACACAAAGGAAGCAAGACGAACTGGCACAGAAGGAAGGGGAGACGCCCATTAAATACTAGTGAGGGGAGTGACTGATGAGAGACCAGGTGGACACAATCAGGGTGGGGGAAGACAATCAGACTCAGGTGAATGGTGGATGAAACTAGGTCACACAGTGTCAGTCAGGTGAAGAGCGGGAAACACCAGGCAGGAAGTGAAATGTTCTGAAACGAGAGGGAGGGTTAGGATCACCAAAATAAAACCGGAAGTGCACACAAAAGATGACAAACATAAAACCTAAGATCTAATATTTCTAACAGAAGGGTTCATACTAGGAGCCTCCATGTTATCAAATTCGTATCTTCCTCAAGCATGGGAGCAACGTAGCCCTCAGCTCCACAAGCTGAAACTAAAGCTGGCAGCAGGCTCTGTAGTGTTCTGTTCAGGTTAGTTTGTCACATATCTTACTTGTAGACTGATCAACTTGCTGAGACAAAGAAGCAGTGAATCACGTCATCTGAGGACAGGAGGAACGACTGATACTGACTGGTGTCTTTTTTAAGTCTTTATAAACTTCACTTTATATTTTCATGTGTTACGTTCCCACTTAGTGGGGTGGCAGTAGCTCAGTCTGTAGGGAGTTGGCTTGGGAACCGGAGGGTAACCGGTTCAAGTCCCGCCATGGACCAAGAACTGAGTGTGAACTGGTAGCTGGAGAGGTGCCAGTTTACCTCTTGGGCACTGCCGAGGTGCCCCTGAGCAAGGCACCAAACCCCCAACTGCTCGGAGCGCTTGTCAGGAGCAGCCCCCTCACTCTGACATCTCTCCATTGTTGCATGTTTGTGCATGTGTGTGTTCGGGTCTGCATGTACCGTGTATAAGTTAACAACAGAGTGAAAAAATTGAATTTCCCCTCGTGGGACTAATAAAGGACTATCTTCTTCTTCTTCTTAAGTCTAGGGAGAGGGAGGTAAAAATAAAATAAAAACCGTATCAGAACTACGGGAATAAGGAAACGGAGGTTGAGGTGAGGGCAAACGAAAAGTTTATTCAACTAACGAAAAGAAAAGTTCTTCTACAAACACAAAGGATTACGTTAAAGTAATCTAACAGCCGGTCGGCTAAACTAAGGACAACGACGTCAGTCAGCGAAAACACCTCCAGCGTTACGGAGCACAATTCAGGTCGTAGTGAACACACGAACAACACCAGTGACAACACGCACACAGCCAGGGAGTGAGAGAAAGCATCTCCTGCTCTGCAGCCTCTTATGCCTCAGCCTGATTACAACTCAGCTCACCGGTGCAGGTGAGGGGGAAGGGCAGCTGCAGAGAGAGAGAGGGAGAGAGAGAGAGAAAGAGACACACACACAGGGCAGGATCATGCTACACACACACGGCCCCAGCCGTAACACATGTCAGGAATATGATTTATTTTATTTAAATTTTAGATTTGTTTCGAGTGAGATATTGAGTTTATATAATGACTATGCTGCTGTAAACATTACTGTTGCTGCTCTAGAAACATTTAGCCTAGTTCTATTAAAAATATACAGTATGTATATGTATAGCACATTTCAACATTTGCTTATTTATCGCAAGTCATATCGTCACTGCAATATTGAACAATGTTATCGCACAAACAAAGATGTTTTTATTTAGCTAGTAGAACATGATGTGTAGGCCAGAACATCTCTGCAGCATGACAAGATTTCATTTAAAATGGTATTTTGACACAGATTTAACCTTTAACAAATATTTCACCACTTGTGATTTGGAAAATTGAAGTAGGCCATATTGCGATTTCGATAAAAAAAATTGATTAACTGTGCAGCCCTGCTATCAGAAGTGTTCTGGTTTCTGTCTGTAGTCAAAGTAGTATTGACCAATCATGTTGGAGTAGTCTTTGGTTCAATGCAGGTAAACCCTTTGTGCGGAGAGCAAAAGAGGTTGAACGCATTGGCTGAAATGCAGTCCCAGAACTCACCGGCTATCGTCTGATGATGGTTTAGCTTTTTACTGGTTTAAAAATAGCTTGTAAAGCGGCTACTTATGAAACAACCTGGTTGTGCACATCGTCTCTCAGCTCCAGTCTCCCATCTGAAGTTGCTAATGAGACTGTAAAAAATGAATGCAAAAAATGAAGTCTTGGCCTGGATATCCGCTGTCAGCCCGATAGCCGATGGGTTCCGCAGTTGAGCTGCTCGAGACTCTGAGTCTCACAGGTGTTTTTGTGCAACGCTGTATGGATCAGAGCCAAGGATTAGCTGAAAAGAACATACATCAGCAGCTGATTCTGTCTGGCTAAAGGAAGGTCCCCAAAATGCCAATTAGCCCAGTGACCCCTGTGAGGCATTAATAAGGAACACAGATTAGTCTTTCCCTATGACTGACCCACATGTACAACAGCTATGACCGTTCTTGTCCAGCAAGTACACTGAGATAAATAAGACTGTATAGACAAATTGAGCCATCAAGCAGATATTCTATTGACAAAAAGGGCTCACTCATTAGAGCTTTTCTTGTCAGCGTCATGCTGAGTTGCAAATGAGATATTCTCTCTGCCTGATACTTTGACAGGATGAAGTCAATTAATAGGATCATTGCTGCACTAATTTGAAGTCTTTGATAGTGTGATTCAAACTGAAGAGTTCAAAGTGGTAGTCTGAAATGCTGGGAAAAGAAAAGACTTCAGTTCACAGAATGATTTGAGTGATCAGGGGACATAATTCAATGTTGAATTTTGGTGGTTTATGGGTTTCGGCATAGGCTTTTTATCCTATAATGGACTAAATGTTCTTCATGGAATGTGTTTACATAAATGTTTATTAAATGAGTACTTGCATGTTAGCGCACTGGTGCTTCAGACCTGATCCAAACAAATAAACATCAATAAATATAGACCTTTTAAAGGTCTTTCACTCGGACCAAAATTCAGGTAAACAATGACCACACCATGACAGGCAGTAACCTTCCAAGTGCAGCAGGTGAAGAATGTCGGAGCCGGCGGGTGGCCGTCCGCCAGGGGTCAAAAGGTCGTTCTGTTTCCTCGTCACAGAGATAACCGGTGATGTGATGGCAGCTGAGGGGGCCTCGCTGACACAGTAACAATGGAAAACACTAATGGCAAGTGTCAAGCACTTTCCACACCTGAATGTTGTTCGCTGTGGGTTTTTCACAGACAAAACACACCTGTCTGTTGGCCTCTGAGAGACATATCAGCTGGCGCTACAACTGTAGAGCACCATATGCTGACCTTACTGTTAAATGTATTAAAGCTGGTGTGTTAACAAATGGTACTGCATATACAATATATGTATATGTAAATAAGATTAATTGGATTATATTCACCAGAATTATACAACATTATATGTACCTTTTTAAATTAAAACAAAAAATAATTGTGAGGGGAAATGTCTTTATTGTTTGATTTTGTGCTTGTTGGAAAAAAAAAATTCCTGACAATAACTGATATATTATTATATATATTATATAATATTGTATAAGGACATCTCTGACTACATACAGACACAAAATCAAGAATTTTTATACATTATAAATTTTGATGTTTTTCAAAGTGAAATTCCCTGGAAGTCTATGATTCAGCTTTTTCCATGGTCTAGTGTTAAAAAAATAAATCATAATAATATAATTGTCATCATAATATCTAATTGTAGAATTGCAGTACTTAGTTATTGCAACGCAAATCGAATTTTCAGTAACATGACAGTATCGATTTGGGAGCGAGGCATGTTGTCATAGCTGTATTGGCACAAATGACCAGCTACCCTTAGTTACTAACTAGACTTAAACTGGGTAAAATGATTGTAACATGTTCAATAATAAACTTTATCTGTTTTCAAAAATGACAGCGGCAATAAAATAGGACCTCGCACTGCCTGAAGCACAGAACATTTCCTATGGAGAGCGCACTATACTGTATCTCACACTGTTTAATAGTTTTAGGAAACTTGCAGTGAAAGGTATCATAGATCCAACACTTGATGGTGCAGGGCACATCACTGTGTTCCTACAGCATCCTGTATTCTGTCTTGTTAAATTCTTGCTGCTCTTGCATCTTTTATGATCCTCCAGTCTGTGTAACACTTCATGCAGGTACAACATCAAAGTGGAGGCAGAGATGACAAGCGAAAATGGTCAGATGAAAAACCTTTAAGTTGTGTGAAATGCAGAAAAAACCTAAAACCTTACACATGTATTAGTGATCACTCCAACATGAGCACAAAGAGCTTTTCATGACTTCATATTCCAGGCATGCTCCAGTGGGTGGAAAACAAGGAGGAGCCCAACCAGGGTGCAATCAATACCGGAGCTTTTATATGTTGGTGGGTTTTGTAGGATAGTAATCTCTTTATGGATTCATCAGCTGTTGCACCAAAGACAGGTCTTTTGTTGGTCTGGTGTCCGCAATGTGGACTGCAGTGGTACGGAGACAAAGAGAAGCTGATCCCGAAGAGGAAGGAAAACGAAGAACAAGAGGGTGGTGCTATGATTGAACTAAAAGCTGCAGCACTCTCCAGCTCGAACACAAACCTCAGCACTTATTCCGGGTTCAACTCCTAGGTGGTCCGAGGAGAGCCATATTTCAAGCCTCCTCCGACAGACTTACGATGTCAACAGCGGAGGTATTTCACTCACAGAGTGAAGCTGGATGTTGACTTTGCAATAGAGGGAGCTGTTAACAACCATCGACATAAGGACCACAGACTCAAGGAATCGCTCCCTGGAAAGCCGCACTTAGCTCCACTTGCCCATTTTTCAAGAGCAGACTGAATTCTGTCATCTATAAATTTCCCCATAAAGGAGCTGTTATGTGTGTGTGCGCTTTGGCATTTGCAGCTACTGCACAAAGCATGCCTTTAACAAACTGAACAGGGTAATATATTCATTGGGCTATTTTACTCTCATGCATAACACAATACAGATCCTCAGGGCTTCCATTAATTAAGACCTGCTGAACACACGTTTACACACATGGTAGGTAGCATGTTCTGTAAACTGCCAGGAGAGCTGTACCAATAGTCATGTACAGTACGTCTAGTCCAGAGAAACTGTATGCTTTTGTTACTGTTAGCACTGTTGAAGCTACAGGAAGAGGAGAGTTCAAAGTTCTCTAGTCTCTGTGTGGATGAAAGAGGCTGTCATGAAAGCACCAAGAGAACCTCATCCATAATGAATGCAGCGAGGAGGTGAATCACCATCTGCAAGCATAACTTACCTTTGTCCTATTTTACTGTCCTTTTCCACATTACTGATTGAGTGTGGCCAAAATGTTGGTAATTGCAGTGCTGTAGTCCTGCATGCCAGGAGTGGGGCCAATATTGATTCCCTATCAATACTAGCTCAGCTATGATCTACATACTGTGCATACAGCACCTACATTTTCCCATGGAAATTAAACAGCAGATGCACCCAGAAAACTTGATCATACCCTACTGAGTGGTGCGAAAGTGGCATGTCTGAGTAATTACAAAGCAAGCAAATTACATGATGAAATATCATTCTTGGATATATTACAGAACTAATTTGTATAATGGATAGGGCTGTCAAAGTTAACGCGATAATAACGTGTTAACTCAAATTCGCTTTAACGCCATTATTTTCTTTAACACCATAAATGCAACTTGTGATTTTTATGTTATAACATGTAAATGAATGACTTTAGTTCCTTCTAGTCAGCAGTGATCAGTGGTTGTGTCCGGAGAGTTTATTGTGAAGGCAGGAACGGTAGCAGTGAAGCGGTGATAAGCTGTTATTGACAAGGGTCCAAACTACGGAGCCTCAGTGTTATTAATATATTATCCTCATGAAGTTTAGGTGCAACGTAACCCTCGGCTACACAAGCTGAAACTAAAGCTGGCAGTAGGCTCTGTAGTCTGACTGTTAGGTTAGTTTGTCACATATTTTAGTTGTAAACTCATCAGCTGGCTGTAATGTTACACAGAAAGTAAAGGTAAAAGTGTCAAGTTGCTAAAATGAGTGTTTTTTTAATATATATATATATATATATATATATATATATATATATATATATATATATATATATATATATATATATATATATATATATATATACACTTGTCCTCAAAATTATTCATACCCTTGTTAGTTTTTGTGATTTTTTATTTTTGTGATGAAATTAATACATTTTGTCAAGTTTGCTTATGAGTTATATGTGACCAACAAGTGAAAGAATGCCAACAATACACAAGAAAAGAAAACTTTATATTTTAGGGGTATTTTATTCATTAATTCCCAAAAAATGCCATGTTCAAAATTATTCATACCCTAGTCAAATGTCTCTCTTTAATAGTCTATAGCATAGCCTTTGTTTTTTTCTTATTTCTATTCTATTTCTATTCTTTTTTTCTTATTACTGTTACTGTTACTTATTTATTTTTATTGTCAATTATCTTCATTGCACCTTATTTCATTCACTGCACCTTCTCTTTTACTTTTTACTGTACTGTATTTATCTGAACTGTTGATGCTGCTAAGACACCCGAATTTCCCTCCGGGGATTAATAAAGGTTCATCTTATCTTATCTTATCTTGTTGTTTATGACTGCTTCTAAACGATTTTTGTACGTGTCCACAAGCTTCCTGCATGTCTCCTGTGGGATGTTGGCCCACTCTTCCTTGGCGAAGGCCTCAAGCTGGGTCAGGTTGGTGGGTTTCCTAGCCATCACTCTGGTCTTCAAGTCTCGCCACAAGTTCTCAGTTGGACTGAGGTCAGGGCTCTGACTTGGCCATTCTAGGACACTGACACCATTGTCCTTGAACCATTTCTTCACTACCTGGGCAGTGTGTTTCAGGTCATTGTCCTGCTGGTACGTCCAGTTGTGTCCAAGCTGGAGTTTCACAGCAGATTCTTTTAAGTTTCCATCAAGGATCCTGATGTAATCCTCCTTTTTCATGGTTCCTTGGATCTTTACGAGGTTCCCTGTGCCACTGGAAGAGAAGCATCCCCACAGCATTATGCTTCCACCACCATACTTGACGGTGGGCACAGTGTTCTTGAGCTTGATGCTTCTCCTTTCTTCTTCACGACATATTGAACATCCATTTGGCCAAATAACTCCAACTTTGTCTCATCAGACCACAGGATGGTTGACCAAAAGCTGGGATCTTGCTTCAGGAGAGCTTCCACATGCTTCTTTCTGAGCAGAGGTGTCTTCCGAGGCCTACGTCCATGGAGACCCCCTCTGTACAAGACTCGCTCGATGGTGGACCGTGACAGCTTTGTCCCTGTCTGGTTGAGTGTTTCCATTAGGGCCTTAGTTGTGGTCTGGGGGTTGTTGTTGATCTCCCGGGAGATTTTCCTGGCAAGTTTGGGGGACACCTTACGTTTCCTGCCACGCCCGCTGAGGTTTTTAACAGTATTGAACCTCTTGTGCTTGTTGATGATGCTCTGGATGGTCGACACAGGGACATCATACTGCTTTGAAATGGCCTTGTAAGCTTTTCCTTCATTGTGGGCACTCACAAGACGTTGATGTAAGTCTTCAGATAAGATAAGATAAGATAAGATATTCCTTTATTAGTCCCACAGTGGGGAAATTTACATACATTTACATACATTTACATTTACATTTCACTGAGCTCTTTCTTCTTTACCATGAGGACCAGAAATTGGGAATGACCAGAACATTTTTCCTCAATTCATACTTTTCTGAAAAGATGCTATTTATTAATTTTTTGAAATCATTGTTTAAAACTTGGTCAACAACAAAGCTTATTTTCCATTGTAACATCTTGAAATAACTACAGGACAAAGATTCCCACATTTGTTGGGATATTGTCAGGGGTATGAATAATTCTGAACATGAGCAAAATATCTCTTTTGGCCATATCTATTAAAATACAAATAAAGTTTAACCAACTCATATGTGGATTTGTCCAAAACAACAAATAGAAAGAGACAAAGAAAATACACAAGAAGTACCATCACAGTAACTTTTACAAAGGAGGAATCTAAAAAAGAATGTTATTTTCCATGGAGTGTGTATATATATATATATATATATATATATATATCACAAAATATTTAAGAGGAAGTTCAAATACCACAAGTACTCTTTTGAGTGAATAACTCGAGGTTGATGTGCTCAACATTTATTAAAGTGAGAGAGGATGAGAGGTTTGGTCTGCTTGCAGCCTGTTTTCTAATCCAGCGTTTCCACTTACAACTTCAAGGCCTCTGCCAACCAGCCTCTCCAAGCAGAGGAGTGGAGGTACATTTGCTACCCTCATTATTTAGCCACAATTCCCCCAAAAGGTTATTATTAGCCGCAAGAAGGATGATTATGAAAATATGTTATTGTAGGGCAGGAAAGCCCTTAGGTCCTGTCAGTCAGCAGCAGGCCTGATGCTGTGCTGGCTGGAGTGCTGCTCTGGGTCCACAGCTGTGTCTGGTCTGTTGGCAGGATGTGTGTGTGTGTGTGTGTGTGTGTGTGTGTGTGTGTGTGTGTGTGTGATTCTTAGTATGTGTCTGTGCTCACACTTTCTCTTGATCATGCTTGTCCTCTGTGTTTTCTGAATAGTACTCATGTGAGTAAGTGTTTATCCATTGGTGTGTGCATGGCTACATGCGTCGGGCGGACGGCATATGCTGTGCTTGTTCATGTTTTGTAGGAATGTGTCGGAGCTCTAATTTGGGTTGGAGTTATTTCAGAGAGCGTAGCCAGCTGATTGGCTGCTTCTTTGCTGACATCATCGCAGGCTCTGAAGAGCAACAAGCTTGCCAGGATTTGTCTGTGACTCACGCTCAGTCTACAGTCTGCAATGTGCCAGTTTACAGCACACAGTCAACAAACACTGGGCTTATATTATATGGCACAATGAAGGAACACATGGAGGGGGCTACAAAGGGCCTGTGTGCCCATCTGCACATTGGACTTTTAGTTATTCAAACATCTCTGGGTGCAGAGCTGCTCTAGAGGCAGAAAGGATTTCATTGGTTGAGTTGAGCTTCCCATGAAAAGACTCCAACAATGCTCAGATCATCTGTCAACAGACTTCCCTACCCTGTTTGTGGCATGTTTTAGCAAACGTCAGGAATAAATCATGCTGTTTTGGAGACTTTTCAGCTGCAGATTAATAGTCAGTGAAACATAGGCTTGAGATTGACTCAAAATAAACTACAGTTCCTATGTTCATGATCACGAAGGAACACCCAGCGGTGAGGCCCACTGAGCCGTTGGGCTGGGTAACGTTAAGAAATCATGATGCCAATACCCCAATACCCCATTCGGTAACCATCATGTGAATCAAAGCTGTGTGTGTGTTTAGTGTTGGCTCTGTCAGTACTTGTTGCCGTTGTTAGCACTGTAAGCACCGTTAGCTGCTAGCCGTCGGCTCAGACATCTCCGTCTTCAGGGCTGTGTGCAGGCAGACAGTATCGGCTATATGGGTTGTAGCTGCTGTGGTAGTGAGCCAGTCATGTCGCAATAAATCAAATAATGCTCGTGGTCTTTTTTTCAGTTTTTCAGAGCTGGGCACAAAAAGGATCGATTGCAGCTGTTGTTTGCCTGGAAAAGTTTTGATACTACTTGGTACTGGGTTGTTTCAGTCAAGACGTTAAAAGGTATCGAGTGCCAATACCCTACTGAATAGTTTTTGGACAACAATAGAGGTCCATGGCACAGAGAAATAAAATAAATCAGGATTCAATTCTGCCAGTAGGATCAAGTGAATGCCAGCCTTATTAGATGGTAAAAATCCTGTAAAATAATGACATAACAGAAAGGCACCCATTAATTTTTGTAGTGCTCTCTGGTAGTCAATAGGCTTTGATTGTACCATAGATTGCAAACAAACCATGCTTTAAACAAATTAAAACATTTATTACTCATCATGAAACTCAACCGATTATTTCTACCTCAAAAATAGCTTTGTCTCTGAGAAAGCTTCGTAGAACAACTCGGCTCTGAAAAACATTTTTATGTTATCAAATTATTTTTAGCTTTTCATGCTGATGAGACTAGCTCAGAATATGTGCTTCTGTTTGTACTCCCCGCTCTATGTACAGCACCATCTGTTTGCATTATAGCAGACGTCCTGTTGTCGCTTGGAAACTTGAGGAGTTGGTTGTATGTCTCTGCACCTCGACAGATTCCTGCATTTGTTTTATGTAGTGATAAAAGTGGCAGTCTGGAAGAAACCAAAATGTATGCAACAACTGTATGATGCACATTTTCATCTTCTTTTTGCTCTACAAATGATTTCTGTCTTTATCCTGTCATGAAAAACAGACTTACAGCGAAAAGATCTCACTCTTAATCGGGAAGTGACAGATTGACTGACTGTCTTCATCCCCCAAAATACTGAAATTCTGGTAATTCAGTACAAAGTCATATCATTTCCATGCAGAAAGTGGCTTTGATGATGTTTTGGCAATAAAAACATAAAAACCCTCAGATGCTCAAAAATAATTTGTACAGATGGTTTGCGAGTGTTTTAAGTGAATGTCAAGCCTCATAGCTTCTTCTAGCAACTCTAATTTCCGACATAAGTAATCTGCTACTGTGCTTCAGTGCCAAGTGAGATGATTGAGCGGCTGTAATGATTTGTTCCCATTGCACAGTTAGAAATCAAAAGCTGCGAAGACTTGTTAAGAAACAGCAATAAAAACACAGTCGGTGATGCAAAGAGCACATTTAGCTGCTCAGCATGTCAGAACAATAATTCTTCTCTTGTTTATTATTGTTCATGTTCATTATTCCTGGTTTATGTCACAATATGTCAAGTCTGTCCTTCAAGGTCTTGGTGTTACTGTGCCAGATGTATGAAAATTCATGTACAGTTTATTCTTCTAGCAGACAAATTGACTTTTCGAACATTGTTTCTTGCACATTTTGGTAATTATGTTTGTATGAATTCCTCATTCTTCTCAGTGAGCGTTCATGTTAGTTCATGTTCAGCTGGATTTTAAAATCATATCCCTTGCGCCAACAGACTGCAGAAAAAGAGTTATTTAGCCATTTACCAAAGGCATTATGATGGGATTGTGTATGGTGTTGTGCATGTGGTTCGCTTCATGCTGCTGTCTGGGAGCTGCATGGCTGCTGTTGTTGTTGCTGTTGCTGCGACCGCTGCTGCTTGATAATGAGCCTCTGGCACTGAGCTGCTGTCAGTCAGACAGACAGGCCTTTGCCCCGGTCACTGCCGCCTCATGCCATCTGGGTCCCTGCACTGAGAGGGGAGGACAGGGACATGCCAATGGGAGGACACAGGATAAGGTCATTCACACACTGGCCTCCTGACTGGCTTCCTGTTTGACTGACTGACTGACTTGGTTTCATGCTTTTCTGTCTCAAGGCTGGATTGGACAGGTTTAATGTTTTTAAAAACGCATCAGTGAATATGAAATCAGATACATGGTCTCAGAGGTGTTGCTCATGACACAGACTTACACATAAAAACGTCGGAAATTTGTCTGCAACTGTGAAATCGCTTGAAAAGCTGTTTCGGCGTAAGGTCGGCATAAGAGTCTACAGCCATCCTAGCAAACATTAGTAAGAAATTGAACTCACTGGATCTGATGAATGTTGAGGTCTGGTCTGGGTCTCTGTGCTGTAGGAAGTTAAAACATTAAATAGCAGAGTGGGACCAATATAGTAAGCTATGTCCTATTGACTAATTATAAATGACTAATATGGTTCACTAATGCGAACCATATGGAGCCATAAATCCTGGTTGAGATCCTCAGCCTTATTTTGGGCTGCATGTTCACTGACAACATACCACAGCATTGACAAGACACTCCACAGTCCAGCCCCTCCACGTCCACACTTCTCAGATCATTATGCAGCCGGTCATGTAAACAGGCTCGTCCATGTAGAAATACTGCACAGGCACCAACGAGCTGACCTCAGATCTGTCATTAAATGGGGCTCTCCCTTCCCAATGCCAAACCCCCACCTCTGCTTAATTATGCATGTGGGCTGAGCAATCAGTCTCCCTGTACGCTACTGTACACTCTATCGTGCTGCTTCCTTGAGCTCACAAGCTGATTATGGAGCTTTGGCAGTCCAAGCACTTTGAATTATTTAAATCTCTGTTAAACCCGCTGTACATATATCAATGGAAGAAATGGATTAGGGCTTGACATGTTTTTCCTCTGGCTTTGCCCCCCACTTTCCTTTTCCTCCGAACATGACAAACACTCCACACAAATCATAACACAGTGCTTTTCAAGGAAATGGCAATTTTTCTAATTCCCTATTGAAGCATGCCTCACAGTGGATGTTGCTTTTAGCTGTATTGGGGCTGAGATTACGCTGTTGGATTAAGGATTGTTTTTTTTGTGCTGAATCCTCAGTCTGTAGAAAGGTCCAGTGAGAGCCATGGAGGGGGCTTTTGTGCACCCAGAAGGGCCCACCCTGGAGAACAGGGCTCGTCCAAGGGAGGCCTTTACGTGGGTGGGCTGTGGAAAGGTGATGGATCCCCTTTTCACACAAAACCCTAGAGGAAAGCACACAATCAATATCCAGCTGTCTGCCTCCAGTGCCAATAAATGAAAACAGGGTGGCGTGAAGAGATGAATAAATAAAGGGGGGCACTCTTTTTCACATTCGGGGCGGGATTGTACACAAAGCCGTGCAGATACTGCATTTCCAAAGACTATAATAGTCTCTCAGCGGGATGCTTGCTGCAAATTTATGTTTGCATGTAACACATTTGTTCACAGGGTGGAATACAAGTAGTATTTATTCCGTGAAGTGCAAGCTGGCTCCGATTTGTATAAATGTTTCAATTAAGCCTGGTGAAAATTGATGCCGTAACATTTCCTCGCCGTCGTCTGTAGGTTTTGCTGCTGTTGACAGCTGCAGCCTAGGTGTCAGGATCGGGTGTTAAATTTGTAAATAGGTCTTTTTCCTGTCAACTGACATGAAATTACTGTTGGGGGTAATAGAACAGAGGAGCTGTCTGTCAGGTGAGAAAGAGCGGGAGAAAGAGAGGCCAGAGGAGAGCGACATGTCCATCAGGGTGGATGAGTGACAGGGGATGAGAGAAGCTCTTCAATCCACTCTCAGGCTGCCACAGAAATGAATTCCTATCTCCTCAATTGTGCCATAACTGGAGAGAGCAAAGGGAAGGAATTTTGCGCTTTTTATGTAGTCAAGGGAAACAAGAAGTGGGGCTTGCAGTGTTTTACTTATCCTTAAGTGCTTCATAATGATGATAATACCATATGTCTACTCAGTTGTGTGACTATGCTAATCCTATAAGTGAGATATCCCTTGTGGCAAAGAAAGTCTGGCAATCAGTGTGTTCACGCACTTGCACTCAGATCTGAAACTCCACAGTTCCCTCAGTATTAGCACTCTAGTTTTCACCAGTTAAATGACTGCATATCTGTTGCTGTCAAACACTAATAAAGAAATAGTTGCAGCAAACAGATAGCTGTTGATGGGATTTTGATATGCAGTCTTTTTGCACAAGCAGTATACGATTTGTTATTGCCTACCCGACACCCACCCGCTGACATTCAGACGTAAACATGGTGTGAACATGAAGAAGTTATTTGGTTTCTGTAGCCTCCATTATAAGTCCCAATTTCACTACATAAAATGAAGTCATTTCTCTGCCACCGCTGGCACACTGCCCAAAGCCTCTGACGCCTTTCTGTCCTTTTCTGCCACGGAGCCCTGACAAGTGACAGGTGATCTATGGCTGTTTGTAGTCGGGGATCTAAATCTGAAACGAGCTTAGCCGCGGCTCGCGAAATGAGGATTGATAATCGAATGATGCTGAATGAGGGGGCCTGTCAGTACATTGTAAGGGAGCTGACGGATTTAGTTAAGGGAGAAGGAAGGCATGGCGGATGAATTTTGGCAGGATAAAGAATTGCTCAGCGCAGAGAGAGAAGCTGATCCCCCTGCAGCTATTTCTGATTTTCTTTGAGTGTTTACTGTTGGTAGTCTTCTAGACGGATAACTGAAGGAGTACTGAACATGTTATGATCAGGTCTTTATAAAACACAATAGAATCATTCTTTGTTAACTGAACTGATATATTTTTTTTTTTTTTGCTCGGTGAGAGTGCTTCACATTTAGACTAAAGGTGTGGAAATTTCTTGATTATAAGATGCATCGCGATGCAGGAAAGAATGATTCTGCATTGTTGCAGTGACACAAAATAATGGTGAGTTTAGTTTCAATTCAACTCAGTGTGAGTCTTTACTTTTATTTACTCTTGTCTCTTTCCTCTCTCACCTGTGATCGCTGTGCGCCTCCGAGGGCGGAGCTTTGCCCACATACCGTGTGTGCTGAGAGCTGGCACTCAGCAGTCTGCTTTGTTGCTCTTGCTACCAATATTAGCTGCTGTGTTTTAATAATGTTGTTCTGTTGGGAGATGCAGTGACTCAGCATTAAACCAAGTAAGAGTAGAAGAGCTATGAGTAAGCAAAAGTAAATAACTAAAGTCCGCTGGCTGCTAGGCTAATTCATGCACTGTAAGATGGCACAGGCATGCAGGAAGTGCCATGTCTTAGAGCTGCTATGTGAAAACCTTATTACTGTAGGTTACAGCACACTTGTAATGCATTGCAGAAGGATATACTGTATGTTTTGTTTTGTAATGACTGTATACTGAGGTGGGTCACACATTGTTGTCTGATTTTTGAAAGCAATGTGTTCAGAATTATTATATTATATTGACTGCTTTTATTAATTGACGTGAGGTAGTAGACATGTGCAGTAACATAGAAGATTGAGGATGCGATACACTGAGAAGAATCGTTGTGCACTGGAATTGTTAACAGGTAAATCCTGAGGCCAGTGAAGGTGCACACCTCACACCTAATTCAGACTGCTAAAGAAGGAGAGGAGGAGAAGAAAGATATTTGTTGATGTGTTTATTGCGCATGCTGATATCTCGATGACAATGAAAATATGATTTATTGGTTTGCAGTAATTGGTGACATTATGTCCTCCAGCTATTGGAAGGAATAATTGAGAACAGTACAGTGCAGTAAATTGATCTCTACATGTTGCTGGAGGAATATGCATTTATATGCATCAATGTCATTCAGTGTTTTATCTGCTTGTCTCAGGCTAAAGTCAGACAGTGAAGAGCAATTTAATGAACAAAGGAGGGGATACAGCTTCTGAAAACTAGACTAAATGTCTTGCCTAACATCACATGACTTAAATGTGCCTCAAGCTATAACACATTTCATCAAAAAGACCAAAAATAATTAACAACCAGTTGCCAAAAAGAACATTCAGACCCCTATCATTTCATTTGTCATACTGGTGGGTGTTTGTCTCATGATGTCCTCCCCTTCCTTTTATTTACTGCTGGTTGTAAAGCTTGTGAACACGGATGACGACACCCACAACTCATCTCATGTTGCATTACAACACTCAGAAGACGCTTATGACTCATGACACACTGTGGATATTATGACTTCCACGGTGATGTGATATGACAGCTCTTAGTGCTCCAGATATTTTTTGCTTTTCTTGGACCACGTCTCACAGTGCCTTTTAGTGTCATACTAGCTGCACTGTAGAAGGTTTTGCAGCGGCCAGGGAATTAATTGGAAGCTGTGTGCACAGCTTTGTGAAATCACGTTTGAACGTCGTGAAATCGCTCAAACTCCAGTTGAGAATGGAAACTCTTGAAATATTGCTCATGATAGTTGTGGAAGGTTTTCTCACAAATCTGTCAGGGCTCTGACCCCTCAATATCAGTTTACTGGTTCCCAAAGTTTTTTTGGCAGAAAGCCCCTCATTGAGGTCAGAAAAATCCCCATGAAAACTGCATTTATACTGTGTTTGAAAGTTTACAGTGGTTTACAGAATAATAATAATGCAATCCCTCTGTTCTCGGGAGGGCAGAAATCATGGCCCTCCTCTTAGCTATTTCAAAGACTTCTCATGTAGAAGCAGGCAGTGTAGTGTTCAGTCCACAGCCAAAGTGTCCTTGGGCAAGATACTTAACCCCAAATTGCTCCCGAAGGCTCTGCCATCGCTGTGTGAATGAGTATTTTGATTAGATGCTGATGGGCAGGTTGGCACTTTGTTTGACAGCCTCTGCCATCAGTGTATGAATGTGTGTGTGAATGGATGAATGCTGACATGTAGTGGAAAGCACTTTGAGTGGTCGGAAGACTAGAAAGATGTTAAATAAATGCAGGTCCATTTACCATTTTAGTTTGTGTAGTCCAAAAGCTCCTGGAAGCAGTTTTCCATTTCATCAGTCAGATATAATTACATTTATTTCATTTAGTTTGGGCTTTTACTGGGTCTACATTTTCAAAAGAGCCCACTTTTAGTTTTTTGATTGATGTATTGTTTTAAATTGGACTGCAATCTGAATATTCGTTTTGTGTCAAAATATAAAATATAGTCACTGTATAAGGATACTACAGCTATTATACAAGAGGATAAGAAAACATTTTCCCACGTCAGTGGCTGAATATCATTGTGAGGATATGCATGTTCAACTTCTGTGGTGCACTACCAACGTCATAGCCATGTACTGTATAACCTACGAAGGTTGATAAAAGGCTTTTTTCCCCATCCCGCATAGTGGTGGTGATTTAAGTTGTCGCTGGCTTAAATCATTGGCATACTGCATGTATGTACTGTATGTATCAGGGTTCCTACACAGTATGGAAAAGTATGGAATATGATTTTAGTCATTTCCAGAACTGGATAAGTATGGAAAAAAGAAAATAGTATAGAAAACCAGTTGTTTCAAGACTATTGCCCCAATTCTGTTCAAATTTCTATAAATACATTATACAAAGCAGGTTGTTTTTCATGGTGTTGGAGCAGCCAGTGAAGCCAAAATGTTTACTGCAGTGTGAGAGAGTATGGCCCAGAGCGAGCTTGGTTTTATCAAAAGCAAGGCAAGATGTTAGGTCATGGCGTGCAACTGAAAGCACGCTGCTACGCAGAGCTGCTTTACTTCACAGACTGCAAAACAGCTCTGCCCCAAGTGCAGGATGTTTGCCAGTGGAACGCCGTCCTACTTTTTGTGTATGGAGGGCTGGAATGGCCATCTGGCATACCGGGCACTTTCTTTATGGGCCAGCGTGCCTTTTGGGCCGATGCAACTTTATTTTGTTTTTTTTTTGTGTGTAACTATCCAATAAAACAGTTAGATCAGCCCATTGTTTTTATGTTTCCATGCTGGTGACAGCTGTGGCCAACTTGGCTAAATAAGGCTCCAAACTAAGGAAAAACTGTCATGGCCATTTTCAAAGGAGTCACTTGACCTCTGACCTCAAGATATGTGAATGGAAATGGATTGTATGTGTACCTACAAGTCTCCCCTTTACAGACATCGTCACTTGATATTCCAATGCATTTTTCCCTCATTTTCCAAGTCATAGCCAAGTCAGCACACCGACACACTGACAGGTGTTGCTGCCTGTTGGGCTGCAGTTTATCATGTTATGATCTGTGCATATTTTTTTTATGACAAATGCAGTACCTTATAATTATAATCGTGATTAACAATTTTAATCAATTAACAACCCTAGTTTAAATTAAAACTTCTAAAAAGGCAGGCTAAATTAAATTACTGTGCAGTCACACAGTGCTCGAGGACAAAATTTATGTAGTATTATCACTTGTTTTATGACTGCTTGAAATGTTATGAGTATGCAGTTGCCATCCTGAACATTATAAGTATTACATCTATTTTAATCTTCACAATCGCAAAGCTCCCGAGTGTGATTGCAGCAATCCAAAGCAGTGATTAAAAAGACGAAAAGCGGTAATTGTGCAAAACCTTTTGCTGGATATGTAAAATGATAAATGAAGTCTTTATTAATGCCTGTTAAGTGAGGCCATGGATTCATATTATAGATATAATCTTTATATGAAGTGTTACCCGAGATAGTTATAATGTTAAATGCAGTGCAGTTCAGTGTCATTATCTTCCCCATCATTCCCCTTCCCTGAAGTACCTGCCCTTATCAAGCGGCTGGATACGGTCCTGTCCTCCTCTGCAGTGTCGTTAACAGCACCCCTGTGAACACACGATCAATCCACCGGGGCTAGGAGGCTATCCCTGCTAATGGCTAATGAAAGGTGTAATTACAGCAGGTCAGCAGAGGCATTCAGACACAGAGGAGAGAGACAGTGACGAGTTCATTTAGATCATTAGAGCTGAAATGTGTCTGCCTCGTTAGACCGCAAGTCACCCGCATTATCCTCATGATCTTCCTTTGTTTCTATTAGACTGAGTGGGTGGCATGTGATGGCGCAGTAGATTGTAGAATTATGAGAGGAGAAAGGTGAGGTGATTTAATTAAAGGGAGTCTAGAGTTGAACATAATTGAGAAGAGAAGAATCTGAATAAATTTAGGACTCATGGGAGTATTTTTTTTTTTTTTTTTAATCCTCTACATATGATTTTTGCTTGTTTCAACTGCTGATCTCGTGACACAAATGGCTCCTGACATTGAGGCTTTCACATAACTGCTCATATTTGTAACTTCACACAGTGTCTACAAACAGGGTTGCACTTTCCAGCAATCTGAAATGCCGCTCATAGCAGGAGCACCTTGCCTCTGAGGGCCCCTGCAAATAGACCTGCAGCTGTATTTTTAGATGGCTATTAATACCTCCAGCTAATTCATTTCAGCTCTCCAGGCACCTAGCATGGCCTCTCAATTATGGATGAGGGGAAAGTCATTGGATTCTCGACGCTGAGAGGAAGCGGGCGACAGTGACAGGACGCTCTCTGCAGACGCATGACAAACAGGCAGACAGCTGAAGGGCGGGAAAGAGGATAAGAGGAAATCTGTGGCGCAGCGCTAAAAGCCTGAATAACGTTTAAATGATAATTATTACTGAATACAGAATTAAACTGTCACACTTATGCAGGTTGCTTTTTCAGGGTCAGGGTAAACTTTATTGTCCCGTTAGGGAAATTTGTCTTGGGCGTCGTGCAACATTATTGCTTCACAGAACAACGACACAAAAACATAAACACTGACTACTAAAACAGGGCTAAAAACAGGAAATACATTACAATGACAGCACAGGGACATACAGAGACATTGGGTCATTTAAAGTGCCAAAATAAATAAATAAATAAGTAAATAAATAGATAAATAAATAAGGTAAAAGAAAGTGCTAGGTGCTCAGTGCTCTTTCCATTGCACATTGCTCTGGTGCTCTAGTTGTTTTTTATGTCGTTCAACAGCTTGATAGATGCTGGAACAAATGATAATTTGAGCCGGTTTGTTTTGCACTTTGGTATTCGAAATCTTCCTGATGGGAGAAGTTCGTACTCTGAGGATAGTAGGTGAGTGGAGTCTGAGGAGATTTTTGTTGCTTGTATCATAACTGACTGGTTATACAAATTCTCTATGGACTCATATTGTTTCATACCAATTATCTTCATTGCTGTTCTGTGCATGTTAGCCAATCTGTTTTTCAATTGTACTGTTAGGTTGCCAAACCAGGCTGTGATTCCATATCTGATGAGGCTTTTTAAACTTAGGATATACTGTATATGTACAGATAACTTCATCAGGGCTTAACTGTGCCACTGACAAATGTTTTATCAGTATTATATTTGAAGACAATTTTAATTTATTTCTAATCTGAAAGAATAGACTAATTTACTGCAGTTCATATTTAGTGATCATGCTGCTTGGATACCTACAGCTACTTTGTCACTATGACTCGTGTAGTTTTCCACAGTGCTATTAAGTCATATCTGACTATTAAAACTGAAGACATCAGATCTGAATTGATCCTGCTGACATCGCTCAGTCTCCCCTTTGCTTAGCTAACATTAGCTAACATCAACTCAACTCTGCATATCTGGAGATCCCTTTTAAGGCGATCAAATATAATAATGACCTTAAAGTATAACTGAGCGATCTACTGTTTACTAGCATTAGCTGATAGTCAGGTAGCTTTATTGCATTGAGCAGATTAACAATTAATCATTAATATCAAAATTCATATTCACAAGTAATAATCCCAAATTATTACTTGTAAGACAAAGTATCGTAAAATGTGAAGGTGACACTCAACTTCAGATATTACTCATAGTTAACCTCAATATCATGATTTACCCGGGACCCACCCAATTTTATAAAAACAGGGAAAAAATAAATAAATTTGATATTAATCAATTGAGTCTCATAATCTCATGGTTGCTACGGAGTTCTTGGCCTGGTGAACAGTGATTTGAATAGTTTATACACATACACTAAATCAAGTAACCAAGTTCTTTATAAATGAAGTGTTTATTTGACTATTTGACTACACTACTAACAGAAAATAATTGAATGAATGATAAAACAATGATAAAATCCAATAAAGAACTAGAAAAGCACTCGGAGAGCGCAGACCTCCGCCAAGCACCATAGTTTCCCCCCTGGCGGTTTCTTCTGGATCTATCTCCTGAAGTACTACAGCTAGATCAAATTCGTTAGAAATCTCTACCTCAAATATTAAATGCACAGTAGGCCAAAATGTAAGAGCACCTCCATTTTTTATATAAATTGCTGTATAATCTGCCATCTGGATCAGATCTGGATCAGCCTTTGGGATTTGATAGAAGTACACATTGTAAATCCCTGAGTCAAATTTCATGAGCTTTGGGCAACAATTACCAGAGACATTGAGAAACATTTTTTGGGTCCCATTTACTCCAATGTTAATGAAAATTTCAAAGTGATCCAGAATCCAAAATTAAATCAGTTCTTCCTTTTTAACATTTTTGACACACCCTGAAAATTTCATCAAAATCCATCCATAAGTTTTTGAGTTATCTTGAACACAGACAAACAAACAAACAAATAAACGCCGGCAAAAACATAACCTCCTTGGCGGAGGTAATAATTGAAGGATTACAGCAAATACAAATGATGAACATTCATGGACAGAAACAAGTTAAAGATGACCAGGTCATCAGTTCAGTGAGTGATATCTCTCTGACTGGATTTATTACTTGTCTATAAACTAATTTAGTTTTAGTATTAATGTACCATTCAAACAACAACGAGTTTAAGAAGCACCAGGGAAGATTGAGAATCAATTTCAGGTTATAAATTTAGACGAGGTCTAATTCAGGTTTAGAGTTTGTGGATGGATTCCCTAGTTCTTCCTGTGTCTAATATTAGTTGATTAGTTTGTTTGTAACTGGTGTTTGTTATTAGTTGACTATGAATTGGTTCATTAGTCTAGTCATCAAACTCTTTTGTTATGACTGGAGAAACAGGCAGGCTTGGACTCAATTGCAACACACTGAAGGCAGGTTGTGGCAAAAAAATCAGCGTCTTTAATCACAGCAAAGTTCGGTACACAGGAAATCAAAAATGCAGGCAAACAAGTCCAAATCAGCGGGCAAGAGAAGTCAAAAAACATGAGGAATTGCTGGTACGCTTGGACACTAAGGAAGCAAGACGAACTGGAAGGGGAAGGGGAGACGCACATTAAATACTAGTGAGGGCAGTGACTGACGAGAGACACAATCAGGG
This sequence comes from Pterois miles, assembly GCA_947000775.1. NCBI lineage: Eukaryota > Metazoa > Chordata > Actinopteri > Perciformes > Scorpaenidae > Pterois > Pterois miles. The sequence continues at coordinate 9,343,164 of CAMQGK010000058.1, read as the reverse complement.
CGGGGGAAGACAATCAGACTCAGGTGAATGGAGGATGAAACTAGGTCACACAGTGTCGATCAGGTGAAGAGCAGGAAACACCAGGCAGGAAGTGCACACAAAAGACGACAAACATAACAACCTAAGACCTGACATTTCTAACATCTTTCTCTTCTGAAAATACATCTATACATCACCCTCTGAGTAGATGGTAGATGGAGGTTGTGCTGTCTGGAGCAGAGTGGCGGCAGCTTCTGTCAGGAACACGGTAGTTTGGATCCTCTGGATCCAACGATACGATCCAGATTGAATCGTTTCTCTCCCTCAGTGGCTCTCTTTGGTGTCCCGGACACCCTCATCCATGGATCACCTCAATGCATGTTTCCATCTTCATCTCTCTCGTCTGGCGAGGCATCTCTGTGCCATTTCTTCAGACCCCCTCCTCGGAGCTGAGTGGGCACTCGATTCAAAGATTCTGGACCTAAAGTCTTTTTTTGAGTCACAATGGCTGGCTTTCACCAGCATGTAGATACAGCGGATCTGCTTCAGGGTTCATCAGTTTGCTGTTTCAGCCGTCAGGGCAGAGCGGCAACAACAAACAACAACAAAGTAATGGGGCTCAGACGAGCAGAGAGACAGTGTAGCAGAACAGCACTTGGTTCTTTAGCCAAATTGGATCAAATCCAAAGGTTCAGGGCCTCCTTTCAGGTAGACTGGGTGCCGGTATCAGCCGGGTGTGAGGAGTTGGACCTGAGTCTTCAGCATGGAAAGCTTGTGTCATTGGAGTGTTATTTCTCCATCTTGATCAACTGAATTAAACAATTACATAACACAGATGAAACTTTTAGACAGAGTTGATTATCATGAAATGAAATCTATATGTTCAGATCATGTGTAATAAAATGAGTCAATTTACATATGTTCACAATCAACATAAAACGGTGTAATACACTTCAACTAGACTGAAATATATATCACATATAAGATTGACAAGGCATTAGTGTGCACCCAACTTTATGTTTATGATCACATGTAATACGTGTTTAAGATACACAAGTAAAGATATTGATGCAGCCAGATATCATCAAATGATTACCATAAAAGAGACGGTTTTGGTTTAAAATCTTCAACTATTTTAACTTGCTTTGATTGAACTCCCCGCCACTAGAACACATTAGTAAAGAATCACACATTAATTCATGTAGACTGTAATGTTAGAATTAGATTGCTCTGCCTCCATAATGTGTCTGTGTTTCACCACGTCTCTACCAGAGAGTAAAGTATTTGACCTGCTGACCTGTAGCTCATAAAAACTTCATCTGGTCAGAACCATACTGGGTTGTAGTGAGATTCACCAGGTTGGTTGTAAATGAAGAGTCTCACCACTTAGCACCCTGAGAGGTCAAACAGTTTCTAGAAGGATGTTAAAGTTAAAATGCGTACTGTGGATTCATTACTTTCATTATCACATTTCGTGTTCTTCATCTTTCAGTCATCATCCGCTACAGTCAGTAACTGACTGCTATCTAGCCAAAGTGCACTGAAAATAACACATGCAGGCAGCTGCTGCAAGATTAGACTCATCACTCTGTTGGTCTTTGATCACAGCAAAAACATGCAATCCTTGCTCGCTTTTCAGATAGACAAACGAAACATTGCGGCATTTTTCACCCTAAAAATACCTGTGGCAAAACTTACATAAAGTGGCTTGTGATGTATGTCGACGAGGTAACAGCTCATTTTAGAGTTTGGCTAACTCAATATATAAATGTTCAAGAAGAAGAAGAAGAAGAAGAAGATAGTCCTTTATTAGTCCCGCTAGGGGAAATTCAATTTTTTTCACTCTGTTAACTAATACACACACATGCACAAACAGGTCCATATACATGCAACAATTGGAGAGGTGTCAGAGTGAGGGGGCTGCTCCTGACAAGCGCCCCGAGCAGTTGGGGGTTTGGTGCCTTGCTCAGGGGCACCTCGGCAGTGCCCAAGAGGTAAACTGGCACCTCTCCAGCTACCAGTTCACACTCAGTTTTTGGTCCATGTCGGGACTTGAACCGGTGACCCTCCGGTTCCCAAGCCAACTCCCTACAGACTGAGCTACTGCCGCCCCCAATCACACGGCAGATACAATCTAAAATTGAGAAGCATGCCAACAGTCCTTACAGTATTATACCCCTGATATTATGGATATAATTGGACACAGGGAAGTTGCAGTGACAGTAAATAATATTGTTTTTGATGGGCTCATTGTAGCAGCAGCACATTCTGGCTAAAACCCTGAGACTATATATAATTTTCCACTTTCTTAAGTGGTGTAAAGTGATCTTCAGACATGATTGCTGTCAGGTTTTAACTGTTGTTAAAAGCGCATTTTACTGTGACTAGCTGGTGGGTGTCACTATACGGTATATACACTGTTTGATTGAATATCCCTGAAGTTTAACTGACTTAATGTAATACTGTGATGATTATGTGTTCTGTTAAGTTTTTTGAGCATTGTATAGCACAGTATCATATATACAGTAGCAGATATTAATATTACACATGCTGATTTTTTTTCCTGATATTGTAACAACAAACCATGTAGCTTGTTGCTTTTGATGAATATTTAAGCCTCCAGACTTTAGTAGTTTTCTGTTTCTGTAACTTCATACCAAATTAGAGGGGGTTATATTTACTCTGTATTCACTTTCATCTCCTCCGCCTGCTTTATGAGGAATACAAAGGCAAAAGAAGAGAGTATGGAAAGCTAAGTACAGACTAACACTGCCTCTCTCCCTCCTGGGAAAGAGTCGGCCACAGATGAACCTTGTTACATTTTTCAGAAAGACTAAATCTCTCTGAACAGTTTCTCAGCTGGCCTCCTCCTGGTTCACCACCAACATATTCATTACTCTTGTGAGTGACAAGGGGAGCATGCAGGTAAATTGGGTTTAGCTCCTGACCTTTGGGGTTTGATTAATGGGCTCTCCGTTCAGCAGCTCTATAGCTGGACCATGGAGCTGCTGGGTGTTGAAGGGGTGAAATGACAGGCTGAGAAACCCGGCACAAAACCATACATCCTCCATCTAGTTATTCATCTTGAACTGAAAGGGCTGGACCTAGTCAAAGGCTACTGACCCGATCTGAAGGATTACCTCTGCTTTTAGAATCCATCACAGCAGCCAGCAAGCCCTTGGTAGTATTTTTCTACACCTATCTCAGCTTGTAATCTATGACAACATGCTTGACAATGATTATTTCCTCCCATGGTTCCGTTCTTTCGAGCGACAAATCCAATATTAGACCTCAAAGGTAGTTCAAGCATTTTGATGGATGCAGATTATTTTTACATTACACATCGTAGGCCTGATCACCATTTAAACTATGTTGTATGGTGTGTATTTTTTCTCCTATATTCAGGGATAAACACACATCAGACACATCAGACAAAAATGTGATTAGCAACGGTCCAATTTCCAAATCAAATCCACCTGACAGTATAAGACAGAAAAAGGCAGTGGGCCTCCTTAAATAACCCTGCTTGGCTTCAAATTGTATCTGCCACACATGAGGAATCAGAGACCAGGAGCCAGATAATCGGGTTGGCTTCCTCTGCCCTGCTATTATGACAAATTAAAGAGGTCTGGAAGCCATATTTTTCCGAGCAGTGGGTTCTTAGCTTGTCATTAGCTAACAGACTGACAAATTGATTAGTATTGATCGCAGCCAAAGCTGTGCGGCAGCCTGCCTTGCATGTGGTATTCTACAAGGACCTGCAGGAAAGGTCATAACATGTTCAGAGCAGACTAAAGGATTTCATGTGGCGTTGGGGCCAAGGGAGAGAATCTGAGTAAAGATGTCATGGACTATTGGATACAGCAGTAAGTGAGAAAATGATGCCGTTAAAGCTCTAAATACGACAAAATGTACCAGAAATTCTCTACTGATGCATACAGCGTTTGTACAATTGTATGTACCAGCAGTGGAAGAAGTACTTCGATATTTTACTTAAGTAAAAGTATCAGTACCACAGTGTAAAAATACTCTGCTTTAAGTAAAATGCCTGGAAAAGTATTAGCATCAATATAAACTCATGTACTCATTATGCAGAATGTCCATTTGCCAAATGATTTATATTACTCTATTGTAATTATTGATACACTTTACCATAATAATCAATTGTTTTCATCACTTTAATGTTGCAGCTGGTAGAGGTGAGCTAATTTTAATTATTTTATTTACAGCTTAATCTGTTAGAATATATCACAACTTATTAGTTCATTCATATTTTGTATTATAATCTAAATCTGCAAAGTAACTAGTAACTAAATTTATCAAATGCATGTGGTGGAGTAAAAAGTACATTTGCATCCGAAATGTAGTGAAGCAGAAGTTTAAAGTAGCAGAAAATGGATAGACTGAAGTACAAGTATCTTAAAATTGTACTTAAGTACTTAAGCTACTTTCTACCACTGGTATGTGCTAATGATTTTTACCCTGAAAAGAATGAACAAATAAGAAGATAGAACAATTTTTCTAGTTTAGTTGTGATCTTGATGTCCCATCTGTTTCACTCCACTGCTTAGAGAATGCATCATGACATTATCGCAGTATATATTGAGAATGTCGTCCATCCTCACGGTCTCTTCTTTCTGAATCAAGCACGTAGAAATGAAACTATCCACTGGACTGTAGTGGTAGAGTGAATGGTCCAGTAGACTTTTCATTTCAGCCTTGTACCATGGGTCCATTACCATTTGTGAGCTGTTGGATCATTTTACATGAAACGCATCAAGCGAGGCACAAGAACAAGAATGCATAATGAAAATCTAGTCAGGTATACACGTCTGATTTGCACAGTAGCATATATGTGATAGAGCCTTGTAACTGCACATTAACATCAGCATCATGTGCTGTGCCTCCAGAGCCTGCTAGTTAACAAAAAACAACAGAAGAAAAGGCTTGACTGCTTCTTCTCTTCAAAGACTGTGGCGTAAAGACAAGACCGAGTAATTTCTTTTCAGTCTGTTGCCTTTAACTGAAAGCATTACTACGATCAGTGGTGTAGTGGTGTCTTGGTAGGTGGGTGTAATGTGGCTGCTATTCAACAGCCTCCACTCCCGCCCCACACCACTGAGTTTTCATGCCCCCTTGGCTTGTGCTTTACTAGAGTATTTCCATTTCATGCTACTTTGTACTTATTCTCCATCACATTTCAAAGGGAAATATTGTGTTTTTAACTCCACTTCTTTTATTTGACATACAAAGCATGATGCTGTCAGTCCCGGCGACATGGACCGCCCACTGAGTCACCTGTCTCGGGACAAGCATCCATCCCCAAAGACTCATCAGCCGTTGCCGTGATGAAATTCGAGGTGGATCAGCCCGACTTTGGTTTCCACTGACTGTTCTTAACAAATCACAGTGTACGTCAGTAAAGATTTTCAACTCCGTCAAGATCAGATGTGTGATTTAAGTGTTCCCTTCATTTTTTTGAGCTGTGTATATCACGGTAAACTCCATTGTCACGACAATCATCAAACTTTCCTGAAATACTACTATTCTCTAACACCATGCTTGTCTTGCATTGATAAGGCCAACCATCACAAAGTGAACAGTAAACCACATATATTACATATGGGTTGAAGTTAACATAAAGCACTGTAAATAAAACCGGTTGGGCGTTTAAAGTTTAGGACTGCTGACTGGTAATTACTTTGACTGTGGCATTGTGTCTTAGATCCTATGCACGGCACACCCATTCATTTTTTTTCATACATTTTCTGAGGAAGAATGTTATAATATAATCCTCTTGTTCAGTCATGCAAAATGAAGCCTCTCTATTATACCATCAGTGTGTTTGATTTCTTTAGTTAGGTGCGCCCGATTGACCAGCTACTAATATTTCAGGTTGAGCCGTAAGTTGATTAAAATATTTAATCTTGATTAATCACATGATTGTCCATAGTTAATCATGATTAATCTGACTTTTTTCTGTTCAAAATGTACCTTAAAGGGAGATTCATCAAGTATTTTACACTGTTATCATCATGTGAGTGGGAAAATATGCTTGCTTTATACAAATGTATGTTTACAGTGTATTTATCATTGGAAATCAATTAACAACACAAAAAAATGTCATAATTGTCCAGAAACCCTCACAGGTTCTGACTTTAGCATAAAAAATATACTTAAATCATAACATGGTAAACTGCAGCCCAACAGGCCACAACAGCTGTCAGTGTGTCAGTGTGCTGACTTGACCAAAACTGCATTGTAATATCATAAAGTGGACATATTTGTAACCCATAGAAGCCATTTTCGTTCACATGTCTTGAGGTCAGAGGTTAAGTGACCACTTTGAAAATGGCCAAGCCAATTTTTCTTCGCCAAAATTTAATATAACTTCATAGCGTTATTCAGTCTCCTTCGTGACAAGCTAGTATTGACATGGTTGGTATGGATTCCTGAGGTTTTATCCATTATTGTGTTAGAGTGGTGTTTTTCTGCTCAGTTCCTCTTCAGATTGAGTTCTTAGATAGAAGATGCTTACACCATATTTATGGAGGAAAAAGCAGCCAAAATACAAGACTAGACTACATTATTTGTTGTCCAGTGGGAGATCAACCAATACATTCAGACAACATTCTCCAGTAAACAGCAAAAATAGCAGTGCAGGCATGTTGCAGGTGCAGCTTTCATCGAGCTGATGATGAGGTTTGCTGGGCAGGTTACAAAAAAGAGGGAAGCATTTTGGACCAGGTTGGGTTTTTTTGGGGTTTTTTTTTTCCTCCGAGGTTGTCAGGTTGTCATGGTAACAGCAGCAGCAGCAGGGCATGTTAGGACGCCGTCTATGGCCAGAAAAACATCTCCGGGGCTCGGTTTAATTCAAGAGCCCAGAATGGGAATGTTGAGAAACACACAGAAGAAAGCAGAGGCCCATAGAGTGGAGTCAGGCTAATCTATGTATGAATGGCCATTTTCTGCCATCATTACCATTTACCACACAATGTGAGTTTTATGAGTGGGCAATCACAGAGTGTGCTGCTCTGTTTGTGTTTTCCTCTGTAAGAGAGAGTCACAGAGAGATAGAGGCAGTACTGGAAATAATGATAACAAGAAAACAGACAATTCACTTCTAGATTAGAACTGATACCCAGTGCTATTAGGCTGTATTATGTACAGTCATGGAAAATCAGCTTTACAAAATATAATAGAAAAATGTTCATTTGTTTTTTGGAATTATTCTTATTTGCTTATTCAATTAAGTTTCAATTGATTACTGATTATAAGAAAGAGCTATAAAAATACAGTTGAGCTAAGGCTGCAAGGTTATAAAATATTATCAAATTATTTTTAGGAGATTACAATTATCGTCACGGTTATTCAATTATTAGAGCTAATATGAGTCAGTTAAACAGGTCATAATTCCTTGTCTATTATCTATTATCTATTGCTGTGAAAACATCTCCCTGAAACAACTGGATTTATTCAAGTTTCTCACCAAAAACTTTATTTACAGGATAACATTTCAACGCATCAGGTTAGGGTTTACCATTGACTAATACTCATTTTACCGAGTTGAGCTTGACCACACCGTGATGTGCTCCATGCTGTCGGCAGACGAGCCGGCCACTTTGATTAGTCTGAGCAGCACCATGGGAATGAATTACCGTATAGTAAGTTTGTGATTAGGTTAATTGTGCCTCTGCGGCTTATTTTGGACTTACAGTTTTAACAAACTGCAGCTTCATGTCCTCTTCATTCACACTGAAAAACTTCTGCACCGATTACACCTTCATGTGGCGGCTGGACATGTGTATCTGGCAAAAACATGGATATATGAATATGAGACTGCTGAAAACAGGCTGGCTTCCACTGGCTGCTGTCGGTGCATCTCTAGCTGTTTTCTATGAGCGGAGCATGCATTTTAACTTCAATATCACAGTAGATCATGTTCATTTAATTGAGGGAAGCCAAAATCATGATCGGGATTAATCTTCGATCAATTATGCAGCCCTAAATTGAGCACACAAATTTTGCTGCTGATAGAAAATAAATGGGAACCTTCCAGTTCATGAAATTAAATCATTCTACACAGCTGTTTTCACATTTCAGGCCACGCTAGCAGTGGTCTGTGGCAACTGGCCAGTTAGTTGGTTGGTCAGACGGTCCACCTCTTTGGTCCAGATTGAAATATCTCAACAACTATTGGATGGTTTGGATTGGTTTGAAATTGTATACAGACATCCATGGTGCACAGAGCATGAATCGTACTGACACTGGGGATCCTGTGACATTACCTCTAGCACTACATGTTTGTTTTTTACTGAAATGTCTCAACAACTGGTGGATGAATTACCATGAAATTTAGTACACAGTTTGGACACATGTCCTCCTCAGAATCACTTTGGTAAACACTTAACATTTCTCCTGTTCATGCTAGCTAGGTCTCTAGTGTGGCTACCATAAACTCTTGGGCACAAAACACACTTGGTCTGATTTTATACTTTTATAATAAGCAACGATTCCCCAGCCATGAATGGAACACCCAATATCAGTTAAGTATAATTACCGATGGCTCTTTAACTTGGTGACATCAAGGCGTTAATGTGACATTAACCTCAGGGTGATGCACTTGAATATCTGTTGACTTGACTTCAGGGAAGTAGGATGAAAAGGTGCTCAAAAAAGGAGTGTAAGTGGTGTTCAAGTGTTGCAGTGCAGTTCTCAGATCTGATGTAAAAGCTTACGGGCCTCTCTTTACATCATGTTGGTGAATTTGTCTTTGGTTTAACTTCCCAGTATGTTTAATTCCATCTGCAATACAATACATAGTCTGCTGTGCTGTCACTGATTGTCAGCCCAACATGAAACTCCCTCACGGAGTATCAGGAACCCACTTCTCATTGTCTCAGCGATTTGCTGCCAAATCCATTTGGCTCCAAGTCAAATATTACTGAATCTTTTCCTACATTCAGCAACTGCTCCTTAGACTAGAGCCACACTGTGACTAAAACAGTAATCTCTCTCAAAAAAGAAAGGAGAAGTGATTCAATAGGTCATGAGTAATGCCAGGCCTCCCACACCGATAATGTGTTCCTTTTTGTTTTCAGCTGCACTCCTAATCACAAAATAGCCCAAAACCACACTACACCACTCTGTTAGCGCTTGTTATGCACCACTCATAATAGAGATACAATGGAGCCCATAAATGTCAGAGAATGACCACCAAAAGAGGAAGAAATCCCAATAGAAATTGAAATTTGAGCTATTTTTCTTAAAAGCCTATCCAGTGACAAGGTCTCCAAATTAGCTACAACTAGAAGTCCTATATACATTGAATTAGTTGGACTTTATTTAGCTGTAACAATGCCGACATGTATTTTCCCTGTCAAATAGATTGATTAATAAAAGAGTTATACCAGAGTTTACATCTTTCAGTATGTTGGTCTTAAGAATCATTGTCAAGCTTTTAGTAACCACTCTAAAGTTCATGATCATTGATAAGACTCCTATAGACTTTAATGCAGTGGGATAAAGAGATAAGTCACTCTACAAATTGTTGTTAAACCCTTAGAGGAGATTATCCTTGTAAATCTGTCACCCATAATACTATCAGTATTCTGGGCTTGGTCTCAAACCACATCACAATAGCAAACACAAAGTAATCCTAAATCAGGGAGGGAAGAGCCTGTTAATCCTTATCTTCACAATATTTACTGAGAAATTATAGCATGCTGGAACTGAATATCTCAAGTTCATACCATTCGTATCCATTGGAACTATTCACTGTCTGTTGCTGCCTATAAGGTACACTGATCTAATCTTTTTAACGGCATCAACTAATAGGATATAGCAAAGCAGAATAGACGAGAACAAGATTAAGATGAGGGATGCTAGTTTTCTTTTTTTTTTTTTTTTTTTTTTTGTTAATTTATAGCCGACCCTCGTTAACCGATTATTAACCAATCAGATCAGTGCGTGTCACGCAGCAGTGTTATTTTTAGTACCTAACAAGCTGCCCAGCTGCAGTGAAAAGCTTCTATGTCTTGCCTGCTGATTACAGCTAAAGCCCCGGCGTTAGCAGCAACACTGGCTCAGACTGTCCTAAGGTGGGCTGATAGTGACAAGCCACTCCTTTGAGTTTTGCTCAGCTTTTTACTTAATTATTAAGACTTTAAACCGTTTAACTGACAGCACCAATCTGTTAAACTTCTTAATGTTGGTTAACGGTTTAAATGGTTAATTATTAACATCTCTAATTACAATACATATAGCATGTTCTGTACTGGGAAACACATCTGAAAACTTGCACACTGTATCGCAGAGGTTGGACCAAGTCATTGTTTTGCAAGTCACCAGTCTCAAGTCTCTGTACTCAAGTCTTAAGACAAGTCCAGCCCGAGAAGACTCAAGTCAAGACTGACAAGTCACAACTCAAGTACCAAGACTTAAACTTTTGAGTCCTAAACAAGTCATAATGCGCTTTTGACTGAATGTAATGCCACTTGCCAACAGAGTAATATGTTAAATTTACAAAAATCTTGAATGCTTTGTAGGATTTATTTGTTAAAACAAGTTTGTTAAAACAAATGAGACTAAACTTAGAAATAAAAACGATGTGGGGAATTGAATGTTGACTTGCTGGAAAGGAGGAGCGTTAACATTCATTCAGGAAATGAAGGGAAATGAATTGATTTGTGGCACACTTTTTAAATCACATGCTTTTTATTTTGGACTTGGGGGAAGGTATCGAGTATTTTAAAGTCCAAAGGCTCAAGTCCAAGTGAGGTCACAAGTCATTGGTGTTGTAAGCCTTTTTTTGATTTTGTCATGCCTAAAGTCAACAAATTTGATTAGAGTCTGACTCCAGTCCAAGTCATGTAACTCAAGTCCACACCTCTGATTGTATACAGCAACAAAGATACTGAGACACTGACATTAAAGCTTGTTTAAGAAGGAAAATCCATGTTTATGTTTCTTCTTTTCTATGAATTGGTCATCTGCATATAATTTGACAGTTTGAACAAGTCTCTGCTGAACTGAGCAGCAGATATTTTAGTGATGATGGTATGATGATGAGATTAACCTGATAGCTGCTAAAGAGACAGTTACAATGAGAAAACAGGATTTTACTGGGATGTGGGGACAGAGTCTGATCCACAGCTGAACACCTGGCACTCAAACAAAACCCGTTTGACTGTAATACCCCAAAACAAAATTTTACAAGTTTACTGAGTCAATCACGAACCATTACATAACATCATCAATTCAAACTCCCCATGATATAATATTATCATAATACATGATTCACAAAACAATCTTATAGCAATTTTACACATTGTGAGATACATACATATTCTGAGTACAGCGATAAGATATATTGTGATTTATTACCATTTATTAACAGTTTTCATTCACATATCTAGAGGTCAAAGGTCAAGGGACCCCTTTGAAAATGGCCATGCCAGTTTTTCCTCACCAAAATTTAGCGTACATTGTGTTATTTAGCGTTCTTTCTAACACTATAACATGACATGATTCTTCACGTTTTGTAGTTTCATAAGAAGCCGCTATCTTCACCCTAGCTTTAAGACAGGGCCCACTGCAACCTCTGAAAGACAGAATAGCAGCCGGGTCCGCCGTCAGATTTAGAGGTTAATAGTTTATAAAGTAAAAGATCGATAGTTGACGCCCATATATCGATACAGTATTACCACGCAAACTATTATAGTACTACACTGTATTACAGAGGGGTGACTATAAATGGTGTGGAAACAGGATGATGTTCACATATCACAGAGGTCACCAGTATGACCCCAGTGGGGAGGAAAGCTCTGCAGGCCAGACACATATTGTGACAGCTGCAGCTAGATTGTGGGTATACTTAAACCTGGGCATCTAGTTTTTAAATCTTAACATTGCACATTTTGACTTCATCTGTAGTCCTTAGCGTTTTGGCTGAAATCAGTCTGTCAGTATACAGTATTGCAATATGGCAAATGTATGCAGACAGGCTTTTTTGACTTGTCATAGGAAAAGCACAGATTTGTTTTATTCAATTTTTTGAAATTTCAGCTTTTAAAAATGTGCAAGTCTTGCTAATAACTGTTCAAAACCAGATGTTGCAAATATCAAATGAAACCCACAGAAGTATGTGATAATACTGTATAAACCCCAAAAATATGAAATAAGGAATAATCCTACAACATTAGTCTTTATTCATATTCGAAGCCCAAAAATTCGTATTTGAAACAGCCCCAATAATCAGTATTTACAAACCAAATTTGATGGATTGAATAAAGTGGACACTGTTTCCATAATATCTGCCATGTTATTCAGTTTATCTTAATATCTGAGTGAGAGAGGAAGAAAACAGTCCAACAACATTTTTGCAGTTTTGCTAATTAATCCATAACATCGAGGACAAAGTACATCCTCACCAGTCTGGCTGTTGTACATGCAGCCACTCAAAGCCAATTTTTATTAAAAGAGAAACTAAAGCAGGCAAAAGATAAAATACTCATGCTTTAAATGATGCTGCTTATTTCTGCTATTATATACTGCACAAAAACAGAAATGAATCCATGGTGGTATTACTCACCTTGTTACCGCTGGCATGTGCTTATAGTTAACTTACCTGTTTGTAGGTCTTAATAATCAAGCATTCGGTTTCAACACTGTGACCTTTTCTATCTTTAGGAAAGACAGCATGTGACGCTCTGAGCTGAACACTGTGACACTCTGCGTCCCCCCAACCGGAGGTTACAAAGTTGTCAGTCAAGTGGACCAATGTAGGGACACTGATTGTATAGACAAGCTGACACTCTGCAACGCCAGGTGAGTCCGTCACACTGAGCTTTAGTTCTCTACATACACTCAGAGTGAGAGAGGCTGCAGAGAAAGGTGAATAAAAACGGAAACACTCTCACCAACATGTTGTCAACTCGTGTAAAGAGTGCTTACCACAGTTAGACTGCTTATCAGTTTCCAAGTAATGGTGGTGGTTCCATAACTGATCAATACTGTTCTGGTTGCAAATAAATAAATAAATAGTGTAGCTCTTAATCTAAATTGATTTAAGCACTTTGATCAGGCTCCACACAACAATGCTTGACTATGTATTGGCAATGTCATCCAGTTTTGGCTATGGGATTGTTTTGTCCTATCATCATCTGACTGATTTGTCGGTGTTTTTTCTGCTAGCCAGACACAGACGGGCAATAAATGTATAGTTTGCTATAACTGCAACATTAAATACAATTGAAAGGGTTTATCCCATTGGGAACACAAATATACTCAAGACAAAACTGTGGTGCAATTATTTGATATTTTGTGGTGCTGAAGGAAAACCCTTGAATTGTCCATAAAAGGGTTCACCTTCTGGGGAGCATGCTTTTTCCCCTCCTTACCTGCACCTATGAGCTTTGGTGCCGCATTTCGAAGTGCTATCCATTTAGAAGTGCAGACATTTTAATGTGTTGTAGATGCTTGGCCTTTTATTTCATATTCTGTTGGCTTTGCTGAAGTTTATTGCCCCATTTTGATCAGGGCATCATTAGGGGAGCTCCGATCAATTAGCCACCAATCGTTATCGGATGCTCGCATCGATTCTGAATTAAAACGTCTTCAGTATTCATTTTCCTGCTTTCTCTGCCTGTTCTTGCATGTGTGTCCAGCTGTGTTGTATACATGCCGGGCCCAGCACCACGGAGCTTGCCACGATGTGTCCTGTCTGAACAGCCCTGATAGTTAACATAGGTGACGAAAGGAGGAACGTTCATTTAACTTATAGGCTGTAAATTAACCCATAGACTGACATTCAGAACTGGTTAAAAATATTGTCGGTAGTTAGCTGTTGACATTCCAACCAAGAACCTTTACGATTCAACCTCTTGGGATGATGGTCAGTTGGTCGTCAGTGTCATTAAGGCCCTGTTCACACCTATCATTAACATGCCTCTTGAGTAATCAGATTACAAGTGGACAACTCTAAGTGTGTCTATTCACACCTGGCATTCAAATTTATCTCGAGTGACCACTTGTGGTATGCATATGCAAATGAACGCGTAGTAACACATGGCTAATGCGATAGATGTTGTGATGTTATATTACAGGAATGGCAGTAGTAATATTCTACGTATCTCTGAATTTGGGGTACAGAGCTTCAGAGAGCCAGAGATGAGAGTAAGCGGTGAGCTGTCGGGCAGGCGAGTGTCAGCTCTCTGCAGAGCCTGAGAGCAAAAACATAGACACATCAGTGACAGTATGATAATAATGCACTTAGTCATCACCTAGTGTGATAGTCAATATGTATCGATATGTAGATATATAGCCTATAGATAATAGGGATCGACCGATTGTTTGCACGGCCAGTTATCGGCACCGATATTCAGCATTTTTACGATTATTGGTATCGTAATTTTTTTCACTCGAAAAAATACATTCATTTAAAAATACTTTGGCTCAGATGCGGCCTCCTCTCTCTGTTAGTGCTCTCCACTGTGCTGTCTGGCTTATTGTCCCACTCACATCTGATTGGTTGCATGTCACCAGCAACAGCCAATCAACACTGAGGGTTACCGTTCTTCAGACAGGCAGGAATAAACACACTGGCACAGATGGAGCTACTCCGATAAGACAGGTTTGCTGTGTCCTCTTGGTAAGACAGAAGATATTGTCAGAGTTGGAATAAACATCCCAATCCTCTATGCTGAAGTTGCAAAAACACCGCAATCTTATGATCTATTTATATGATGACGAGCAGGCCCGGTTTCCTGATTACACTGCTGAAAATGTCCATATAATTCACTTTGTTGCAGTAGCATACAGTCAGCTATAACGAGATAATCAAGTTTATTTATGTAGCCTTAGTTACATCTTTGAGTCATGTTGGTGGCAGCACAACTGAAACTTATTTAGCTGCTGAATTGCAAACATAACATTACTCACCTGTATGAGTGTGTTTTTACAAGTACTTTTACATGTACAACGTGATCCAATGTAGAGCGTCGTAGAGCTAACAAATGTGATAGTGAATGTCAGTAACTTCAGTTGTTGATCCATAATTTAGCGGCTGACTAACTAAACAATTGATCGGCTCTAACGTTATTTCTTACACGTCCCTTACCAAGGCTGATCCTCTCAGTTAATGTTAATGAGTCGGTCCTGAAGCAGCTCAGACTCTGTGTCTGGTGCAGGATATTGTTATTAGCAGCCCCAGATATGCTTCATTTATTTAGCTTTTCAAATCTCAAGGAATCATTGAGCATCATTGGCATGCCTTGATTCTCAATGATATACAGAATACAGTTAAAACCAAATAAATACAGACAAAATATAATTACAAGAAAAGAAACAGAATCTGAACACAGTTAAAAACAGTTACGTAAAGAGTAGAACAACTGCTCATCATTGTTTTAAATTGACCTATTATATGTAATGTGATATATGATGGCAAGTTAAGGGCTTTATAAATAGATAAATAAAAACCAGTATGTGTCACATCCTGCTGATAGAGAGGCCCAGTGTAATGTGTTAATCCATACATGCACTGCATAGAGTTGAATAGGCACCTCTGTTGTTATTTTACATATTCAGCTCTAGTAATTATTGGTCATGCAGTATTCTAGTTTAGGACTTGAAACCATCTCACTGGAGAGCAGCACTGCTTTCTGAACTACAGTCTGCTGCTGCTGAACTGGGACTCAAACTTCAACACAAATTTAAGTTTTTCTAGTTTTATTTTTACATTTTATAAAACTTCAGGGAGATATTTTATAATATTATTATGTATTTATTAAAATTATCATTTAACTTTATAAGAAGCTGGGGGCTCCATTTTTGACACCAAGATTTTCATTTTTATTGCAAATGTGTATTGGTTCAAAATATTGGTTATCGGTCTCCTTGATTAGTAATCAATAATTAATAATTGAAAAATCAGTAACTGGCATTGGTCCTGAAAAGAACAGATCAGTCGATCCTTAATATATAGGATCTATTTTAATAAAATACAGTTATAGCAACAGGATAGAGTAGAGCACTAAGGCAGTTTCTATGCTGCGAGGTAGATAATCACTCACACCTGCCGGTGTATTGACATGAGGAGCGCAGTGAGGCCCGCGGATCCAAGCAGGACGTCAGTTGAGTAGGCGGTTTTAATGTGAACCACAACGCATTTGCATACACTCTGCTAAAAGAATGTGGCCATATGCAGCCCAGACCACCTCCGAATATGATCTGAGCGATCGGATCTCAGCGCATCCTCAATGCATCTTGAGTGTATTCACACCTGTGCTTAGAGCTGTCCGCTTGTGATCTGATCACCCGGGACGGATGTTAATACCACGTCTGAATCATCTTGAATGAATGTTCTTACTAAATTGTATGGCACGGTGGCCAATATTTTGCATGATATCATACTTTGGACTTTAGAGTTATCACATCAGTGTATGGCCTGAGCAACCAATGAAATGGCTGTAGGTCACTGGCATCCTTAGGCCATATTCAGAAGGGCAGCATCGCTGTATGAAAAAATGGAGCCCCCTGTGTTGACACAGCTTCTGTGTTGTCTGAATACCCACTTAGGTGCCGCTAAAGGCGGACATACTGTATTGCAGATTAATATTGAATTTTGACAGATGGACAGTTAGACGGTATTCATACACACAGGACATGAGGCAATCAGAGAGTGTGATGAACAGATACCTGTGCCAACCATCCAGCCAGAGACGAGCAGCCTCGCTGTGGATAAATAAGTAAACGTCCCCAGAGACTTTCCAAGGTCACTGACAGAACTCAGCCTGTATCACAGCTTTAAACTGAGACCAGCTGCTGCTGTTTGGCCCATATCTGGACCAAACTCTGCCTTATACAAGCTGCTTACCAGGCACTGAGTGTGTGTGTGTGTGTGTGTGTGTGTGTGTGTGTGTGTGTGTGTGTGTGTGTGTGTGTGTGTGTGGCACCTTTTGTCTTTTTCCACAGCTAAATAAACAAATCTGTAGAGTCAGTTCCCAGACTCATTACCTCCAATCCTACCGGTCTCCGTGGGTCAGCAGCTATTATCTCGGTGGCTCATCAGTAACACATTTTTTATAGCACATACTGTACTTGCCTAGTTTGAAAAACTAGGGGCACAAAAGCAGTCTAGGGCATGCTTACAATTATTAACAAACACTGAACCAGGATTTTGCAAGTCATGTTTGAAATCCTGTGAGTACTGAGTCAGCATTGCCCTTTGTATTTTCAGAAGTTCAATGTGTGAGTGAAAGACCTCCTTACAGCTACCTCCAGTTGTTTCTTTCAACCGCAAATATAAAATACATGTACTGCATCATTAGCCACGTTTACATGCGCCAACTTTCTCCAATCCGATCTGAACCTTCGTTGATCGGAAATACCAAATCCACTGTTTATATGGACACTAAATTAAACGATCCGATCATGACGTGCACCTACATGCACCAAGCGTTTAGTCAAAATAAATCCTTTGGGTGTGCACAGAGTTGTCTAATTTTCTGGAAACAGTAGAAGAAGAAGCTGTGCGTCCACCTGTGTTGTAAACAAACGCCACGTTGTCTGTCTCGCGTCACGCTGACGTAGCACACGTGCAGTGGAGATAATTTTATCCCAACCAGGAAGACATGATCTGAATGGGTGTGAACATGGACGCCGATTGGAACAACGATCAGCATAAACCACCTCTCTCATTCGGGTTTACACGGAGCATTTTTTTTTAGATTATTTATGTCCATGTAAACACAGCTATTTTGGCCCAGTTAACCTTCATTGTTCAGTCCAATCAGATTACCCTTGTAGGCTTTTTTTTTTTTTCCATAATTAGCCCTTTTTTCCGTATGGGCCAGAGGCTCATCTTGCACCAAGCAAAGGCAAGAGCAGACACTTAGGAAAGGAAAGTATCAAGGAGAGAGGCGTCACGGCCTCCGGCACTTAGCGAGGACCCTTCTGCTGTGAATGGGAATGTTATGACAGCACTTGATGAGACATTGCCACCACAGAGCTATTCACCAGTGAGACACGTCCCTGTGGGCATGTACACCGCCAAGACAATCAACTGGGGGCTAATTTTCCTTATTTATCATCAACACAACAGTTGTGGGTGTGAGGGCGCGCTGTCTTCCTCAAGGGATTAGTGGTTGAAACTGAAGTAATGCAAAAACATCAGCATCAATTAGTCCCGCTCTCCTCCCTGATCTGTAGTCTTGTCTCCAGCAGTGACGCGAAGCAGGTGATCCAGTTTGTGTGTATCCATGTGTGTGTTAGCGTGCATGCTTAAACATCCACCTGCCCAGCAACGAGGCTCTCTCTCGGGCAAGGCCACACTAAGGGGAGCACAGACACACATACCATGTGTGGTTTAATTCGAAACGGCAGATCGACCCAAATGGCCGTGTTTTTGTTTCCCCGCGGCCCTCTTTGATGTTAATGTCCCCGTGAATTATTTATCTGTGTGTTCTCTTTGCTTTTTCCTCATGCTCTCTAAAGGAATAAATCAAAAGAGCGAGGCACACACAGAGAACAGACAGGAGGATTTATCACAGGGAGTATTGTTTACCGCGCTGACCTCCAGGCCCTGCTATATGCACATATCTGTGCTCTGCAATCAAACAACTGCCTGTTCTCGCAGGGCTGAAACAGATGCATGCAGCATGACACACACACACACACACAGCGCTGCTTTTTACTTTTATTTTTGCCGTTGTCTCCTTTATTTGCATATTTGAGTAGTGTATTTACTGTGTAATGATTATGGATTATGCGGAGACAATCTACTTTTGTCATCATTAGTCTCATTTGCTGTACTGCTGATTCATGGTTGACACTTACTGCTACCAGCAGATTTACATAATTATCTGAACATGGAAACATTCATGCTCACATTGTCCCCATTTGACCTTTTCCGTCACTGAGATTAACATGATATGGAAAGCTCCACAGCTGTCATCATCAGCCCTGTACATGTTGTATAGAAATTAGTTCAAGTGTAGGGAGAAAACAGGTCTGCTTTCCAAACTTTGTAAAGCAAAGTCTAACAAATAAAGTGTTTTGAAATAATTAATTGTACTCCAGCAACTTGGTCAAAAATCTTCAAAATTAATAGGAATTATAATTCGAGTATTTGCAGCAAGAAAAAACTTAAAACTTAAACAGGAATTAAAATTCCAGTATATAATGTATATAGTATATACAGGTAGAGTAAAAATAGAAATAGAAATAGATCAGCCTCATTGTCCCCAATACCTGATCCAGCTGTTGAGTCAGTATCAGCGCCATATCCAATCTGGAAATGGTGTATGCTTAATACAAATTTAGGAAGAAGTTATTTTTACTTTTTGTCTCTCAGGGCTTCACAGTTAACAGATCATCATCTATCATAGTGTGAACGGTGACGACAGAGTATAACTGCATTTTTTTCAAGCATCAGCTATATTTCGTCCAAGCATTTACTCTGGCTTGTCCCAGCAATAAAAGGTTGATATTTCTACATAAATCCACCCTGACAAAACATGCTGTTTTCTTCACTACATTAACATTCAACAAAGCAGGACAGAGCTGCTAACATTACCCTAAACTCTGATAGCATCAGTCGGCTACCTGGAGGTCTGAAAAGTAAAGCCAATGCACAAGTGCCTTAAACTCCTCTGGTTGCAAAAAGTAGTCTGATTGTAAATTAGTCTATGAGAAAATGAGCCTATGTCTCACTTGATTTATTACCTCAGTAAACATTGCAAACATGAGTTTGCTTTGTATTGTATGCTTTAGGGTGTGGCAACCTTGTGATTGACGGGTCCAATCTGGGAGTTGTGTGTGTTTTTGTCAAACCTTAAATCCTTTCACAGTGTGTTGTCAGTTCATGAAAGTAAATTCTAACCATTTTGGTCACCTAGAAATGTCTTATTCAGTGTCACTTCTGGTTGCAAAAAGCCAACATGGCAACAGCCAAATACCAAGATGGCAACGGCTAAAATACTGAACTCAAGGCCTCAAAACGGCAGTTCACAAACCAATAGGTGACGTCACAGTGACTACATCCACTTCATATGGTGCCTTCAACTCTTGAACTTGTGCTCACGACTTGGGAAGTCAAGTTCACAAGTCGTGAACTCGGAGCCTTCAGAAACTTTCCACTTCTGAGGTTGTGAATACAACATGAGGGGGGCGATCGTATGGACCCAACTTGTAAACACAGTAAGCACGACCCCATTTGAAGGCACCGTTATTTACAGTCTATGGATAGCATCCATGACAGGCTTCCACACAGAAGGGAAATGGGAAATACAACGCAGTGTATATGGAAGGCTTTTTTTAAACTACCAAGTAACCCCACAAACTAATGCAGTACTCCATGGCTTTGGATGTAACACTACATTAACAGAAATTTACTAGCACAAAGTATATTTTTACTTGCCCCTGTTTTGTTTATTAGCAGTTATCAAATAACAACCATGACAAAAATTAAAAGTCCTGTTTAATCTAGATTCAAGTAGAGGAATCTGGAGGTTCGCCCACATCCTCTAATGCCACCAAAATAAACTGTCCAGGATAACTGAAATGCTCTCTTGCGCTTCAGCTCATAAACTTGATTTTACCCACTGCCGTTTTCTCACAACTGCCCGATCTGTATTGTACATGGGCAGCAGAGATGAGAAGGAAACGAGATGCTTCTATCATCAGCTCCAGGGGAAAAAAAAGTGTTTCATTTTTTATTTTTTGGGCAAGTGAGATTGCTAAATTTACCAGGCAGATGTGGCATTTTACTTGCCCCTGGCAAGCAGGCAATCCTTACTGGTTACTGCTATTGGACAGACACAACATATTTTTAAAGCAGTAAGCTGTAGGTAATTAGAGGAGAGATCCCATAGGAGTATGAAGTGAATATATAATGTATCACCTGCCTAAAAACTGGTACATTGGTACAACTTAGTCATTTGCTTTCCTGGCTTGAGATCAAGGCTTTTTTTTCCTCCCTTGTTGAAATACATAGCAGTGCTGGTAGAATTGCTGTCTCTCATCACAGAGCAGGGATTGAAAATGATTTGAAACTCAACAAAAGTGATGTTTGAAAGCTAGAAATGAGAGAAAAGAAACCATTTTACAATATTGATCAGTTACCCCCTCCTCCTCTGCAGATATTTTCCAATCAGTTTGTGATATAGAGAAAGGGGAAACAATCAATCCGCTCCAGGTGCTGCATATTATTAAATGACATATCTAGAACGGGACTCTGTGGGGTGGTGAAACTTCCAGGTCCATGGTTTTGACATTACAGACGTGCCAGGCGGGCTTTGCCAGCAGAGTGGAGTAGAATAGCTGCTCATCATCCCACGTCCTGGCCTCCTTTCCACAGATCGAGCTCAGACCAGCGGATCCCCACAGTTTAATTGGCCTACTTTAACACTTACCTTCCAGTGGTAGCCACTGTGCTGCTGTGTGTGCAGTTCAGCTGTTGTGGGGCTTTGCTCCATGATAGTGGATCCATAAAGGAGGCTCCTAGAGTAGACGCAACTCTACATGAAAACAGTCTGCCTAACTTCTTTACCTATAGCAGCTCTTCTCTGGTATTTATGCACTGAGCGTATTGGGTACTGCTTTTTGTACCATCACTGTTTCTTGTTTCTGTCATGAATAATTTCCTGCAAGTCTCAGGTTATCTGCAGCTTTTTTGCATCTCGTAAGAGCTGAATATTGTATTTATGAATGAACTTTAGTTGTCGGAGAGGCACAGAAAAGATGTCGCTTCCCTGAGGCAACATACAGTGTGTGTGTGTGTGTGTGTGTGTGTGTGTGTGTGTGTGCATCTGTCACGCTGCCAGCTGCTGCTCAATATCACATCGCAGTAATTGGTCGGGCCCTTTCTGATTTGTGCTTCAGGTATTTTTAGTCATGTATCAAGTAGGGACATCACCAGAACCGGTGCTTCAGAACCAAGTCGATGCCAAAATTCTAAAAACGCGACAGTTCTGTTTTTCTACAGTATTGAAGGTACCATACGATGCCTGTAATGTGAAATCATCAGGACATCCGCCACTTTGCCAGGCAGGGAAGATGGGAATAGAGAACCGTAGTCCGCTTTCTTGGCATCTCATGCCTCTGTCACTATTGTGTGACTGTACTGATGCTTTCCGACAGTCACATGCACAATGACGTGTCACAATAATGTTTGAGTTTGTTTGGGCAGAGAGAAAAAGAAGCTGTCAACAGCATGGTGCTACTAAACCTGAGGGGTTCACCTTGTTGTTTCCCTAATAACGCGACACTGTGAACACCAATCTGTGTTGAAATCAGCAGGAAGAGAGTAAATAACGTTACCTGTCAGCAGCAGGTGAGCAGCACAGTCCTGCTTGGTTAAATAGCAGAAACACTAATGTTAACGGAGATGCCGTTGAGCCACAGTCTGCTTAGTAAAACAAGTATTGTGCAAAGGTAAATTACGTTCTCATGATGTGTACAAGTGTAATCTTGAAAAAAAATGTATTTTTTGGCAAGAAAATTGAATAAATACATTTGTATGAAGGAGACATTTTCACATCAATGTTTTTAATGAAGGACTTTCGTGTGGAATTACATGAATTTATTTATTTTACCATGGTATCAAATTGGGTATTGAGAAACATGGTAATTCACTGGTATTGGTGTGGACTATTAGATTTCTGGTATCGTCACATCCCTAATCGTAGTGATTTTAGTGATCCCATGACTTTTCATCTAATGCCATCATCACCTGTAATGAAAGACCATGTTACATTTTTTTTAGCATTTTAGGCTTTATTGGATAACATGTGCATGAACCATTTGGCATCAGAAAGCCTCATGCTATATGCTACTTGGCATAAATTAATTGTTGTTTTTTTAAATGGTCATTTGTTGGCAATATAAATACATTACCAGCCTCATACTTCAAGAGTGAAAAAAAGTTATATTTGTTTACAATAAGTATGGCTGGACAGTATGCAAAAAATATGTGATGTATGATTACTTTCTTGAATATCACAATCACGATTTTTCTTGTGATAAACAGATATTAAAATATACTCAGTTCTGCTTTTTTGTCTGTATACTGCTAAAATACAGCCAATTACTTGTATTAAAAAACTGAAGGGAAACCATTTCCAACATTCTTTTACTGAACAAATGCAGCATTAGACTGAACATAAAAAACACTAATAAACACATTCAACATAGTTAAGTGCGGTTTTGTACTGATATTCTATTTAAACTACATCAAAAAAAGTCTCTGAGTGCTATGATAGTCTTTCACAGTGTTAATTGTGCACTTTGATGTTGCAATGATGATAAAAAAAAAACAATATATTGTACTTCCCTAACTGTAAGACTGCGTTTCTATTGCAAGCTAAATTCAACCACTAACAAAAGTGGATGAGCACATCAGGCAAGTGGTGAAAATGTAATTGTAGATGTGATTCATTAGAACATATGGAGACTGAGTTTTAATTTTCAAACACTTGTTAGGCCCTGGCTCACCCTGCGACACCTTTTGTCCCCATAGAAAGCCACACTGGAGGTAGGTCAAAGACCAGGCCTGGTGCCCGCGGCCAAATTGAATTACTATGATTGCCTAGTCTTTTATAATTAATTTGCAAAGGGCTTAAGGGCCTTAATAGCTGTGAGGAGCACAGGCTTGAAGGACAAACACTAATTAAAAGTTGCCAAGGATCAGGAGTATGCCACGGTGCAGGATGACTTTTCTGTTAGTAAGAGCTGATTATAATTCTGCACTGGGCCTAGAAAAGTGGGTATGTATTATGATTCAGGCTCACTGAATGTAAGCAGGTCATAAAGTGGCACTGTAGTCCAGGTTTTGACCCTGAATGCTTGTGTGGAAGGAGCTCCAGTTTAGAAGTCGTACAGGATGTGTGATCACCTCATTTTGCAGGATCCTGGGAATACGGCATTTATTACACAAGCTTTTGTTTTACACAAGGCATTTAGTAAATGCTTTTGTGCAACTACAATGAACCCAGAAGAGAATTTGAATTAGCATAAATTCCTGGATCACACTGAAGCCAACTAAAAGGGTGTTAAACCAGGGTGTGAGATCGAACTGTCCTGAATGATCAAGTATGATAGAGAAGACATGGATGAAATGAAAAATGAGGCTCTGCAGTACCAAGGTTTATATACATCAAAATGCACTGATTGTAGATGTCTGGGCCGATACTGAAGTTTAAAATAACAATTTGGCCGACAGCCAATACCTATACTGATGTTTTTGTTTATTTTGTTTTTGCTGTTATTAATTGCCCTTTTGTGTCAGGAAAACAAAGAACTCTTCATTATGAAAAAGTCATTTTTAAAGTCATTCAACATTTAATTACACTGTCTCTGAATCAGCATAAACTCACTCATACAAAGTGATGAAACAACCTCTAATATAACCTCAAATGAAAAGAAACTTTTTAAATGCTTCAAACTACTGCTAAACAACTAGAGGAATATTTCAGTTCAGAGGAGGGATGAAAATGTGAGGAGGAGGTGAAAATCTAGTCGCTAGTCACGGTTGGGGTCGTTTATGTATCGTTTTCAAGGCCTATGGAAAGAGACTGGGACACGGGCAGACAGGAATATGAGGCATAACACATGCACAGTGTAACTGAAGCTGTGGTCATGCATTGTTATTGGCTCAATTTCAGCAAGAGCGGACCAGATTTTACTGCTCGTGTTGTACCACCAAAGGTACAGTGTATTGATGATGCATGACCCAGCCTCCTTCCTTCTCAAACCTCAGCTGGCAGAGACATCGATGAAGTGCAGAGTACGGCCCTCATTCCATTAAGGAAATGGTGAGTGGCGGCAGGTAGAGGATCCACCAGCGTCATCTCGCTCTGCTGTGTGGCAGCAGTAGGGATTTGGTGGTACGTATGACAGTGACAACTATGTGTAAGCACTGTTCAACATGTGGCAATACTTCCAATATGATGAATAATTCACGGAGACATCACTCCGGTGTGTCCGTTGATAGCACAAGAAGGAGAGAGTCAATGAGGAAAGAGCAACTCCTTCTCCCAGCAGCATTTGAACAGCCTCTTCATGCAGACTCAGACAGCGAAAAAAACGAACTAAAGCATTGGGAGGTTTATAGCAAAAGATGATGGCCTGAGCCTATAATTATTTTTTTATTTATTAATTATCTTAAATAACACAGTGGCACTTGTTCCTTATGTCAGCCTCGTCTACTGTTGTTCAGGCAAACAGTTGACTTATTTTGGCAAATAAATGAAAAGCTGTTCAAAGTGAAATTGGAAATTGGCCTCCTTGCTGTACCATAAATACCGTTTACCGCTGTACCGAACCGAACCACAAACTGTGACCCCAAACCGTGACCCCAAACCGTGATATGAACCGAACCATGAATTTTATGAACTGTCCCACCCCTAGTACTGACACAGTCCAACAGATTTTAACATAAGCACTGTTTCCCGCACATGGACTTTAAGATGGCATGCCAAATATACTTATACGTTAATATATGGGCGGCCAATCCAAGTATATTGTCAACCCATTGTAGCATTTTATTTTTTCGTCAGTCCGAGAGAATGACGTCATGCACAACTGATTAACTAGTGGACAAGGAGAGGATGAAGCGCCCACACAGGCTTGTCTTTTCCTTTAAGTTGTAAATAAGTCACACATGTGCATGGCACCTGCCATCATGCCAGAGTCCTGTCCAGGTTTCTTCTCCGAATTAGCAGCTGGTTGCTGTTGCCCAAGATCAACACGCAAATAACCAACACAATATTTAGCCAGCACAAAATTGATGCAACACGACATGTTATTTGCTGATAGGCTGATGGCAGTCAACAAGGTGAATAGTAGGTGATAAATTGGTGCATCCCTAATGAAAACCTTTGTCTGCTGGAGTATATTATAAAGTCAGGAGGATGTCGTGGTTTAGGTGAGTTACTCAGTCAGTGAAATGTTCCCATATGTATTCTTTGTGTGACTCAGAGTCCCAGAGCTTACAGTTATGAAATATAACGTAGCTTACATCTTCACCGCAGGAACAGATTGCCAAGCTAATGAAAAACTCCCACGGCAGTCTAGATTAACTTCTTCCAGGGTTTTGTGGAAGTCAAGTCCTCAATTGCTTTTCTGCTGCTGGCACTCTATCTCTTTCTTTTCTTACTCTGCTATTTCCTCTTCTCTTTTTCCCCCAGCTTTCACCTGTAGAGTAGTGGCTGCTGTCTCCAAGGGGGAAAAACGCTTATTGAGTCAATTGAAGCAAAGAGGAAATTAACAACTACTGGCTGGCTGGTTTTATTGTTTTGTTTGGAGACAAATGTGGCTATATCCTTGCTGTAGAAGGGAAGGATTGCTGCTTTCCCTGGGCTCTATCTCTGAATTGCTTTGTGTTTTTAGATACACATTGCTTCCCGTGTTGAGCTTTTTTTCTTCTTCTGCAGGGGCTCTGGAATTGATTCACCTATGCATTACACATAGTTTTATATTTATAATTATGAAATTGATTTTTAATGCCAGAATCAATATATTTGCTTTGAGTCTATGCAGAGGTAAATGAAGTTACTGCTTTTATTATTGTAGTCCGAGTAACGTGAGCAAAACAAACAGCAGCTGACCAGAGCGAACCGAAACGAGAAAGTAGAAAACGACGGAAGGGCTGCGTGAATATGACCTGCACCCTCACATGTTAGATCCAAACTGGTAAACACTACACATACAGTTAAGTATGGAAACACTTTGGGTTTCACACATTGTGGGAAAAGCAGAGCTAGACATCATGGCAGAAATCAGCCGAAGCTACAACTGTAGAGCACCCATATACTGACATTTACTGTATCTTAAATGCATTCAAACGGCCCTGATGGAGCTGACCGTGGATGTATAAAGAGAACGGAGTGGACTTTTGTGAACTTAGCGGAAGTATATACACATGACTATGTCCGGTTTTCAAATTAAGGGAAAGTGTATATACAAAATACAAATGTAGAAATAAGACTGATTGGATTATATTCACCAGAAGTATATAACATTACATGCCCCTTATAAATTGAAATGAAAATACCAGTAATTTGTGAGGAAAAAATGTAACAAATAATGTCTCACAATAGCTGATATATTTGGTTTCATATTCTTATTGTGTTAACTTAGATATTTTCCAAAGTAAAAGTCCCTTGAATGATTCTATATGATGATGTAAAGAACATGCACTGTTTTTTATTTAAGATGCTCTCGTGCTATTACACACAGCTGCTATTAGATAACAGCAGCTAATAAACTAGCAACTGTCCATAAACTACAACAGTCCTGCAATGAATCCCATCTTCATGAGGGTCATAATGTTTCGCTTTTTATTGAAGCTGTTTCAACGAGGTGCTGATTCAATAATATGTTCAGTTTGGAAGCTTTTGTTTGTGTTGCTTTTGGATTAGGTTGGATTGGATTACCCTGAGAGGTATTTCTGTATTTCTAACATTTAGTCCACCGTCAGACTTCTTCATGTAATCTTGCCAAAGAATGTGATTTTGAATAAGATGGCGAGGGCTGTCATGGTGAAGGAATTTATCATGCAGTGATAATGATTGGCTCAACAGCACCATATGCAGCTGCATTATCTTTTTTTTTCCCAAATTACTTAATTTATCATAATTTTAGTGCTATAAGCCTTATTATTAGGCAATTATTATGTATATTGTTAGTTTTAAATGACTAAGATGACAGTTTTAAAACAAATTAAATGTGTTTATTCTTAAATGCAGAACACAAAGTGGCAACAAGGCACAAGGCTGAGATGCTCTGGTAACGTCTGGTTGCTACGATATGTAATACCCACAGAAGTAAAAATTTCAGCACCAGGTAGAGTACTTACTCTGGATGAAGAGTGGGCTGAAACACGTAGGGAGAGATGTGTATTAATTTCTCCTCCATTGTTCAGCACTCACAGCCTACATGTATGATATGACGGTTGGTCTTGGATGGCTGAGCGAAAAAGTGACAGTGACGAGAACAGCGTTTTACACAAATTGAACATTTTTCAACTGTTGGCAACCAGAATAGAACGGTGCAGCACTCAGCACCGAACAGACAATCAGCAACCCGTCATGCTGCTGCTGTTTGTAGCACAGTGTAGCTTAAAGCACTTCCAGTGCAAAGAATTTAAAAAAGAAAAAAATAGGCTCGTACGGTAGTCGGTGTCACCGGTGCTACAAGGTGGTCGGGCACACACCGACTGCATGGGCACGATATAGTATGATTCACGATCTCAATACAATACGGTATTATGACAATGATTTTAACAAAACTTAGATAATGAAAATATATGAAAAAGTAGCCTTTTAGTCAAAAGACGAAATGCAAAATGCTGCTGTTTTCCCTTTAGTTCCATTTTTGATGTTAACCAGCTTTTCTACTCTTTAATGTCACTGTAACTGTGCTCTATTTCTCTCTGTTTATTTTCTTCATTACTTTTTTGTGTATTTATTCAGTTTTAATTTTACTCTCAATGTCATTGAAAATGAAGGAATGTTCTCAATGATTCCTCGAGATTTAAATAAATGTTAAATGAATGAATTATGTCTAAAGTCACTCACAACAATATTCTGCATTTCTCTACCAGAACCAGAGTCAGACCTGCTCCAGGACAGACTCAGTAACGTTAGTTAGTCCTGGTTCAGACTGAGAGGACAGAATCAATAACGTTAGTTAGTCCTGGTTCAGACTGAGAGGACAGACTCAGTAACGTTAGTTAGTATCCTGGTTCAGACTGAGAGGACAGACTCAGTAACGTTAGTTAGTTCTTTCTTGGAGGGGAGGACCATCTTGGGGGGGTTGGGGGCGGGGGGGCCCCTCCTCCCCCCCCACCACCAAAAAAAGTGGGGTGGGGGGGGGGGCCCTTTCCCCCTTGGGCCCCCCCCCGGCCCCCCCGCACGAAGCCCCCCCCCCCCCCCTCCTCGGGCGCCTTTCGGGGCGCCCCCCCCTCTCTCATCTCTCCTTTCTTTGTGTGTGTGTTGTGCTACCATTTATATGTTTAAAAACAGAGTGTATATTGAATTTCCCCCCTTTGGGACGAATAAAGGTTGTTCTTCTTCTAACGTTAGTTAGTCCTGGTTCAGACTGAGAGGACAGACTCAATAATGTTAGTTAGTCCTGGTTCAGACTGAGAGGACAGAATCAATAATGTTAGTTAGTCCTGGTTCAGACTAAGAGGACAGACTCAGTAGCGTTAGTTAGTTAATCCTGGTTCAGACTGAGAGGACAGACTCAGTAACGTTAGTTAGTTAGTCCTGGTTCAGACTGAGAGGACAGACTCAGTAACGTTAGTTAGTCCTGGTTCCGACTGAGAGGACAGACTCAGTAACATTAGTTAGTCCTGGTTCAGACTGAGAGGACAGACTCAGTAGTGTTTGTGTGCGGCACATATCTTGTTGGTTAACGGTTAATAATCGGTTAACTATGGTTGGTTCTTGGTTAAATAAAAAATCGAAATTAGCGTCCCTAGAAAAGACGTGAACATAGCGGTTGTGGTGGTTGCTTGCCATCCCCTGCAGTGCTGCAGCTGCTGTGACAGCGTTAAAGATGGTATTAACTCTACATGGACAGGATAGGATTAGTGGTAAATGTGGGTTATCATCACATGTAGAAGCTTCTACCGTGATCAAATTATGGTGCTTCAGTGCATTTCTAACAATGGACTCAACGCCCCACACTACAATAACCAACACTGA
Source organism: Pterois miles (assembly GCA_947000775.1). Classification (NCBI taxonomy): domain Eukaryota; kingdom Metazoa; phylum Chordata; class Actinopteri; order Perciformes; family Scorpaenidae; genus Pterois; species Pterois miles. The sequence continues at coordinate 9,313,474 of CAMQGK010000058.1, read as the reverse complement.
GACATTTATCATCTACCAGCCTGCTGTTGACATATTAATCAACTTGTTTTTCATCAATATCCCTTATTCAATGTCCCCTGTCATCACTGTCATTTTAACAAGAAGAGGCGTCTGCTACAGGAAGGCTTATTCGCAGCTTAATTGACTGAAGCCAGTTGAGATCATTTGAGGCTAACCACGCTTTCTCACAATGAGGTTTTGATGAGCTCAAATCAATGGCGGGCAGGGGGGAGAGTGTTGCATGTAGTGCTCATTAATTCAATCTTCATACATCCCAGATGCCTGAGTCAGAATGAAGAGGAACAGGAAGGCTATTGATCGTTCTCTGGCGTTCGGCCAAACAACACAGCGAGTCTGCATTTTCAGCATTAGAAAAACACATAATGCCCCTCTCTAAATGTTCCTTCTAAACAGCATAATACAGTTTTATTATCTGCAGGCTCAGTTGGCTCTAACTACTGGCTAAAAACTAGAAACTCCACCTTGTGAACTGAAATGATTTGCATAGCTCAGGGGAAAAGAAGCATTCACATTACCGTACAATGGGTTTAGACGTTTGGAAAGGCCATAATTTAGATCTTGTTTGTGCTCTCAAAATAGCATGCAGATGACTTTGCAAGCACAGAGCCAAACCAGGAAGGCACAAATACTCTCTCTGTTAACAGAGCTTCGGAAGACTTAATTCTGGAAATGCTACATATTCACTTTGGGAGAAAATCATTGCTTAAAGTTCATTATTTTTTAGCCTTAAAATACAGGGCTTCCAGTACGTGGTATACGTAGCCGCAACGATAGAGTTTTCTTCCTGTCCACAGTGAGTATATCTTCCTGTTGTACGGTAATCGGGCTCCTTGAGGCTCTCCTTTCTGACTCTTCACACATCTGCACAAGGCTATGTCAGCGAGTGGAACTGTTTAATTTACCGGGGGCCTTAAGATAATATTTACATAAGCAGTGTTGAAAAGAAACCTTGCAAGCCCTAAGGTTATTAACAGTAATTATGCTTCATAAACCCATGCCCTTCCCTTGCCAAACACACTTACGGACCCTGCGGCTCTTATTTGAAGTTGGCGAGCTTGATCACAGAGAAGGGAACCGTGTAGATATACAGATTAGGAGTCAGCAACATCCACCCACTTACTGGCTTAAAAGAAGACAGTGTTACTGGGTTTATTCAGGCACATCAAAGCCTTTCTGTGCTGTGAATGGAGTGATACATTGTCTGAGCGATGGGATGTGACAGCACAGATACAGACTGTCGCTGACATGCCTTCCATCCTGGATTACCAGTGAGTCAGGCTGCGAGGGGCTGGCGCCTCTGGAAGCAAGCCAAGCTAAAATAACTCAGCACCTCTACATCATACTTCACGATATGTTTATTTGCATTGGGAGTAATGACTGCGAGACGGCTCCTTTCCCCTTATAGTTCAGGCAATGTCAGTCCAAACTGTTGGACTGACATTGCCATCCCTAGAGGCCTGCTGCTAGAACACTGTTCAACCGAAATAAAGCAACATTCAGTTCACACAACATATCACGCAGCCACTTCAGCAGTTTAGGTAAGTCTTTAGTGTATATTTCCTTACATGTTAAATTTGATAAGAAAGACAAAACACAGTGTCAGCTAAGGCAAAAAGGAATGTGTTTATCCGTGAGTGTGTATACACCTGCTTACAAGCGGCTGATTTTTATCAACACCCAGTTAAAGAACAGTACATGTGGAGGTAGTATTTTCCTTTATTGGAGGCCATGAGTCACTAACAGTGCTACTGTAGATCTTTCTATTCTGCAAGTATAAAGCCTTGACTTGAGAGCTGATGAATAGGCAGGGAAGGCTCTTATCAGGGGCAGCTGTGAGAGTCATTTATCAGTGGAGAATAATGGAAGCATGAGGAGATGATTGGAGCAGTCAGCCTATTGCTCTACAGTATAATAGGCCTACATATTCTCAGTGTCCTGGAATAACTCTGTGTCACCGTCTCTGTCATTGTAGACATTGTGCACTTCTTGCAGAACAGGTATCGCGAGCCAAGAATCTGACATATGAAGAAAATGTTTCGCAACGCCAGGGACAGTGTGTAAAAAGGAAATTATACAGTTCACAATGCATTTGTTGGTGGAATAATGTACAATGACGGTATCACATTCAGGTCATTTTAGTTGTTAATTATTGTATATATCCAGGGATTTATCTTGATGGAACATTAACATTATAGAACCTAAATTGACTGGGCTAATGATCAGACTGTGGGCAAATCCAATTTGTTTCTCAAATCAAATCTTTAAGACCTTCTGCAGTGTTATTTGCAAATGATCTGATCAGATTTGCGTGTCCAACCAGCCAATCTGCACGGGTTGCTGTGGTAATGACATGGGCTTCAGTAATCACATAGTTACGCTGGTGACGCAGCTTCCCAACACAGAAGCGTTCGGCCTTGAAATAATGGTGCTGTCAAGCCACGGTGCAGAAACCCCTCAACGGACTCACCAGAAGAGGCTGGTATACATTGTGATGTTAGGGAGAAGGAGCAGAAAGTGAAAGCAAAGTGAAAGTCCCAGCACACTATTTATTTTGGCGTCCATAGGCTGTAGTTTCCTCCATGTTGTCCTCCATAGCGCTCTGCTAGTAGCAGATTCTGCTCAGCACTTCCACATTTTGAAATCCTATTTGAGCGTTCAGAGCTTCAGGACTGAGACGGATCTGTAGAAATCTGATTGGATTCGCATTTCATGTGTTTTTTTTTTTTTTTTCCTGTCCAGACTTTCCAAAATCTATCTGGATATACCCAAATACTAATTTGGACTGGTAGTCTGAACAAGGCCAAAATAATAAATATACTGTACAAAATGATCTGAGCAAATTATAATAAACAGGAAATGTAACATCTGGCTAGCTTGTCTATGAAAGTCACTACTGCAGACATTTCAGACCTGGTGGTTTAACAAGGATCACGTCAAATATGATCAAATAAAGTATTTTGAATATTTTGCAGGCTTTCAGTGTAGGGATGTGAATATGAGGAAATGTTCCCACCAGTTAATAAACTTGGTGTTACCAATTACACCGGACATTTTACAGGAAAAGATGACGGTCAATATGTGAAGTACGCTTATTTTGATGCCGTGTGTCTGGGCTCTCCAGTCCAACTTTTTCTGTGGAGCTGCAGGTTTCCACCCGGTGCCGCTCTGCTCGAAGTGATTATCTCATTAAAGTTATGGCTCTCTTATAGCACTGGGTGTAAATCTGAAATATCGTGAAATATGACACCTGCTACTCTGTGCTGAGACTCCATATACAGCAGATACATTCACTTTCAGTACGTGGTGTCCGTCGTACGACTATATATTGATAACGTGGTGCTGATACGTGGAAGTTAATTAAATGGGTTTAATTTCCAAAAAAAAAAAAAGCAAAATGATGGCGGTGGCAGCGGGTAAGTAGTGTTATCGGTGGATGCTCTCTCACCAGTAACACCAACTACCCTGGCAAGCCAGGTAGCGTCCACTGGCTTTCATTAAGTAATTTCTAATTGTTTAACAGTTTTTACAGATACATTTTTATACAATTTTTGTGATATTTCATCTAACAATTCTGAGTGCTCAAATTACATACAAGGAGTCTCATTCTTGACCATTTATGTATAAAGCATTACAACTTACCCGCTTTGGGGTGTTCATCAAACTTTAAGGAGCTTTGGGGCAGCTGTGGCTCAGAGGGTAGAGCAGGTCGTCCACCAGTCGGAAGGTCGGCAGTTCGATCCCTGGCAGCAAGACACTTGGCCCCAAATTACTCCCGAAAGCATAGCCATGTGTGAATGACGTATGAATGAGATGAATGAGTATTTAGATTAGATCCTGATGGGCAAAGTTGGCACCTGAGCAGCCTCTGCCAACAGTGTATCAATGTGTGAGTGAATGGGTGAATGTGTATGGGTAAAGTGCTTTGAGTGGTCAGAAGACTAGAAAAGCGCTGTATAAATGCAAGTCCATTTACCATTTGGACGTCTCTTGGGTCCAAACAATTTATACCAGACCCAGCAGTGAACATTTCTAGTGGTAAACCCACTATCTGACAAGGCCCTGCCCCTTCAGCTCAGTATGTAGCTTCAACACTGAGCAGGGTTTCTCCATTTGCTTTTGGAACAATGTCACCCAATGATCCCAGAACCATGCTCTGTGGTTTTCATGTCCCTTTGATTTGGCTGCGATTGTTGATCCAGCTGCTCTCTTGTAACAGCTTCCTCTGGGGATGAAACTGCCTTCCCCTGCTTTGTGGCCTCCTATACATAACCTATTATTGTCTTATTTTATATGTCTTCTACATCTTCTCAACAGGCAGCACCATTTCTGAGGTAGTGCAATTATAGTGTTGACACTATTTTGATTCATAACAATTAAGGTCTATTGAGAGCACTTAACATTTATGGCAGATTTAGATTTAGAAACACGTGGAAATGTTGAAAACAGGTGTGTGATTGATGAGCTGTGCATTAGGGTAAACCCTTAATTAGTTCCAGTATGCAGATGTGCTCACAAGTGTATAAACATTTCGGGGAGATGTATTGAGGTTGTTCATGTCCTATAGAGAATTAAACTTACAACTGTGTTTGTGCCACTCAGTGCATACGTACAGCACCAGGCTGTGCAACACTACAGATGTGTCCTCCAATGAACTCGACTCTGAACTGTATTAGTCCTGCAGAGCAGAAGAACACGAGATCCCAAAGCTTCTTATCAGTGAACTAGCTGCCAGTCATGAGTTATTGCCTCAGACGAGAACGGACACTATTGCTACAAATATAATGGAGACAGTCCGGTTTATATTTGATGAATTATGGCTTCAGACTTCTAATGATATATCTCAGTGTGAGCATTGAATCGTTTGAAATGCTTTACTCACAACTTGAGATGCACCCAACAAAACAGGAGAAAAGATGCTCAAGGCTTATGTCTTTGTTTTGTCTTGCATGGATTAGTTCATCACATGCTGTATAGCTGCATTAAACCATTTTTCACATTGGAGGCTCCAAAAGGCAGCAAAAAGTAATGCTCTAATTGTTAAAGACATCCATGCAAAGAAATCCTTTGAGGGCATCAACTCAGCTGCTGTGTGATGTGTCAAGGTTACTAAAGACATGAGAGAACATTTCCAAAATAATAAAATGGAAATGTCCTTTTTTGAGGTAACTTGAAACCATGCATTCCTCCTTAACTTTTAAATATGCCCATTAAATCTTTGTGTTTTTCCCTGGTGCAGGTTAATACTGAAGCAGTCGTTCTCAAAAACTGGGTCGGGATCCACAGGCGGGTCGCAGGAGATTTTAGTGGGTTTCTAAAGAAATTTGCAGAATTTCTTCCATCGCCTTTAACATCTGTATCTGCAGTACACCTTCGTGCCACATGGAGGAGTCTGAATGTTCATATGGTTATAATTGTAGCCTACTTTATAACATTGACTCTAATAGCGTGGTGCAGGAATGAGGTCATTTTAATTAGGAATGAGGCATTTTAGCACTTGCGGTTCCCTCTTCTTGATGGGTTTTTTCAATGGGTTTTTGTCAGATGCCTGAAGTAACGTCTGTGGTCACAAGCTGAAGAGATTTTATCATTTTGTTCTATGAAATAAAATACGTCAATAAAGAGAGAGAGAGAGAGAGAGATATTCCTTTATTAGTCCCACAGTGGGGAAATTCAGTTTTACACTCTGTTGTTCACACAGTACAGTTCACACAGTACATATACATGTCAATGGAGAGATGTCAGAGTGAGGGGGCTGCTCCTGACAAGCGCCCAGAGCAGTATTAGCCCACTTGTGAATTTTGAAGCCTTTATGTGACTTAAAAAAGGCCATTGGTAACAAGTGGCTAAATGAGGCTAGTAAACCTCATCACGCCTCGTTGTGTATACTCATGCTCATGTGACCGTGGTGTAATTCGTTTATAGCCTAATGTTAGCTTTTTTATTTCTGCCGATTGCATTTAGTTTTCAAAAATCATGAAGGTGGTGATCATTTCTGGAGATTATCTTGCTTAACACAACGTGCAAGTATCATAAATGTTTGTTTATTTTATTTTTTATTTATTTGGTCTACAACATGGTGATTTATCAAACATATCTTTTCATAATGGCTTGTTTACCCATTCAAGATGATATAAGGGGATGTGGAAAGGGCTGTAAAAACGGTGCGGCAGGTTCATTTCCGCACAAATTTGCTCTCCTCATGATTTAAAGGGTCGTGATGGCTTGTCATTTTTAAAAAGAGGGTCTCCAGAAAAAAGTTTGGGGAACACTGCTCTAAACAACATATTGTTGTGTACATGGACTTACAAGTAGGGCTATTAGACTTGTATTTTCCTCTTTGCTTAATAATCCCTCCTTTGCCATATGATTTAGTGGAGCAAACCCACCCAGGCAGTCTATCTAAACACCATTAATCAAGTTCCTATGCACTAGCAAGGCAGCTATAAGTGCTCACTTCAGCCTTTTCTATAGGAGGCAGAGAGGGCTGGGAGCTGGTCTTTTGTGAGGAGAAGACCCAGCGGTCAGCTATAGTCTGTCCTTTTTTATGTTCAAGTGTTGTGTTCGTGTTGGTCTGTGTGTTCATTTGCAGTCACACCCATTTTAGAAGTACTCTCTAAGGCAAAATACACACCAAAACATACACATCCTCTCTCTCTCCTCCTGGACATGATCACACAATGCATAGAGATAATGGCCACTGGCTGCTGCTGTTGTGGGGGGGGGCTGCCGCTGCATTGTTGCAGCCTCAGCAGCTTGTGAACAGGGGCCCCTCGAAGGACCAGCCCATCTGAAGGGGGCTGCTTTCAGAGAGGCAGCAGCAACAGGCAGAGAGCCGGTTGCCCTCACAGCCAGAGAGCCCATGTCTCCACTTTGTGCTCAAACACGAGTCATTTGTAGTGATCTGTTTGCATAGCAGGGAGACAAGGAAGCCACTGTGGTACTGAAAGACACGGATAGTTTGCATCAATGTCAATGAAGTATCAACTAGTTGATTGATTAATTAATTACACAAGTCCGCTCTGTCAAGACAGGATCAGCAGAAGGCTGTCTCAGCTGCTGATGCAATATTAAAATTAAAAAAGTGACATGATTGCTTCATGGCCCAGTGTTTCTTTAAACTTTTACTCTTGCTCTTACATGCCAAGCCCCTGATACAGATGCAAATCTGTGTGTAACATTACAATGCTGAATATTTTGACTCTGAAAGCATGTATGAAAATAAGATCTTGACGTTTCACAATCTCAATGCTTATCAAGAAACTCAAACCCAGAGCTCATAGACATGAGTCTTTATCTGCACTGTTGCTCAGCCACAGCAGGCTAGTCACCAGGAGTCACGACAGTCCTGAAAACTGTGGCAGACACAATGCACCAAAAATTTGAATTGATCAAATGAATCTGATATGTCACCCAGATGATACTGTGCATGTAAATAGGGGCTGTGAATGATACTTTTGGTTTGTTTTCTATGTAGTGTGATTTGGTTTCACAATGCCCAAATCAAAGTGACCAAATGAAAAAATAAGTTGTTGAGGGTGTGTACAAAGGAGTGAATCTTTCGTCTCAAGAACTGGAAATCTGCTGTACACATGAATGCCTTCTCCAGTTTATCTCAAACGGCTTTATATATGTCATTGTATTTGCAGACTTTATTTAGCATATTCTGTGTGTTGCCTTCGGCCAAGCAAACATCGGACTTCTGCAGAAGTCCAGTTCCATCCTCTCCCACTCATGTTAACCTGTCAAAATGGTCCAAGACCACCTCTCGTCCACACCAAAGTACGGTTACTGCATTCACAACTGCTCAAATTAACAGCATCAGAGGTTGAACCACACCAGATTAAAGTGGACTAAAAATGTTGGCTTGTGTAAGCGCCCTAAGGGATCACAACTTGAATTTCGGCTGTATGACTTACCAACCCCAGTAATACTCAACTACTTCCACAAACAGAGGGCTTGTTTGCTGTCTTACACTGAGCAGAAGAGTTGATCGATTTCATCTGGCTGTGTTCTCTGGAGAGACTTGACCATGACGTGGTAGCTTGAAGCAGGGGTGGAGAGACGGCTAGCTTCCACCAAAAAAAGGAGGAATGTACTCATTTCCAGGTTAGCTGGCTGTTAGCCGCTGGGGAGTCTACATTCAGGATTCACTTTTGAATCATGTCTGATCTCAAGATGTGAAAGAGGATGGGTTCTGTGCGTACCCACGAGTCTCCCCTTTACAGACATGCCCACTTTATGATCATCACATGTACTTACAGCTGTGGTTGCCTGTTGGGCCTGAGTTTGCCATGTTAAAATTTGATCATTTTTTTAAATACAGTACCTGTGAGGGTTTCTGGAGGTATCTGTCATTGTTTACTGTTTTTAATTGATTTCCATTTCTTTGCCAACTCCCATATTGTGTATTAAATACTTGACAGATCTCCCTTTGAGGTACATTTTGAACAGTTAAAAAATGTGATTAACTTGCCATTAATCACCATTAACTATGGAAAATCATGCGATTAATCGCGATTAAATATTTTAATCGATTGACAGTCCAAATCCTAATTTAAAAAACATACAAAGTGTCCGTATGCCAAACAATACCAAATGCATTTTTCCTCAAAGCTTTTTTTTTTCCACAGCAATATATCGCATATTCTCTGACAGCATTGCATATGAAACAAGATACTGTAGAGGCCTCTTTAGTACAGTTCAATACCAGATATAATGCAGAGCATGCTCATAAAAATAATCTCTGTTATACATCTCCGCCTAGTTTTGTGTTGACTTTCCTCCAGTTTCCACCACTCTTTGTATCCAAAGGTGGGAAATGTCCCGTAAAAACTTCTCAACTTTGTGTGCATGCTGCCAGCTGGAGCCATGGCGGCTGAGTGAGCGTCTCTGACAGCCGCATCACCTTCAGCGTGTGGCGTTGGTGTGACTACCTTCACCACCTCAGCCAGTGCCTTCTGGTTGACAATACAAAAAAAAAAACAGTTGCTATATGACAGTGCATGAGACCGGTAATCTGAATAAAAATCATGAGCCTCTGTGTCCTCTGGTGTTCCTATCGGCATCTGCAGTATTTCAACAACAGTCAGAGCTGATCTGGAGTCTGCCAGCCATCTACTGTCTATGAGAGCTGGCTGTCAATCACTGGCAAACTCTGATCTGAATGGTCAAACTGGGCATCGCTGATCAAATATGAATCAATATTCTGTTAATGTAATACCTATTTCTTACCTCAGATGTTTTCAGAACCATCTTTTATTGCACGCTTTTTTCTCAGGACACTTGAATTACAACATGCTGAAAGATTATTATGGATTTTTTGTCCAGTGATGCCAAACATGTACCGCCTACTGCAGTGGCGGCCGGTGACTCAAAAATTGGGGAGGACAGGAGAAAAACCAACTCACAGCAGTGTCGTGTTATTGTACTAAATGATTTCTTGAATTTTGTACTTGCACAGGCTCAGTGCTGCTTGATGTAATATGTGCTCTCGTGTTCCTGATTCTATCATAGTGGGGGTGCTTACATGGGGTTTTGATTTTTTTTTTTAATTCTTCTGTAAATATTTTAATCTGGAAAGAACTTAAGTTTGATAAGTGCTATAAATGTTATTATTTCTGCACTAGTTGCCTAGGTAACTTATCTCTACTCTTTAATGTAAAATGAAAAACTAAGCCGTAAAACAATGGCTTATAAGATTTCTTAATAACAATCACTGCAGCCTCAGGATGGATATCAACCTTGTGTGTGTAATGTGTCACCAGAAGCCTGTCTGTAAACTGCTCATACAGCAGTCCAGCAGCACGTCCGGCTGCTGCATGTATCTGTAGCTCTACGGACTACGGTGGCATGCAGCTAACTGTTGCATTAGCTACCACTAGTAGCTAACTACAGCTCAGTAAGAAGCCTTAAATAAAAAGGATTTGTTTTGTTATGTGTTTAAAAGTAGTTCACAATTTACACTTGATAATTCATTTGCTAATAGGCTGCTGTCTGATACTCTACTGCCAGTTCATCCTGTAGAATGCAGAGACTGAAAATGACATTTGACGTGTTTTGGCCAATCACAGATAAGCATGAAGAAAAACAAGAAAAAAGAAATGCACTGCGTTGATAGAAGATGTCCCGCCTTAAGGGAGGATGGAGGGTGCTCGTCCCCCTCTACCCCCATGATGCCCACAGCCACTTCACACACAGGCTACCCTCTTCCCTCTGCCCTGCAGGGGTCACTGTTGAGGCATTTTAATCAGGATTTGAATAATAGATTATGGAAAAAAGATATTTTATAAATGATACAGAGAGTTGGTAATAATTTGTTTCAACTAATTACTCTTGTTTTATATTTTGATCTCCCTATTGCCTCTCAAAAAATAGAGGAGCAACCTCTGCCTCTATGGACCAGATCCCACTGGCTTACTGCCACTTTAATTGTTAACATCCCAAGTAGTCAGTAATGTAATCATTTTCTCTGTGATTAATAACTAATAAGTAATTTATTGACAGTGACAGTATTTTAAGTAATTTGCTCCACACTACTGAAATGCGGACAAACTTAATGGAGGTAGAAAGCAGCATGCAGGCAGCTTGAGCTCAACCCTGACAGCCAGATTTGGCCTTTGTGAAGCAGCATTTCTTTTCTTTGTTATCTTGGGATGACGAGATAATTAGTATCTGATCTGGAGGTAAGAGCTTGTTATCTTGAGATAACAAGACAATGAAATTGTGATTGTGAGAAAAGCAGTGCAACTTGGCTTCTGGAGTTTTGAAAGGTTACTTGTGATTGTGTCGTTCAAAAAAGAGGAAAAATGGATCAAGGCAGATCCAATGTAGGATCTCTCAGTTAACAAATCATGCCCTCTCTAGCTGTAACTTGTATGGTGCGCGTGTGTGATTTACCATTTATTCATTCAGAATGTACAAATATCTGTTTAAAGCCTGAACACTGCTGTAGGCGTGTCTGTGAATGTTGCCTGCAGCACTCAGGTTAAATATTCTTCTGTAGCTTGTTGTCTCTGAGGAGGTCGGGGCAGAATATTTTGTTTATTGTTTTCCACAGCTCTGCATTTCAAGGAGGCAGGAGCCAGCCATCCCGTTGTGTCTATTATTTAACTTTTCTCCTCACTGATATATCTGACAGCAGATCACTTCTCATCTCTGACTACATACATGCTGAAAATCAAACAGCTTTACTCTATCATTTTAGAGATTTTAGTAGTAGTCCCGAGAAGTGTACAATTCAAAATGTATGCCACCGTCTAGTGTTAAAAAAGTTAACAAAAATCACAATAAATCGTAATAGCGAATCATAACACTTGCAGAATGGAAAAATATAAAAATTGCAATACATATCAAATCATGGTAGTATTGAATGGGGAGGTATCAGCGCAGCCCTAATGACCTTCTGATCAAAAATTTACTGGGTTTAAAAATGATGGGAATGTTACATTCTCGTTTGAACTGATTCCTCAGCCTTTCATTAGGTTACCAGACACTAATGTATCAGCCACATTTGGCCCACTTAGGCATGACTCACTCCACAGCTCTGTATCATGAATACAAACCTTTGTCATCCTGACAAACAAACGAGTATCTGCATCCATTTACAACACAGCTCAATAAGCCATAACAGTTCCAGAGGCTGGATGTCAGTCCTCGATGTTCAGGCTGATGTAGAGCAGCATATTTAATGTCTAGTATTGGAAAGGCTTCTTTTTTTCTATCACATTGGAAGCTTCTTCCCTCTTTAATATATGATTATTAATGTCTCTCATTAAATCTACGTACAAAGTGCTTGTTCTGCTTTGGTAAACTTTCAGTGTGACCTTTTCTGACTGGTAGACATTTTTAGAAATATTGGCTCTAACATCACTTCTAAAGTGCTATTTCATAATGATATTTTTGTGCCTTCCAAAGCCCATTCATAATAAAGTGCTTTACAAATACCATTACAAGGGACAATCAATAAAATACCAAGTGCAGATAAAGGAGAATAAAAATACTGTATAGGCGGAGAGGCCAAAAGCATCACAGTGTATTAAGGTGACAAAACGAATGCAGTGGAGCTACAGTATGTGTCAGACCACGAGGTGCCATGTTCAGCTTGAAACAATAAAAAGCAGATCTAAAAGCATCTGCAGCACTTCACAGAGGCTTTATTCCTCATGATCTTCCCGTTGGTCCTCTCTGAGACTCTAGAAATTACATTTATACATTTATAATAGTTCACTGCATTCTCTGCTTGAGTGTGGTTGTCATGGTTTTCCTGTTTTGGTTTTACCCTTCGCACTCATATTATTATCACATTATTGATTGAGAATAAATTACATTCATTTGACTGACCTCTGACCAACTTCTTTTGGTTATTTGTTATGTTTTGGTGCATTGTGACATTATGACTCTCATGCTACTGGAATCCCATGTTAGTCAAATATGAGTACTGATGACTAAATACCAAAATGTTATTTAATGCTGAGACCTGAAAGCTGAGACTCTTGTGGATCCAATGAGCCCAACTGCTTTCATGCATGATGATGTTAGTTTTTGTTAGTTACGAAAGACAATAACAGGTTTATTGTGGGTCTTGGAGGATTTAATATGCAGTCAGTAACTTTGAGTAAATATGGCCACTATAAAATGGCCACTGTATCCGGACAGTAATACATGTGACAGATAAAATGTGAAGACTATCATGTTCTTCTGCCTCCTCCTAGTGCTCCTAATGGCATTTGCAGGATTCTACCACGCTCAAGGGCAAAAAACCAGCAGCTGTCAATCACTGCTCACAATTACAAGGTAGAAAACTAGGCAGCGCTGATGAAATATAAATCAAGACTCTATTACTGTCATACCTATTTTTTATCCTTGAATGTTTTCAGAAACATCCTTTAGTGAACTGTTTAGATTTAAAATGAGAAAGTTTGTGACCCAGTCGCCATGTTGAAAACCAAGCGCTGCCCACCAGCTGCAGCTGTAGAGAGTGTTCGGCTCTTGGCGATTGGTTGTTCTCCTTCGAGTGTGGTGAAATCTTGCAAATGCCATCAGGAGCACTAGGAGGACACAGAGGAACCTGATTTTCACAGATTATTTGTCTCATGCAGTTCAGTCAGGATACAGTGACCGTTTTATCAAAATAACTCTTTAGCATTTTTGTTTAAAGTTACTGATTAGCTGCTGGAGTTGCACTCAATTGACCCTTAAAGGGACTGTATGTAAGCTTTTACACGTATAAATGTTTTCTAATTGTTTTTTATTGCCACAGTGTAAACAGGTTGTAACCTAACTTAAAATATTCCTCGACTTTCTTGGTCAGCCTGTCGAAAAAGTGGAAGAGCAAAAGTGGAAGAGCATATTGTGTTATTGCTTGTGTGATATTGTCAATCAACATGATGCTTGTCAATCAAGTTCAGTCTCGTGTGTTGGTAGCAACAGAACGCTGACTGTTGTCGACTAAACTGCCACAGGAGTCAGTGTTAAGCAATTCCTGAATTTTACAGAGTCCCTTGAAGCTGGTCAGTTTTAAAAAGGCAGATATGAGAACTGGATTTGAGACAGACGGAGGAAGAAACGGTGTCAGAGGGAGAAGGGGCAGGGCAAGCTGGGGTTCTGATTGCCAGGAATAATAGATTTGCTTGAGGCACTCTGATTGATCACCTCAATCATCACCATTACCGCTATCATCACCACTCTGCTCTGACTGAGCTGGGGAAGATTCCTCGTGGCTTTCTTGTGGCAGGACTGCATGCTGGAGCTCGGCCGTCTCATTGAGCCGGCGGTTGGTTCGCAGATGAACAGAGGGCTGTGGTGCTGCAGAGGTTTGCTGAATTCCAACATCTGCCATTGACTGGAACTCTGAACGCTATTGGTCATTCTGTGCTGTGTCCTCAATAGTGGAGGCTCTAATAACCTCAATGACCTGAGATTGAAATCACACATCTATGGATTGAGTGTGTTTACCTCTTGTGTGTGATGCTGTTTCTGACAAACAGAAATAAAGGCTCAAATTGATTAAAATATAAAAGTACTAGCAGAGAGAAGAAAGAACTAGTAACCTCCTCAGTTTCCCCTCGCTCTGTCTCGCAAGTGGTGTCTCAAAGTCACCCGTTTCTCTCTACAGTCTCATCTTGTCTCTGTGAAGAGCTGTGAATATACAGCGCTGTATGAATAAAAGAGCGGAAGATAAGGAAGAGGTCCTTCTCAGACACTCGGAAGGCTTATCTTGAAAGTACAAAACTCCAGCACACTCTCACTCGATTTTTCTGCCATTAAAACGCTTCATTCGCTTCAGGACTAATATTCTTTGACAGTTCATAAATTTTGGGCTGAAGTGACGGCTCTATTGTCCACAAAACCCAATAAAGCATTCAAGAATGATTTGCAATGATGAAAGGTTCAGTGTGAAACCTTTCATCTGCTGCCTCCTTGGAAGGACTTTTTCTCATTTAAACGTGGTTGTTGCAATTTAAACGAGCTAATGATGAGATGAGTCACATAAAAGACAAATAATCTGCCAAGTGTTGACACATATTCTTGTGGTTGTGGGAGGATGTCTTTATCTCGTATATGTGGGAGTACAGGAGTATAAACACCTACATACTCCATCCTGTGAGACATTTACAGGAGAATAGATCCAAAGGAATATGTGCATGTGTGTAGGGATGGGTACTGAAACCCAGTATTAAACGCTGCCGGTGCTAAATTATTGAAGACCGGAGTATTGATAAGCTCCAACATTATCGATTCTTTTATCTATAACTTTTTAGTGTCATTTTTCACAATGCAGCGTGCATCTCCTCTCCTGTATGTGTTAGGGCTGAGCTCCTCCAACCATATGCATGCACACACACACACACACACACACACAGATTTAAGTCTGCAGATAGAGTAGAGAGGTGCCAATGAAGATAACTACATCTACACTTGTTACTTTAAGTGTAATAAAACATTCACAAATAAAAAGCCGATACTTTATTCATACACATGTTCAACAAGCATAAACATTAGAAATGCTAATTTTTAAAAAAAAATCTTGAACGATTCCCGGCCCTCGTTAACCGATTATTGACCGTTGACCGACAAGATTCGTGCCTTGCATGTAGCGGTGCGCCAGCTGCAGTATATGAGCATAACAGACAACTGAGTCAACAGTTCACCATCAGGAGAGTTACTGTAGCAGCCACAGTGCTGCGTTCACGTCTCCAGTTCACCATCTGGGACTCTTAGCAGCCACAGTGTTGCATGCAGTGTTGTGGACAAGCAGACACTTTCCCAGTAAAAGCCTCCCCTGCACATTTAGTTTAGTTTAGCAGGTTGTCAGCTGCGTGTCTGCCTGGATTAACGATAGCGATCTTCCGACAAACAGTGTGTCTGTACGAAACTAGCAGGTGCTAGCTGCTAGTGTTGCAGTTGGCTTCATGCCTGCTATAGCTTAACTTGAGCGAGTTTGGGTTTGTCAGCAGCTGTAGCAGACAGCGTGCGTACAGTTTATTTGTCAGTGAATAAATGCTACGAGGCTACAAGCTACAACTCATCAGCTGGAAGTCCAGAGCCAACTTCCTGTTTCTGCACCGGCTCTTTCTGAAGGTGGACCAGCTTTTCTCCTAAAATGATGAGCCGCTTCTTCTCAGCTTTTTAATTAATCATTCATCTTTCTTTTAACCATTTAAATAATAGCATTAATTGGTTAAAGTGCATACTTAAAACAGTTAATTATTAGCATCCCTAATAAACAGTCTCACATTCATCGCTGCTATGCACAACGTGTTAGCTCAGCTAATGGTGAATTATTACACACAAGCTAAAACTGTTTAGTTTAATTCTAATTCTGTTCTGATTTTATTCGTTTTCAAAATAGTGTATTAAAAAGCAATTATTTAGTTATGAAAAAGAACCAAAGTGATGGGGAGAATCAATAACAGTAGTGGTATTGATAAAATTGTAAGAACTTAGACATTTAGTGGACATTCAAATATTAGCAAAAGCGCATGTAGCAATGTATGTGCAAGGGCAACTTACATCACATGCACACTTTTACACACTCAGCTTTTCCATTATGATAAATGCTCCTATTCAAATGAAAAAGGCAGGTAAACACTGATATTATGGTCCACATCCCAACCTGTTTCACAGAAAACACACACAAGGCCTCACACATCACACATGCACTCAGGCTTTTGAAGTGACGCTGTTTGATTGCACAGGAGACGCAATAAATTTGCAACCAGGCAACTAATAATTCATTGGGGTATTAAACAGATATACTGCATTCCCCTGATTAACCCTTCCACAAGTAAACGTCATTACCAAGACGACTGCCCTGTAAACCCCCCCCCCCCAGTCGCATAACCCCTGTATGTTTTGCTAAAGTCATCATTTACTCTGATTAGCACAGCTCCCAGCAGGAGCACCTAACCGTGATTTGCTCTTAATAATGGGGGCGGCAGAGGAGTGGCTTGGGAACCGGAGGGCACCGGTTCGCCCCGGCCACGGGGAACGGAGCGGGGGTCCCAGCTTTACCTCTTGGGCAGCGGCTTACAAGTTCCTGAGAGCAGGTGTGTGGGTGTGTGCATTACCATGAAAGAAACAGAAAATAAATTTCCCCTTTTTGGATTAAAAAAAAGTTGATTTTTTTCTTCTTCTTCTTAATTCCCCCCTCTTCTCTTTCCAGCGTTTACAATTTCTGAGAGCAGGGGTGACAGAAGGGGTGTCATTGTGGTTTTTAATGGAGATCACATGACCATGACACTACGCGCATAACACCAATTATACCGTCCGCAGACAAAAATGATGGAGTGCCGGAGAGTTGTTAGGAGGAGGCTTTTTTTTCCAATACTTTCCCGACTAAAATTCTTTTGACTGATAGTGAGAAAAGCCACGAGAGGCAAGCATGCCTCAGCACTGCACGCTTAAGCACATGTTCCCTGTTTGCAGTGAGTAAAGAGCGGGTTGGTCAGCCATCCGGGCTGTATTTTAATGGACCTCAAGCTAATGTTTTATACAACTCATACACAATGGGCCCAGTGTGGCTGTAATACGCCCACAGTGTGCTATTTTTCAGCGCCAGCGGTGCTCACTTGTGTACATTGGGACAGTGTGTATTGCAAGATTAAAATAAAGAGTATTTTGGTTTGCGGTCATTTTCGCTGCATTTCTTTATATTATGCTATGTTCCCATTGTGGCATAGAAAGAACCCACAATGGGATGTTACTCAACCGCGGCAGCAAACTGCAGGATGTGAAGCAGCGAGACGACGTACAACAAAAACTCCTCCAGGATCATTTCACTGAGCATTTTATTTAATGTTTTAGATACAGGAGCACTATTAAATATATTTCACACTGCAGATGAATTGGAAGTTGAGCAGGGACTAGGAATACCTCAGAGTAATGGTCTATCCTATCTCCCAGGAGAAACTGAGTTTATTGCTTATTCACTACTTTGCTGGCTGGAAGAAAAATGAACATGAAGGCGGAGAGAAGGAGGGTATATTTAAACACAATGTCACATTTTTAGTCATGTTAGCAGTGTGGATTTTGGGATCATGGCAATGTTTGTCTGTCAGTCAGTCCAACACTAGACTGAAATATATCAGTGTATCTATTGGATGGATTGCTGTGAAATTTATATAATCCTCTGGGGACTTTCTTAGTGACTTTGACGATCTACTGACTCTTCCTCCAGCACCACCATATGGTTCATATTTCAGTCACGTGTTGAATACTATCAAATGGATTGACATTAAATCTAGTATTGTCATTCATGGTCCCCAAAGGATGAATCGTGATGACTGTTGTGATGCCTTGACGTTTACTCTAGCGCCACCATGTGTTGGCATTTGAGGTTTGGAATGAAATGATTGGCACAATTAGAAGAAAGAGATCCGCACACCAGATCGCTCCCGTCCAGCACCAATCCTATCAGACGCTGGATGTGCGTCTTTCTTATTGTTTCCTTCTGGAATGAAATGTCAACAAATCTCAACAACTACAATATTGGCTGTATTGACATGAAATTTGATTCAGACATTAACGTTTTGATTTTTTTTCTCTGAACTTAGTTTAGTTCATGGCATGGAAACCTGATACCTATATTATATATACCCGTAAGCCTCAGCTATAAAAAATGTTATGCTACATGCTAACATGCTAAGCTAAGGTGTTTATCAGTATATCTGCCAAACATCAGCATTTTAGCATTGTCATTACACACACATTAGCATGTAGCACAAAACACCGCTGAGCCTGAAGGCCCCGACGGTCCGTTGTCAGCCGGTTTGGGCCGGCGCTGAGCGTCTGTTGGCCTAGTGTTTATGGTGTGTCTTGCACCGTCGGAGACGACGGAGACCGTCGGTGAGAGAAATCACACTGATTGGTTGTTATGCTTAAAAGAATCCGTGCATGAGAACACAAGTGAGGAAAGCAAGCCACCAAGTAAAGTCAAGACGCTCATTTTTCATCTTCATCTCATCTGATCATTCCAGCGCTCTGATATTTTCACAACGACATGGCCATCTGGTACGAAGCTAAGTGGTGAGTGAGAGTGGTGTGAAAATGGTCGGCAGATGCCACTTTGTTTCATGTACGTATCATAACAATAGCTTGTGTATCGGCTGTCCTCCGGACGTCTTCTGGGTTCCCTTTTTGAGTGAGTAGCACAGACTGCCGCCACCTGCTGGTATGGAGAGTTATTTCCTCTCATGCAAGTGCAGAATGTACGTGCTAAGTGGCCGTCAGCTGTAGTCTTTGCGATGTGTTCAAACGCAGCTTGTCCACCAAAACAAAGGCGACATGAGGCGGTGCAACAGTCGGTCTTCATTGCTGCTAGTTCCTTGATGTTGGCTTAGTGTGTCTGGGCCTTAAGTACAGCCTCACAGAGCTTAACATAGCCTAAAGACTATTAGTCTTGCTAACTTCTTGATGTCTTCAGCAGCACAGTAAAATAAAACTGCAGCAGGGAACCCTTTTTTCTGCCACCAAAAACAAAGCTCTACAGTGTGAACTCAGTATGAGGCAGTGATGAAACAAGACTGCGTTCTGAACACAGCTGGTAGCCACTTTTGCCAACTTGGAGAGCTGAGCACTTGATTTAATGACTTTACAGGGTCTGACAAATCTAGTGACTCTTTTATGAGAAGTTACAGTATATTATCAATGTGTTGATTGCAAAAGCATTTACTGACAAATCTCTACAGCAACCCATTTCACATTTTGTGTGTAGAGCTGCCCAGATGTCTCTACACCAAGCATATCTCATCATTAGGTTGCACATTATGTCAATGCGTAGAGAGAGGATGGTGATAAAAAATTCATGATGAGCACAGGGTAGGGCTGGGTATTGTTTAAAAAATTATGATACCAGTGTCCTGACAATGATAATGATACCATTAGCGTACTTCATTTGATATGTATCATGTGAATGGAAGCATTCAGTTAAGTAAAATGCGACCACCACAAATGATTTTTACATGCGCTTGAAAGTGTCCAAATTACTGAAACATTTATTTTACAAAACTGTACAGTGTTATTTGTTATTTGGACAGTGTAATTTTAAACATCACTGGGGAAGGTCTCGCTCCTCTCCCATAACCACTTAGCAGGATTGGTGGAGGTCAGCTCTGCAGGTACAACTCAAGGAATGACGCTAAATCAGTAACTGAAATTATGTTCCAACATTTTATAAGATAATATAAGATAAAATAAGATGAACCTTTATTAATCCCCGTAGGGAAATTCAGTTTTTACACTCTGTTGTTAATTTCACACAGTACACATACATGCATTAATGGAGAGATGTCAAGCGGCCCAAGCAGTTGGGGATTTGGTGCCTTGCTCAGGGGCACCTCGGCAGTGCCCAAGAGGTAAACTGGCACCTCTCCAGCAACCAGTTGGTCTTGGTCTATTGAACCGGTGATCCTCCGATTCCAAGGTTAGGTAGGATTCCTAGTCCCTACGGACTGAGCTACTGCCACCCCCAAATGCATTTATTCTTACCAGACACCACAGGCGATATACTTAAGACTGTTTTGGTGGTATCTTGCCATGGCCGAATCTGTGCCACCGTCATGCTCAACCTCACAAACCACAGACTGTGTGGGTTGTAACTGCAGTTTAGCCGATGTGAAAATTTTCAAAACTTTCTGATATTTAATCACAGCATTGGTCTGTACCGTTATACCGAATTCACCCCAAGGTGCTGCATTGCTGAGATTAGCTGGTCAACATTTACTGCCGACCTTAAGTGAGCCTAGGCCAATGTTGTGGCTACGCTCGGGGCTAACCCCCTTCACTCAGACTTTTACTTTAATCAGCAGGTGGCATTTAAAATGAAATTTTAGTAGCTTGTCTTGGTTCTTGAGGAGGTGTGTCTTTTTATTCACAAACTGTCTAAACTGTACACACACTGCACTGCTACGTTCATGACTCATGTACACACCGTTACTGCTAACATCATAATTATCGTCACTCACACACTTGCTCGTTCCCTCTGTCTCTATGGGGTTTCCAATACACTGGCTGACGGAATCCCATCTTGTCTCGTCACCCCAAAAAACACATTAATCCTCCTTCCCCTCTCCCACCTCCACTGAAGTTTGAGCTCGTTCATGTTTCCGGTGTTATGTCGAAGCCACTGGCATTGGTTCGACAGATGCACAGTGCCTGCCGGACACAAGTCCATTTACAAACAAACATGGTATTATGTTAATCACGTTGTCATACTGCTTATTACTAATGCAATACAAGCTGGATTTAACACTGTGACACCATTGGAGAAGGTTGCTGATGTTGGCTACTTTTTAATTTGGCAGAACGTGTCATAATGACAAAGGCTGGTTCAGCCAGTTGGCATAAAATCAAACCTACGTAAGCTCGCTCACCGGACTGATGCAAGTCTTGATACTATTTGCTTCTGGCTTAATTCAGTCAATACCTTAAAGATATGGAGTACCGATACCCAGCCCTAATGCAGGAAAGCAATGTTTACTTTACCTACATCTCTTTAGTTTCATTTTAAGAGCAGAATACACAGTTTTTAGTTTCTATTTGTGATGTCTTTATCTTTGCCATGCTGTTGCATTAATTCTAATTACACCTGTCTCTTGCTTTCCTTGTTGCTATTGTTGCTCACAGCTGAGCTTTGCAGCTAAACATTTAAAAACAAAGCATCTGGTGTGATAGTAAACCAAGTACAGTATATGTGTGAAAGGTTGGACAGCAGGCCGGGGTGCGATCTGTGCCCTGAGAATGGTTTGGGGGTTTCATATTTGTTTCTGGCACCGCTGAACAGCTGCCAAGCGCTCTGTGTTGGCCTCATTGTAAATATTAAGCGTTAATTCCCTCGGTAAAAGACATCTGTAAACCATCTGCACTGCTGTTAATCACAGAGAAATCGCCCCGCCAACAATCTCCACTCGCCTTATTCAAATTGCAGCACTCAAGCTGCAAATATTCACGGGTTTGCAAGTGCATATGGACATGCACACAAAGTTTAGATTCACTGTCTTTGGCAGGCAACAGTAGGCATCTCTCCAACTCTGTGGGGTGTATTTTGGAGATATGCACACACACAGAAGTCAGGAGTGGTGTATTTATGATGTGTGATTTAATTAGCTGGCTCTTAAAGCAAGTAGATAATACAAGGGGTTGGACTTTGGAGAGAGAGAGAGAGAGAGAGAGAGAGAGAGAGACTCGGGGGGTGTAGAAGTCTATTGTGTCAGCGTTTTATCACAGCTGAGTAGCTGGAGGTTCAAAGGTCAATCCCATTCTGCTTTCAGCCACAGTCACCTTGCCATACTGACAGAGCTATCTAAAGCAACATTGACTGAAACAGCCATCAGCCAACACTGCAGAAGCTCTTAAACGGCTAATGGAGCCGCCAGACCAGCTGGGAATACAAACCAATGGATTTATTGAACATTCAGCATACAGCACTGCCAGCAATACAAACTTTACACATACACTGTGGTTTTCATTAACTACCTAACGTTTTGAATGCATTTACATATGCTCCGTTGGTGGAAAGTAAGACTGAATCTATTGTAACCTTCCAAATACACAAGTACAACACATTTTAACAAAAACATACACAAAATATGTTTGTCACATGTAATATGGGGGAATTATACAGCTTTTTCTAATTAATCTGAGGAACTCTTGGTGACTTTGTAGCCACGCTAGCACAGCTCTATGAATCGCTATCGCTGTTGGTTGGTGGGTCTATCCCCCACTTTGGTTCAGACTGAATTATGTAATATTATATTATTTATATTATATAATGTTGGATGTACTGCCCTTTAATTTTATGTACCCAGAGGATGAATACTACTAACTTTTGTGATCTCCTAACTTTCAAGAAGACAATTTGTTTCACTCTGTTGGTATTTTTACATATACAGGCCCGAAATACATACATACATGCACAAACAGGACCTATACACTTTTATGCACTATACTTGCTCAAGGGCACCTCTCCAGCTACCAGTCTACACTCCGCACTTGGTCCATGTGGGGACTTGAATTGGTGGTCCTCTGGTTCCCAAGCCAAGTCCCTATGGACTGAGCTACTGCCCCAAACAGTCTGTCAGAAGTGGGATTCAAACCCACAACCTGGGGGAGACTCTCACTCTAGCTCCACCATAACATTTTTGTTTTTTGGTTAAAAGTCTTGACAACTATTAGGTATTAGGTATTTGGATAGATTTGGTATTCATGGTGCCCAGAGGACGAATCCTAATGACTTTAGTAATCCTCCTTACGTTTCATCTCGCACAATCAGCAGGTGAAAATTTCAACTTGTTTTTTTTTTTGGTTAACTACCAACAAAACTCCCTCAACTATACTTTGTGTTTAGTGCTATTTAGCGAATGTTAGCATGCTAACATGCTAAACTAAGATGGTGAACATGATAATATTAAACTCGCTAAATATGTTAACATAATTTTGGGGGGGGGGGTGCTCGTCCGTAAGGGTTTTGGTTTGGGTGGGGGGGCCCCGGGTTTAACCCCCCCAGGACCAACACCAACTGGTTGCTGGAGGGGTCCCATTTTACCTCTTGGCCCCCCCGGGGGCCCCCCCGGCAAACCCCCCACCCCCCCCCCCCCCCCGGCCCCTCCCCGGGAGCACCCCCCCCCCCACCTCCCCCCCTTTACATTTTTTTTTTTTTTTTGAAATTTTCTTTGTGAAAAAAAAAGTGTAAAACTGAATTTCCCCCCTGTGGGACTAATAAAGGAATATCTTTCTTTCTTTCTTTCTAACATGTTGGTAGTCTCACAAAGCTTGGCTGTAGTCTCTTAACACACCAGCGGCTTTTTTGGGCAATTCATTTGCATGTCAATATATTTTGTCAAACTTTCGTTCATAGAACACAATTTTTATGTGGAGAAACGTACACCATCATTTATTTTTTTTTGACACAAGGTTGATATTCTGAGCTTTCACATCATTAATAAAGGTATCAAACAATCACATGTGCAACAGGCTGAGTTGTGGCTATATTTATGAAACCAAGATGGCAAACTTTATTACACCTTTCAACCTTGACAAAGGCAGCACAGACCAGATTTTACTGCGCATGTTTCTCAACTACCACCACTATGTTCACACTACCCCAGCTATTAACTCGTTACTATGCGTTAGTTAACCGGCTAACAGTGAATGGTAAACGTGTAGGTAAATGACTTTAGTTCCTTCTAGACAGCAGTGTTCAGTGGTCCTGTTATTGACAATTAGGAGCAACGTAACCCTCGGCTACACAAGCTGAAACTAAAGCTGGCAGTAGGCTCTGTAGTCTGACGTTGTTAGGTTAGTTTGTCATGTATCTTAGTAGTAAACTAAAGCTGGCAGTAGGCTCTGTAGTCTGACTGTTAGGTTAGTTTGTCATGTATCTTAGTAGTAAACTCATCAGCTGGCTGAGACAAAGCAGCTCCTCCTCTCTACCAGCAGGACCTGTAGTGGTTCACATCAGCAGAGGGGGGGGGGGGGGGGGAGGAGGACAGAGGACAGGAGGACAGGAGGAAGGACTGATACTGACTGATGTTTGTGTTCTTCAGTCTTTATAAACTTCACTCAGGAATAATATTTATTTTATTAATATGTCAGATTGTTTCCAGTGAGGTATTAATGAGTTTCTATGGTGACTTTGCTGTTGTGGACATTACTGTTGCTGCTCTAGAAACAACATGTGTCCTAGTTGTATTTGAATATTCAACCTTAATCTTGTCCAGACTTTAAAAACAACCAGGCTGACATCAGTATAGCTAATATGCAGACTTCAATATTTGTTTATTTATCACAAGTCATATCAACATTGCAATGCTGAGCAGTGTTATTGCACATGGCAGATTTTCCTCATATGATTCTGGCCTAGTAGATGTTAGTGTTGTTTAAAAAGCTCTAGTGCTGGCTGACCTGATGCTGACCTTTCTGTTGATGATTTGTTTTTATTTATTAATTCTTTTTAAATAACACAGTGTCACTTTTCTTTTAGATAAGAAGTCCAGCCATAAGATGTGACAATGAAGAAGTGTTTTGCTCCTGTTATTAGACTACTGTTGTGAAGACACAAACACTTATTTTGCCAATTAAATGAAATGCATATTTAAACTGAAGTTGGAAACTGGCCTCCTTGCTGTACTATAAACAAACTGTGAACCGAACCGAACCAAGAATTTAATGAACCGTCCCACCCCTAGCCCAGACATATAATATTTGTAGGTGTGTATCACATTTTTGTGTTGTTAATTTATCATGTCCCACTGGTGTGTTATGGCCTTAATCTGCACTTTGAAGGTATGCTGTATAGTGAGAATATCCTAGTAGCAGCAAATGATATCAAGTAGCATTTCTACTGAGCGCTACTGCATTTCACTGATCTAATTAAACTGCACAATATAATTTGTGTATTTATGCAATCATTAATTTCATTTTTGACCAAGAAATGTGATAAGTATCAAACCAGCATGAGACGTATTAACCTTTTATTTGATCCATTAGACAGTAATTGAGGTACCCGCAAGGCTCAACATTTCTTCAAACTGTAGAAAAGAAAGGCAGTCACGAAGAATGATCAAATTTACCAAAGACCAATGTATCCATTAGAAGTACAAGACATGCAGGTAAATCTTTGTGGATTAAGCCAGTAAAAATGACATGTACTGTATGTGCTCCATCTGTGCACATACAATACTGACAGTTTTCAGAACATCCAAAAACATTTTTGCACCCGTCAGAACGACCATTACTACTACTACTTATAAAATGCACATCCACAATAAGACATAACATATACAGTAGTACAGTACAGTAATACTGCGACCCAGAAGGGCATCCCTCTCCATGTGAAATGTCTATCCACCCTGTCACTGTACTGTACCTTCCACTCATAACATGAAGTCAGAACACTGTACATTGTATTTATTCCATAGTGGCCTCCGTTGCTGACGCGTGAATAGCCTTTACCCTCAGTTGAGGTGTCCGTGCTTGACTTTTACAGTACAGGACGTACTTTGTAAAGTCCCTCTAGTCCCGTAGTCCTGCATGACGAGAGAACCCAGGAGTTGTCATGGCTGCTGAACTGAGGCAGGAATGCACATTACCATAGTAGAGACGGAGAGAGAGAGAAATGTTGTCAGATGATATTGTTTTGCTGCAACCAGAGCTGCTTTGAGTTTTTAGTGGCATGAAATTAAATCACATCAAGGAGCAATTTGAGAGTTTTAAGCTAAATGAGAGAGGCGGAGAGAAATACGACATGGTGCGAAACACGAACTGTTGAATTCATTTGTTAATTTATTGTTTGTTGTTTAATAGCTTGTTGTTCATAATACTACTTCGTCTGATAATATATTGCTTTAGTAGCACAGGTTTCTGTTCAAATAAGCAGAATACTTAAATAGAACTGAAATGAACTGAATTGAATTGAGAGGAGAAGAGAAAGAGGGAGAGAGATGTGTGAATACACTGAGACGTCTGTTATGCTGAGGGCTTGTGCAGGGGAGGGCCCAAGCTGTGAATGCAGCGGACTGACAGGCAGGGATTAGAGGGGAGGTGGTGCCATTGAAAGGCACGCTGATCCAGGGAGCCGAGCTGACACTTGAACACAGCCAGCTGACAAGACCAGCCAGCCCTGCTGCAGTCCTGCACAGGCTTCTCCGCCGCCCTCCCCCAGAGACCACGGGGGTTTCTGCATTGGTTCATTAGTTGTCGCTGTAGAGACGGATGACGCAATGAAACAGGATTAACGGGCCGTGTACGATTTATCAGTTAAAGGTTATGATTCAGAATCCAAATTAGAAAAATGTAAATTTTGGTGCATTACTCAGATCTCAGTAGGGACATTTTCTCATTTCAACAGAATGGAGTGACGTGCTGTAAGAAAGATCACAGCATGAGCTGGAACAGCCTCTAATTGGTCAGTAGAATCCAAAATGTTCCTGTATCTTTTCACCTAGAAATACGTCCAAAATAGTTCGAGTTAGGCTACACTTCTAACTTCTTAATTATTCAGAAATATTACACTCCACGGACACATAATTAGGTACACCTGTTCAATTGCTTGTTAGCACAAATAGCTAATCGGCCAATCACATGGGCTTAATTCAGTGCATTTAGGCATGTAGAAATGGTCAAGACAATTTGCTGAAGTTCAAACTGAGCTTAAGAATGGGGAAGAAAGAAGATTTAAGTTACTCTGTACATGGCAAATGTAATTGTTGATGTAGGGGGTCAGAGGAGAACGGACAGACTGGTTGGAGATGATAGAAAGGCAACAGGAACTCAAACAACCACTCGTTACAACCAAGGATTGTAGAACACCATCTCTGAACGCACAACACGTCGAACCTTGAAGAAGATGAGCTACAACAGCAGAAGACCACACCGGGCGCCACTCCTGTCAGCTACGAACAGGAAACTGAGACTACAAGTCTCACAGGCTCACCAAAATTAGACATTAGAAGACTGGAAAAACGTTGCCTGGTCTGACAAGTCTCAATTTCATCTGCAACATTCAGATTGCAGGGTCCGAATCTGGCGTAAACAACACGAAAGCATGGATCCATCCTGCCTTGTATCGGTTCAGGCTGGTGCTGGTGGTGTAATGGTGTGGGGGATTTTCTTGGCACACTTTGGGCCCCTTAAGATCAGTTGAGCATGGTTTAAATGCCGCAGCCTACCTGAGTATTGCTGCTGACCATGTCCATCCCTTTATGACCACAGTGTACCATCTTCTGATGGCTACTTCCAGCAGGATAATGCACCCTGTCACAAAGCTCAGATCATCTCAAACTGGTTTCTTGAACATGACAGTGAGTTCACTGTACTCCAACGGCCTCCACAGTCACCAGATCTCAATCCAACAGAGCACCTTTGGTATGTGGTGGAACGGGAGATTCACATCATAGATGTGAAGCTGACAAATCTGCAGCAACTGTGTGATGCCATCATGTCGATATGGGCTAAAATCTCTGAGGAATGTTTCCAACACCTAGTTGAAAGTATGTCACAAAGAATTAAGGCAGTTCTGAAGGCAAAACTGGGTCCAACCTTTTACTAGCAAGGTGTACCTAATTATGTGGCCAGTGAGAGTAAAATCTAATTATACAATGTACAGTGCATGTTAAATTTAATTACAAAATGTAATAGAGAGGATTATAATGAGTTTAAGTTCATGTGACGTAGAGGAAATACACACATTACAGTTCTGCATCTGACAAAGATAAAATGGCAAAGACAATATCTTAATGTGGTTAATGTGTTTCCTGCTGAAACAGGATGTTGGGATGCTGCTTGCAATAATCGTCACTTGTGATGTATTTCGTTTAGTAAGTAAGTATATAAGTATATCAGAATGTATTAATGTACTAATTAATGTACTTCAAAATAATGTACAAATTCCAAAAAAGCCCCATTAAATAAGGAATAATCCCAATACATTATTTATTATTCATGATCAACATCCATTATTACTCTCAGATGGATATTGCTTTGTTGTGTGTATAGTGTGGCAGCAGCCCAAAGCTTCACATACCTTCAAATATTTTTCACCAAAGCTTTGAAGCCCAAAACATGTTTTTCAGGACATCCCTCAGCTCAGGTTGTCTAAAGCAAACACATCTTCATATCCTAGCTTTTCGCTTTGCTATGATCATCACATTTCCTTATTTGGCGCTGAACTGTGGTGTTAGATGTTGATCATGTACCGTTGAGCCATTTAACAAGAATATACATCATAACGAATCTGGGATGAATGTAATGCAATGTGTTTCTGTGGCACTATATAGGCTAATGTGTGCCAGTTGTTTTGTGTAGGGCTGCCAAATTTAACATGATAATAATGTGTTAACGCACATTGGTTTTAATGCCCCTTATAACGCATCAATATTTTTGAGGTTGTATTTTAAAATTGGAGTGAAGATACTGGCATCATATGAAACTAGATCACCTAAGGAATCTATTAGTCTAATCTATTAGTACCAATCATGTTTTTCTAGCTTGTCAAGACGGAGGCTAAATTATGGTCCAAACAAAAATTTTGCTGAGGACTAACTGCCCAGTTTATGATAATCACAGTCAGTTTGGGGCCAGTCATAGTTGAGTCAGCACACTGACACACTGACAGCTGTTGTCGACTGTTGGGCTGCAGTTTATCATATTATGATGTGACCATATTTTTTATGCTAAACACAGTGCCTGAGAGGGTTTCTGGACAATATTCATTGTTTTGTGTTGTTAATTGATTTCCAATAATAACAAACATTTGCATAAACTCCCATGTTGATAAGATTAAAAATACCTGACAAATCCTCCATTAAGGCATATTTTGAACAGACAAAATGTGAATAATTTGTGATTAATCGTGATTAATTATGGACAATCATATGATGTATGATTTATGAAATATTTGAATCGATTGACAGCTCTAATTTTGTGCAGTGAACATATTACCAAGAACTGGTGTTCCTGTTTTGGGGTATTTTGGGTAACTGCTCATGTGGCATTTCTACCCAGAAGCGTGTGCTTTGATTTATGTCGACAAACCCAACATTACAAGACTGTCATTTTAGAGTTAACGACACATCAACGTGACTGCTGCATTACGTATTAAATGTAAAGAAGCCATGCTGTCTCAGCTCCCCGTTTGGTTGAGGCGTTAACTCTGAACTCGCATCCTTTCCTTATTCTCTCCTCTTGTTCAGTCCATCTCTTTTCAAAAAGCGAGCTACAGTAGGCGCTATAATAAGTTGATAACTGGCGGGTACGCAAGCTGTGTCAGATCTGCGAGGTCAAGGGCTGGCTGTGCTGATGCCTGTCACACTCAGAGACTGAACAGCTGGAACATGCACCAGTCTCTCATTACTTCTGAGTGCTCACAAGCGCATAATTGCTTAACTATCTGAACTCGGGGGGGCCTCGGCTCACAATGCCGACAATATTTTAATCAGATATGCGGCTCTTGAATGCGCAACTCCCCGCGAGGCTCACAGAAGCCTCTGGTCTCCAGGAGTTCCTTTGATTAATAAATGTGACAAGTCAGACCATTATTATGAATTAAACCTGCACAACTGTATGTGTCATGTTATCTCCTGAAACGCAGGGGGAGTGAGACAAAGCCAGTGGCTTTTTGTGCAGGAGGTTGATTAGGAGGCACAAACACCTCACGTCCCCTGCTGCGCTGCACTGCGACTGGTGTGAGCTTTCTCAAACGCAGACACACAAACACACACAAACACACAGACGTACACATGTATCACCGTGGATGCCTTTGTGATGACTGAGGTTTCATGGGAATCAAAGTAATGCTTGATCTAAAACACGAATACCAACAGCATGTGGCATTTTCTGTAAGCAGCGCTATGGGCACAAAACCTTGCTATATCCACTGCATGCATATTCAAGTATACGGAATGTATATGCATTGTCTGTGTGTGCTAAAGTTGAAGGCTGCACGCTGTGTTCTATGCATTTACAAATATATGTGTGTTTGTGTCTGTCTTCGGCGTTCACACATCCACCACGCAGCACACCAACCACAGCTGCACATCACATAAAACAAGCACAACATACAGGACGAAAAGAGCACCTCCAATGATCCATCAATTCCCATTGGTTTGGTGAGAGGGGGATTTATTGACTGACAGAGTAAATTCAAGGCTTACTCACTGTCAACACAACCCAAGAGGCAGTCTGCTGGAAAATCTAGTACTGTGGTGCCAGGTCGCTCCACATAATTCCCCTGTAGGGCTGCTGTCTGTGATGAGCCATGCTCAGTGTGGTTGCGTGGCTGCTGGAAGGCCTGTCATTACAGCTGCACCCTGTGGCAAAGCAGCCACATCCAATCCAAATAAGAGCCCCTCTGACAACTAGCTGCCCCACCTAAAACCCACCTATCAGGCTGCAGGATTCGGTTCACATCTCTGACTGGATTTGGTTAATGGCTGTAATATGTAAGTGGCCGTTGCATGTTCTGAAAAACACTATCAGCCTATGTGGCTGCACAGGATGCTGCTCTTGAACTTTTTATTAGAAATCAGCCAACAACATACTGTATAGATTTAACTGACTTCTTTAACACTGTTTATGAATGGATGCTAGCCTTAACTTTACTTTGGGTTCCACACAATGGAGGGTCTAGCTGTATCAGAGGTTTGATAAAAACAATATGAAGCAGCCCATGTGCAATAGATCCCTCTGACATACCTATATTTTGGCCATGTAAAATATATTTTTGATGAATGTTTAACTCTGATACTTTTCTGTATGATTTAGGTTTTCATATGGCTAATGTTTGCTTGTATCTGACAAATGGAGATTAATAGCTATGCTAACATCTGGTTTATTTTATTATTGTAGCTTAGTAAATGTACGGTAATGCCAACATGTGGATTATGCTAAACTCTGGCAGTAGCATACACTGGCTGAATAGCTTCTCACAAAACCAGCGGATTCTTTGACATTTTCTGTACTAGGGATACTAATTTAGATTTTTTTTTTCCAACCAATAAGTGACCATCGTTAGTCAATTATTAACGGTCACAAGTCACATATGGTTGGTCTGTCAGTGCGGTATAATGTTAGCAAGTGTCCAACAGAGTGTGTGTGGCGGCAGTAAGTATGGGCTTGTCGGTGGTGTTTTAGCTATGAACATAGCAGTGCAGTGTGTGTACAGCTTAGCGCCCTACTGATCGTTTACAAATCCCAGACTGATTAGGCCCAGAATACATATGTGGTATGTTCAGAGAATATAGACCTAGCAGGGCTCTTAGATCCAAGGACTCGGGTCAGCTAGTCTAGGCCAGAGTCTGGACTAAACATGGAGAAGCAGCATTTAGCTGTTATGCTGCAAACAAGTGAAACAAACTGCCAGTGGAGATTAAACTTTCACCAAAAAACAGGTTAAAAACATTTCTTTTCTTATGCGCCTATGCATGAAATCTGCACGGTATCTTTTAAATTATCTAGACTGTTGCTTGGTTTTAATCATTTTAATTCAGTTCAATTTAGGTATTTTGCATGATTTTATTACTATTTTTGCAATGTCTTAACATGGTTTTATTATTTTATGTACTTTTTAATGCTTTATCTGCACGCCATTGTAATGCTTTGAATGCTTTATGCAAAGCACTTTGAATTGTCTTGTACATGAAGTGTGCTGTACAAATAAACTTGCCTTGCCTTTATTTGTCAGTGAATAAATGCTACAAATCCTCAAACCCAAGCCAGCTTTCTGTATTTGCAACTCTGGCTCAGACTGTCTTAAGGTGGTGATATGTTGCCATAGATTGTGATTTATTACCTTTTTTTAATCAAATACGTCAGTTTTGTTTCCATTTTTTGTCCATGGCAGTTTTTCCACACCCAAATTTAGCGTTACTTTGACGCGTTATTTAGCACTCTTCCCAACAAGCTAATATGATGTGGTTCCAGTCCCTAAGAGTTCTAGTTTCATATGATACCAGTATCTTCTAGCTTATAACTCTAGCTTTACGACTGAGGCTGCTACAGCCTCTGAAAGACAGAGTAGCCTCCGGGCCCACCTGTGGACCGTCAGCCTGTGGACCGTCAGCCCGTTAACCTGTGGTTAATAGTTTATATGATAAAAGATACTTGACGTCCATGTATCGATACAAAATTGCCATGCAAAATATTGTGATACTATGTTGTATTGATTTTTTCCCCTACCCCTAGGTTAGATACAGTATAAATAGATATTTATGTATTTCATACAGAATGTGTCACATGTATTTTTATCATTTTTCATACATACATCTTCATAACATGCATGGATATTATCCTTTTCCTCGGTGGGATAGGATGTGGTTTGTGACTGATGGTCAACAGGTTTGTTGTAACCATGTGATTGCTGTAGGATGGAAATATGCCTGTTTAATGACTGGAGCTGCATCCCATCTGTTAGCAAATTGTAGACTCAAACATGGTGTGTTTGCATGCATCATTATATAACCCTGTTGCTCACGCGGCATTTCACAGGCCTCGACTCGCTATCCATCTCAGTTTGATGCTTTTACGGTCGCCTCTGTTTCTATTCTCCAAATTTTCAGCGTGAAGTACCCGAAGCTGGAATTTGGAGAAAATATTGATGGATGATGGCACTACTGATATATATATACAGTATACTGTATATAGTATGTGCGTGCATGCATGCATGTGACTTATACCTACACTCTAAGATGAGACTGATAGAACAGCTGGCTTAGACTATTGAGATTTGAATCACATATATAAACCTGCTCTTTTTCTCTTCCTCCATTTCTCTCACACACTCTCTCTCTTTGAAATCAATCAGTGATGGTCCCTCCACCCCCTACCGATGGATCTATTATTAATGAGGGCCCTTAGCACTAAACTAAATTTAGTGCATAAACTCCACTTGGAGAGCTAGAGAGGGGAATCAATAGAATGGCAGGGGCCACAGCGAGAGTCTCATTTAGCTCTCTGGAAATGCAGGATGCAGAAAGGCTGACCCTGAGTGCAAATGTGCCTCCTGACAAAAAAAGAGCTTGAGAGTGCGAGCAATAAAGAGAGAGCAAGAGGTTGTGATAATACACCACAAATTTCAGTGGGTCATTACTCTCCTATTGTTACCTTGTAGCTGATCAATATATGAGATAGGGGGATCATTGATGGGGTGATGTTTGGTGTAATTAGGTTTACACAAGCTCGGGGTTATTGCCTATTCAGCATGCCACTTGTGCTGCATGAATCACATCTGATTTGTTAGTCGGCGTGACATTGATACACTTGTCTCCTGTCAGGAACGTCAGGGCTATGATTGCTTTCTTTCAGTATCACCGCACAGTTCAATATTTCATCATAGACCCATTTGTAATGAAACAATCAATTACCCATGCATAATTTTCTGCATATGGTGCTAGCTGAGGAACCATGCTTGATGTCTTTACAAGTCAATACTATTCTTAAAGTAGATGGCTATTAATTAATACAAATGGATTCAAAGAGTAAAGCAACAATTTCCTTCCTTACAGGTGGAAGGAGCCGTCCACAGTGTCTATGAGGTGATGTGTAAGTAAATACATGAAGCCTTGAGTATCGGATGCCTGATCTAAAGCCCCATAAATATCAATGCATTGAAACTAGGGCTGTCAACCGGTTAAAATCTATACAAACTGCAGCCCAACGACAGCTATTAGTGTGTCAGTGTGCTGACTTGACTGTGACTTGCCCCAAACTGCATGTGATTATCATAACGTGGGCAGATGGGCATGTCTATAAGGGGGAGACTCGTGGGTACCCATAGAGCCCATTTTCATTCACATATCTTGAGGTTAGAAGTAGAGGGACCCTTATTAAAATGATCATGGCAGTTTTTCCTGGACAGACTTTTGCATAAGCTTGCAGCGTTATTTACTATTCATCACGACAAGCTAGTAACATGAGTAGTGTCAGTATCTTCACTCTAACTTGGAAACTTCTACAACCTAAAAAATCCCAAGTTGTGTTAATGTGTTAAAGAAATTAGTGACATTAAAACAAATTTGCCTCAACGCAGTATCGCATTAACTTTGACAGCCCTCAATGAAACATAACTTCATAACCACTCTGTTTGTCAGAAACATTCTTCTAGAGGTCATAAAGTATCCTGTAATGGCAGTGCAGTATTAGTGCATTGCTCAATGCAAGTTAAACAAAAACACCCCTCAACAAAACAAGGGGATCTGAGGTGACTGTAAAGTCAGTGAGTATGAGGCAGGACATTGCTGATAAAGATGTTTGCACATAATATAGGTATGCCTGCTCAGCATGTCTAACATCCCTGGGTAAATAATGTCTTAAAATAAGATATTTTTAGAAGCAGATGCTTGTAACACGTAATCCAATATAGCCACAGGGCTTGTACTTCTTTTGAACATGCAAACACTCTGAAAATAATGAGCACTATCAAGATTTATGGCTCCCTAACAACAGAATAAAAGCAGTGAAAATGACAAGAATTCAGACACAAAGAAATAAAAGGATAAAACGACCACATTCAAAGAATATGCTTAAGTTGTTCCATAAAGACTGTGTTTTGAGGATTTAAAAATACTGCCAGCAGACTGTTCCAAAGCCAAGGTACAAGTCCGGCAAAAGCTCAGTCACTGCTTGATTTGAACCTGGACTCTGGCCTGGCTCTGCTTGGTCTGTAGGGACACAAGGGAGTTTAAAGCTCACTGATGTAATCCAGCACCTCGCCTTGGATGCAGTCAGTAAGAGGATAAAATGGATACTAAGAGGAATTGGCAACCAGTCCAGAGAAACTACAAAAAATCACCGTGCTATGGGGAACGGGTTTGTTTTTAGTTGCCTGGCTTCGAATTTCTGCAGAGTTTGAAGCTGAGTTCTACCATACAGTAAGGGGTTAAATTAGACCCGACGCAATGGTACTATAATTTTGTCAGTATTGCTGATGGACAACATTACACTGATCTTAAATATCTGAAGTCAGATCTGAAATATTCTGGAGTTTGATGGTAAAACAAATAAAACCCTAAAAGGTGTCAGAAACCCACTCAACGTTGGGAATGGGGAAACAAAGCAATAGCTAAATTTGTGTTTTTATATTTATTTTTATTTACTTTTTGTTTGGGCTCAGAACACATTGCTCAACTGCACAGATTAAATAGATTCAACATGTCATACTTGGCATGATGACAACATTAAGACAAGTATTGTACGCTGAATTTAGTCTCCCAACCAAAACAAACACGAAGCTTGGACAGATGTCTGCGAGCGTTTTTCCTTCTCTGTGGTACTCGACACCAGCTGGCTCCTGCCAATCATATTTCACTTCTGTTGACCTTAAATTTCAAGAGGACGTCAGGACTTCAGATTCAAGTTGAAATAGTCAAAGGATGCACTGGGAAAAAAATCAACACGGCCTTGACTGGCACGAGACTAAGGCCCTTAATCTGATCGTGAACATCAAGTCATGTAGCGTACCCTCAGCTTTGAGCAATGAGCGAAGTGCATGTCACAACAGGCTAGACCCAGTGGGTGTGTTCAGTGGCAAGTCTCTGCTTCCTCAGATTCAGACAGACTCACATTAAGTGACTGAAAGCCAATCTTGCCTTCCTCCCACAAGGCTGGCAGTAATTACAATGGCGAATGCATCATTCACCTTTAGCCAGGACCAAAGCGTAAAACGCAGCAAGCTTTACCGAAAGTCAATCTCGAGAGAAGGAGGCCCGGAACAAATTGTACATGAAGGCGGGGGACAACCGAGGGAGGTAGATGAGGGGGTGAGGGATGAAGGTGGAGCAGAGAGAGGGGTGATGGAGAAGTAAAAGGGGGGGGGGGGGCAAAGAAAAAGTTTAATTTACGCGGCACTGAATAAAACAGACCTGATGGCTGATGGCGACTGAAATATCAAAGCCAGTAGTTTGCCGGTTAGGCTGGGAAATGGCTGCTGCTGCTGTTTGATCCATCACACAGCCGCTTGTTTTTTGACTAAAAGCTTTGGAGAAGCCTCTGGGTGCTGGAGAGAAGTGAAGTGAGGCAGAGAATACATCCTATCTCTCTCTGCTTCCTGCTCTGTGTCAGTTTGTCTCTCTCCTTCTCTGCCTCTCATCTTGTACAAATTGTGAGAACTCCTTTAGGCACAGCAGGATGACAAAGTATGCATTGCTGGGACAGTATGCGTGAAAGCATTTCCTCCGTCTATGAATGTGCGTCTACTTGTTTTTTGTTTTTTTTTGTGCTTATGCTCGGATAAAAGTCTGATCTTCATCTTGCTCGCTGTATCACAGACACACAGGAGCTTCTTTAGAGAGGGGAGAAAAAGCAGATGAAAGTGGGGAAAACGATTTCTCCATCTTCTCCGTGGCAGATCTCTTGTGCTGGGAGGTGAACTGCATCTCAGGAGAGAGGAGATCAATGCGCAGAGCCTACAGCAGAACAGCCCAGTACTGTCAGCCTGGTTGCCACTTGGAGGCCCACCAAATGGATGCATCACCAGAAACAGAGCCGTGTCCTCAATCTGTTGGACTCTGCTTGTTGACTTACTTTTTCTTTCTTTGTTTGACAGACTCACCACCGGAAAAACTCTGGGTCTTTTCTGTGTCTGAAAAACTGGAAATACACCCGGTGAAAGCTGAAAATCATTGATTTTTCTGTCTCAGTCAACTTTAATCACAAGGACTCATTGTATGTGAAATAGAAGATGCTCTTAACTTTAAGCCTTGGAGAAGCGAAGACATGAATTTGGCAAGAGGCTGCAATCACTTACATTTTGTAGATTTTACTGCTGATGCTTAAAATCAGTCAGATTTAATGAAACCCATTAACTCCCTGCAGCTCTGAGTAGTTTGCTAGATACTGAGACCAGAATGTCGAAAAGCTTAGCATATATTTCGGTATGTAAGTAAACACTGAACATGAGCCCACGCACACAAACACACACTACAACCATAATCATCTGAGTCTTGCCAAGGTTTTGGACATATGAGCACTCCCTTGAGAGCCTTAGCTTCGGGAAGCTCATCGGGCTGCAGCAGAGAGTAACTCTATTTCTCTGTCTTTCTCCACTTTCCTTCATCATTTCCTCCCACCGGAGACCTCTGAGAGATTAACTACAGATCAGCTGGGAGACAACACTGCAGAGACAGAGACTCACTAAACATAAACATAAAACATAGAGGCACACTGTGGATGACATGCACTGTATGTGTGTTTTACAGATAGGGTATCACATGATATGGCAAATGGATTTAAGATGCACACAAAACATGCCTTTTTGGATTTAGACAACACAAACATGATGTCTCGATGGGATTAGGGAACACAGACTTGATGCCTTGTTGGATTGAGGGAACACACACACAGTGCCTTACTGCAGGGGTCCCCAACCACCAGGCTCGGTTCGCAGGTCATGGATGAAAAAAGAGTCTGAAAGGCGTTTTATTTTGAAAAATGCCACATCCATCTGTGCCTCTCAGCCTCTTAACACATGTCAAGACAGTTGTCTCAGTCTCGTGATACGTTACCTCAAAAATTAAGCCAACAGGCTAGCAAAAATGAGTAAAACACAAATGGTGTTGGAGGGCGTCTTTGGAAAGAGGAACAAACCCAGTGAGGAGCCAGAGGAAGAGCTTACAACTTCCAAGAAAAAGAAGGCTGATTCAAATACAGGTTGGACTACCTCGTTGCAGAGAAACAAGCTCAGGGCTCCCATTAATTCAGCATAATGATGCGTTGTATTGTATTATTATTATATTATATTATTGTATAGTCTGTGGCACAAAAAGGTTGGGGACCACCGCTTTATTGGATTTAGGGAACACACACAATCCGTTGTTGGACTGAGGGAACACAGTCTGAAAAACACCAGCACAGTGAAATGACTGAACATTTCCTCTTTTCAGGTGTACCTGCTGACACTGATGTACTGCTTATCTCTGAAGAAAGCTCAACTGTGCCCTGCTACATCTTACTGAAAATACACAGGACACAAGAATGATACAAGGTATGGCTTCTTCTCGCAGACTATGTAGAGATTCAGACTTTTATCAACTTCTACAAATTTATGTTGGTTACTTTTGTGAAATGTAGTGAAATGAGATTAAATATAATAATACATCGCTAACACATGCAGCCAAGCTGCTCTGGCTGCCATGCCTGGGTCACATCAGGGTGATATTGTGCACTTACAGTGTGCACCTTGAATATTTTTTTCCTCCACAATCCGGCACATGTAGAGAATTTTCACAGCAGCCTTTTCTGAAAGGCGACAGAAGCTGAGGCTCTGATTCACAGTAGGATCTATCATTCATTCACTCTGTTCAACAGGAGGTGAGGTACATTGCCACTTCAGCAGGTTGCCCACCGCTCAGCCGATACATATTTAACAAGCTGTCTGCACCAATCTTGAGCTAAGGCTCCTCAAACTTTGTGTGGAAAATGGATTTAGTGTAGTGTGTAGGAAAAGTTAAACAAGCATGGGAAATGGATGAAAGGTTTTGACCATATCCTTCCCTGTATTTGGTATCATTACAGAATGATTTTACTTTGCTCCAGGGCTATAAATCCAGTTCTGTTCAAAAATGAGATTCAATCATTTTAAAAGAAGTGGCAGTTACTCTTAAAAAAATGAGAGCAGAACAAAATCAGCTGAGCTTCTACAGACTGGATCCACTACCCTTTATAGGGATTAAATGATGGCCTTAAAGTAATGATTTTTAATGGATGCATGCACAGCATTGCAGAAGAAAATCCTTCAGTGTTATACAATCACGCAAGAGGATAAACACTTTTTCACATTTGCCCAAATGTGTCTGTATCAATTTACAAAAGAAAGCTGCTTAACATAAACCCGCTGTTAGAAACTCCCTCCATCTGTAACGATGAAAATCTACTGTCGCACATAATCAGAGATATTACATTTCGGGCCTACATAATTAATCAGCAAGTCGGTGAATAACTTATGATACAAGTCATAAATTATATTTAACCAAGTCATTACTAAGGGTGAACTCAAGTGACTGCTTTTCTCACATGAAAGTAATACGCTGGGTTGCCTCGGCATGTCTTCATTTCTAAACCAAATTATCCATATATTCACTCACAATGTCTTGCAGTTTATGCAAATCCTCTTGAGGTACTTTTTAATCATCTTTCCTGTTTTATTGTAAACATCTTCTATGAGACCTGAGCCTTGCATTTATATGTTGAGAAATTGCTGTATGAATGCAAAGCAGCTTGTGTATATATTAATTTACAAGCTTTACAAAAACATTCAGAATTATGCAAACATTTAGTAAGGACACACCTGTGTGCCAAACATATGTGTAATCAAACATGATCTGACCTGGTGTTATTAATGCATTATGTCTAAAAAAGCATGCAAAGAGCACCTGTTCTTCACAATCCCAACTGATTACAAAGTGAACCTGCAAGGTCATAACGTAAAACACGTGTCAGTGCCATGCAAAAGTATCCACACATGGTCACTGTTTGGATAACCTGTTAGATGTAGCTAAAAATAAATATCTGGCAAGAGAGAAAGTTGACCCATACGGACGCAAAACAAAAGAGGGAATCAGAAGCCTTCCTGTAAGAAGGAGCAGTATCTAAAACATCATGTTCTCTCATTTGCTTGGAGTAGATGCATGCATGACAAGCTCCAAGTCTCTTAACATGCAAATCCAGTCCGTGTCTATGAGTGTGTTTTATCTCGGGGGCTGCTGTTTGCTAATCAAGAGCCTTGTGAAAGCCAGGGGAGCATTATAAGAAGCAGAATATAATACGCCCGCTCGCAGCCTCTCTCCCTCTATTTGAACACACGCTCATTTTACAGCCTTTTAACTTTCAATCTGCCCGTCGTTGATATTCTATTCTTCCCACTCGTTTGTTATTCAGCAAGCCTTTCGGTTGTCGAATGTATGCGCCATATTAACACTTGAGATAATGCATATCAGCACTGCTCAAAGGGACAAAACACTATGATATTTTTGGAGGGGATTGTGTATTTTGTAAGACTCCAAATCATTGCATCTCATTGCAGGCTCTGCACAGCATCAGTGATTAGCAACAAAGGATAATTATGTACAATCTGTGGCAAGATTTATGTCTTACTATAACAAAAAATCCATCCACGGCTTCATAAAGTCCTTGCCAGTGTCAAGGAGAAAATGTAGCAGAGAAAAATGCATTAGTTGCATTTTCCTTCCCTCAACAAGTACTTCCATTGGTTAAATGCCTAAAACTCATACTTTGCTTTATTTACATACACTGAACCTCATATATAGTGTGAAAGAACACTTTATGTATAAAAAATATGAATATCCCTTTACACAAATCTTCTACGAATTCTTCATTTACTCTGCGAACCGGTTTATAAGAAGAAGTAGTTAAAGTATAACACTATATGGATGCAATTAATTGTGTGCTCTCCTTCAGCAGATACTAATGATGGAAATGAGCAAGGAATTTAACCCGTAACAACTGCTTTCACCGGGTGTATTTCCTGTCAGACTGTTCTCCTACACCGTTCACAGCTACAGTGTACCCATGACAAGTAATGCACTGTAATTTATATATAAATCCCACAAAATCAAGATGCTATGGTTGTTCACAGCATGCAAAACCAGAGGTCAGTTTATGTATTTGTTATGCAGCTTCCATACTTAAGTAGATTCCTTGACTAAACCTCACTAAGCTTTGTTGCCTAGACTTATCTAAGTAGTTTTGTTGCCTACTCCTAACCAAGTAGTTTTGTTGCTTAACCCAACTAAGCAGTTTTGTTGCCTAAACCTAACTAAGTAGTTTTGTAGCCTAAAACTAAGTAGTTTTGTTGCCTAAACTCGAACAAGTAGTTTTGTTTCCTAAACCCAACTAAGTGGTTTTGGTGCCTAAACCTAACCAAGTAGTTTTGTAGCCTAAAACTAAGTAGTTTTGTTGCCTAAACCCAATGAAGTCATTTTGTCGCCTAAACCCAACTAAGTAGTTTTGTTGCCTAATCTTAACCAAGTAGTTTTGCTGCCTAAACCCAACTAAGTAGTTTTGTTGCCTAATCCTAACTAAGTAGTTTTGTTGTCTAAACCCAACTAAGTTGTTTTTTGCCTAAACCCAACTAAGTAGTTTTGTTGCGTAAACCCAACCAAGTTGTTTTTTTGCCTAAACCCAACTAAGTCATTTCCTGTTTATTTTGAAAAGAATGCATGCATGTGATGAGCAGAAATTGACATGTTGGTAGAGGACTAGAGGACTATAGGACTAAGTTTCTGTAAAATCCAGACCATTGTATGAGGATACGTTGAACCTGTTTACTTTAAATGGGAAGCAGCACTGGTGTTACAAAAATAAATGGTCTGTAAACTGTCTTTGGGTAAATAAAATGAAGTACGGTAAATGAAAGATAAACTCTCATACCATCCTCTATTAAGTGACCAGGGTTCTCAGTCCATACGTACTCCAGACCAAGAGGATGGGCTTGTCTGAGCAGCTCCCTCATTACACGGCAGCCTTCACTGCTGCCTGCCGTCAGCCGGTTTATGCTGCCTTCTATGTTTACCCTCTCTGTTAACATTGTGCTCATTATACTGCGTAGCTGCAGATATACATGGAAAACAAGCTTTCTCTCTCTCTCTCTCTCTCTCTCTCTGTTACTCTCTTTTGGTGTCACTTGCTCACTTATTCATGCGTTCTAACAGGCGAGGTCCTGGGTGGGGAAGCCCTCCCCCCTGACAGTTCGCCACATTGTGTCAGCCTGTTGAGTGCCGCTGAGAAAGCATCACCTCTGCTAATGTGGCATTGTGTGACAAGGCCTTCGAGGTTGAAAAATCTGCCACTTGTGAACAGTTACAGGGTACATTACCGCATGGCTGCATGTTGGAGAAGCCCTGAGTGAGACCCCAGCCAACGTGAAGGAGGCAGAGTGGGCTTTGTGTGTGTGTGTGTGTGTGTGTGTGTGTGTTGGGGGTGGGGGGTGGGGGGAGGGGGGGTGCTTGTTTGGGGACTTGGCACAAGCGATCGCTCCTGCTTCTGGGGTTTGGTGGCTCGGGTGCTAATTACAGCGTGACCAGTGGGAATACTTTTCTGTCTCTCACAAAACGCCAGAGAAAAGAGACGTTGCATATGAAAAAGAAACCACTAACACACTGTCAATCTTTGCCTGTCCTCAAGTTATTTACAGAGTTCAGTGCATGCAGACTGGGGTTAGACATTAACAGAAACACTGTGACAGTCACAGACTGTCCTTAACTGCCTCTTTTTTGTGAGACTTTCATACTAATCCCTGAGCGGGTAATTCAACCTCTTTTTTTTTTTCTTTTTTTTTTTTGCTTTCAATCCTCCACTGAGCCAAAAAGCAGTCTAATCACTGGCACACCCTGCCATGCAAATCATGCAAAATATATTACAAAGTACTTGAAAAATTAATATTTTACATAATCCACTCCATTTTGCTTAAAGGAATGCAATGACCTTTTAGCTAATACAATTTTTAATTAACTAAACTTTGTTTAATGAAACTTGCAGTTTCTCATCTGTGTGTTCTGTGTTTGGTGCAGTAGCATTTTCAGGATGAAGCAACACCAACGCTGCATAGTTAGAGACCAGTTGGAGAGTTTGGGATATACACTTATATACAGTATACACACACGCATGAGAAGCTTCTGCTATGGTGATAGTAGATTTTTTTCTTCACTGCATGATTTTGTTTTTCCTTCACTTTTAATTCAACATATGAGAGGGTAATACTTGTGAACTCCTGGTGCTCCAAAGCAAAAGCGTCATGCCCATTCAAGCAGTGCCTCGCCAGATTTTTTTGATATCTGTATTTTTACTAGTATTATTATTTTATTACTATTATGTTTATAACATGGATTTAGTGGTGCTGTTGTAGCTTGGTAGAGCGGGCGCCCATGTAC
Organism: Pterois miles; assembly: GCA_947000775.1. NCBI lineage: Eukaryota > Metazoa > Chordata > Actinopteri > Perciformes > Scorpaenidae > Pterois > Pterois miles. The sequence goes on along the minus strand of CAMQGK010000058.1, from coordinate 9,270,581 downwards.
CAAGGCTGAGCGGCTCTGGGTTCGAATCAGTTCTGGGGCCCTTTGCTGGTTGTCATCCTGTCGGTCTGCACCTTTCAATACTAACGCTGGTAATAAAATATTTTTAAAAAGGGTCCAAAAAAATAAGATTTTAATAAATGATAAGTACATATGATCATTTTATATTATGAGTCAAATGTGTTCTTCTAATTACTTCATACATCATACATCAAAAGGTGACACACTCCTTGTCCCTATGGTGTTGGTTTCTTCCTGAAGTCGCAGGATGAAATCGGTTTGCAACAGCAGGTCAACTCTGCTGTGCATCAGTGCCGGAGGAGACGTAGGATACAGCTTAGCAGTGCAGAGTATGAATCCCCTCTTCAAACATGGGAAAATTAAATGCAATTCGTTAAAAACACATTTAATTGCATTTGAGAAATATAAGAATATTTTGTTTTGTAAGATAGTTGGCTTGTAGGCTACCAGGTAAAGCTAGCAGCCATCCCTCAGTTCAGTTATTTTGGCCTTCTGGCTCGCAAGCTAGCCGTGATTTGTCATAGCGTACTGTAGCATCCAGTTTAATACTGTACTGGTAACCACTCCTCTGCACTGCTGTTTAAAACGAAATTTCTCCCAAGGGGCTCAATAAAAGCTTTTTTATCTTATCTTATCTTATCTTATCTTATCTTATCTTAAAGGAGGGCTGTGTGAATCTAATGGCAGTGGAAAATCTGGTCATTCTTCAAAAAGCCAGCCCTGTCCTCAGCCCTGTCAGGTGATAGTGCAAGAGGTGGGTAAGGATATCTTAGGTGAGATTTATCGTGGGGCTATTTTTCAGAGATGTATTCAGATGACATTCAGACCAATCAAGGGATGAAGTGATGATCCGGCATCTGTGTGTGTGTGATCTGGTTTATGATCTATGTTCTCTAAATTAATTTGCATTGTAGATAAGGTTGTTTTATGTGAATTTATCACCTTTAGAATAATTTGGTGAAGCAGAAAAGATTTATTTTTTTGTTTTGTTTTTTTTTTTTCCAAGAAAAGTGGCAGCAGTGTAGAATCCACTATAAAACTTTCAATCACCATAAAAGCAAAAATAATTGAAAATCTCTGAATAAATACAGTGTTTACCCTAAAGTGGGAGATTATTGAGCTACAACACTGAACAGACATTTTTAAATAATTCCCCAAAGTCTTTGACTATATATGCTAAATTGCTAAACATTGTCTTTTTTATTTATTTATATCCTTTATTTAACCAGGTGAGAAAAGTCATTGAGATTAAAATCTCTTTTCCAAGAGTGACCTGGCCAAGAGGGCAGCAGAGAAAGTTATTTCAACAATCAAGACAAACAATACAAACAGACCAATACAGCAATCACACACCATAGACAAATAAACAAATAGTATGTGCAGTTATATGTACAACACAACAGCAGCTGTGCTGCACAAACAGGTCAGTATCAAAATGACTCAAGGACAAAAAAATTTAGGAGCAGTTACAGCGATCAATAATGCTATTTTCTCGATTTTTTAAAATGGACTTAAATTCTCCCATAGTGATAAAATCTGATTTCATCTGAGTTTCAAGTCCTTCTGCATAACGTTCCACGAGAACGGAGCAGGGGGGAGGGGGCGGCAGTAGCTCAGTCTGTAGGGAGTTGGCTTGGGAACCGGAGGGTCACCGGTTCAAGTCTCGACATGGACCAAAAACTGAGTGTGAACTGGTAGCTGGAGAGGTGCCAGTTAAATGCTTTTGGGCACTGCCGAGCCCCCCGGGGGGCGCCCCCACCCCCCCCCCCCCCGGGCCCTTTTCAGGAGCAGCCCCATCACTCTGACATCTCTCCATTAATGCATGTATGTGTGTTTCAGGTCTGCGTTTCCATTTTTAATTTTTTTAAAATTTTATTTTAATTTTCCCCTTTTTTGTACTATTAATAGTAGATTTTCTTCTTCTTCTTTTTTTTTTTTAAATTTTTTTTTCCCGAGCTCCGTTCTGACCTTTGGGACCAACATCTGTAGAACATCTTGAGAGCGAAGGCCATATTGACTGTGGTTTGTACACAAGTATGTACAGAGATATGAAGGCACCAGTCCAAGGAGACATTTATATATGAGAGTCGACCAATGTGAAAACCTGCGGACAGACAATGATGTCCATCCAGCAGCAGCATAAAGGGAACAATAGTGTACCAGATTTCCACAGCCAGTAACAAAACGTAACGCACAGTGGTATACAGTATCCAGCCTCTTGATGCTCTGGTCAGGTGCATTCATGTAAAGCAGGTCACTATAATCCAATACTGGTAAAAATGTTGCTGAAATAAGATATTTCTGGGGAAGGACCCCATGTCCCTGCTAGTGAGTACAGTCATCACAGTGATAAACTCAGATGACGTCCTCACTTTTATCCTTCCACCAACCAACAGAAATCGAAGCACAGTTCTGGGGAAATATCGACCGCCTTCAGGGTCTTTTTGTGAAAAGCTGTGCTGTCACAACATCTGTTGATGGGCATCGCTGCTTTAGCATCAGAGAGGGCACCAGACATCGGGGATCAATAAAAGACATTACGGCATTTCGCTCCAAATGTTGAGCGATGCCTGGATCCAAAACAAGAAAAGGGAGAATTCTTGACTGAGGGAACGATAGAGAAAAGAGAGAGGGAATAGAAACATATCCCCTCATGGCTTACAATAATTCAAATAAACACAGTTTTTATGATGACATTTAATGTGACATTTATCCAAATCAATCTCTTAACTCAATTTATTTCACTAAAATAGCAGGTCACATTGCTAATTTTGCCCTGAATGATGCCTGTAATAAAAACCCTACTGCCTGTTCAAGGGCTGCCAATAAATTCAGCTCTCTCACCCACACAGCTCTGGGGCCAATCTTTCTGTTTGATTAAACTTTGCTCCCCAGTGGTATGAAATATCCAAAGGCACTTAGATTTACAACCTACTGCGTTAAATTATTGACACCTCGGTGCCTTTCCTATCAGTTTCTTGACTAATACGCTGTTGTTTCCTCACCTGTTTAAGTTGGCGACTTCCATTCGACTTTGAATGATAAACTAGGATTCATTCATGATTCATCACTACCTGACAGCAGAAGCCATGGGCATGTTTAAATTTCACATGCAATATCTGATAGGCTCATGCTAAGTCTGGCAGTCTATAAATAAGTCTGTGTTCAACATGAAACAAACAGCTGTTGTCTTTGAAGCAAAGATACAGAGCGCTGACTCTGCGATAGATCTGAATAACACAGATAGCATGCAGGGAGAGAAAACCAGAGATATGAAGAAGGGAAGACGGTGGGAGAGAAGAGGACAAGATATGATGGGAGAGTGTACGGAGGCTCTCAGGCAGGGAGGATGTGTAATCTCTGTCTGTGGAGTGAGCAGGTTAATTTTTCATGCGGCGGCTTGCAGGGCCCGGCCCAGGCAGTCCTATGGCTGCCGATGGTTTCCCGGGAGAGAGCTTGTTGCTCGAGGCCCCCGGGCAGGTTTCTTGTTGAGTCTGCCTGTAAATTGCCACCAAACTAGTGAATTACTCCATGATGTGTCGCAGAGGCAGCCGAAAGCCCTATAGGCACAGAGTTATGTTTTCCCTCACAGTAATTCTTCAGTGACAGCCAGGGCAGCAAATTGAGATGTCTCCACCAACTCCATATTCAAAACAGCTGGCTGCCACTGCTGCGAGGATTTCTGATGGATTGACTACATGAGTGTGCTGCCTCTGGTTTAATAAACAATGGTAAATCATTTTTGGGAAAATACTGGGATAATTTGTCAGGAAAACTGACAAATTTACAGCCTTCCCAAGAAGGAATAAGACTACAGCCATGCTATAGCAGCTCTGTGAGGTTGTTCTTACTCACTGTTGAGCTTTGAGCTAAATGCTAATATTAGTATATTAAACATTGCAGTGTCAGCATGGTAACGTAGTAATTAGCATTAAACATAAAGTGCAGCTGCATGAGGCTGATGAGAGTGTCGTTGGTTTTGCAGGCAATAGCGGGCTGCAGGGATGATGCATTTTTGTAGGCTAACACAGACGTTAGCATCACCCTGGTTTTCCTGGACAAAAATCCAGTGGGATGTTTCAAATGGGGATTTGGATTATTGCAGAAAATAAGCGCTGTTGCAAATAATAGTTTATGATACTTAGATGTTTTGTTCAAAAAGATAATCTCGACTAATGAACATCACTTATATTATTTTATAGAAATGAACTTCACCACTGTCACATAAACGTGAGCATACACAACGAGGCTGTAAAGACAGACGAGTCAGCGTGAAGACGTTTAGTAATGTCATTTAGCCACTTGTTTGCAACTGCCTTTTTAAAGACATTTAAAAGCGTTAAAATTAGTTGTGTGATATTTATCAATGTATTTCATGTTGTAGAACAAACTGTTAAAATCTCTTCGGCTTGTGTTAACCACAGACCTTATTTCAGGCATATAACCAAAAACCCATTCAAAAAACCTGTTGACATCCAGATGAGGGTTTTAGGACTTATTCCTGCACTGCTGTATTTGGTCACAAATGAAGGTCTTGGACAAATTAACATGTTTGACCTGATGGTGGGGCTTGATGAAAAGTTGAAGCACCCCTGAAGCGACAATTCATCCTGAGGGGACGGGATCGTTGACCAAATTTCATGGCAATCCATCCAGTTGTTGAGACATGTCTCTCAAAAGCACAAATGTCAGGCTCGTGGTTGTGTTAAAGAAAAGGTCAGGGATCATCGGAGTCATTAGGATTAAACATTTGTTAACTTGAATGCCTGTGTAAGAGTTGGTGTCATTAAATGTAGTACTGGTTGAGGCATTTGACAGAATAAGTGAAAACCTGACATGGTGGCGCTAGAGGGAAAGTCAGGGGATCATCAGAGTCATTAGGACTTACCCTCTGGTTACAATGCTTATCTGTACTGCTGTACTGCTGTTTCACAGCAATCCACCCAAAGGCTGTTGACAAAAATCTCAACCTGCTTGTGGCACTACAGGAAAAGTTGGGTGGTTCATCTTTTGGGAAAATTCATGACAGTGTCAACCAATCAAATAGTTTTTGAGCTGTTTTAGTTTGGACCACAGTGGTGGACTGAACGACCCGCTGAAAGACAGACATTGCCATCCAGAGAGCCGTGCCTAGCATTGCTAAAAATAAAAGTAAATGCCCAAAACAGTACAGGGTTGGTTTAACGTTTGAACCCAGTGAGCTGGTAGGACTGGAACCTGGAATCTTCCTATTCGTCTCGAGACCCTGACCCATGTCAAAGACAATTAAACAGACTCTACCAAAAGTTAATCCACAGTGAAATATGACATGAAAACATGAATGGAGCTCTCTAGAGCCATTTGTAGCAGAGAGAGTGTGTGGAGTGGGTGTTTATGTGGGAAGTGAGCGGTGAAGCAAGAGAGCGAGAGCAGCAGCGGCAGCGAGTAACGCTATGAACAGATTTTGATTTGTCCATTCTGGGTTACTGTAGAAACATGGCAGTGTAACATGGCAGACTCCCTTAAGAAGACCTGCCCCGATGCAGATATAAACGACTCATCCTAAGGTAATGAGCAAAGCCACAATACAGTCTCATTCCAAGTTTAAACATTTTGCGATTTATTATCAGTTTTCAACTGCAAATTATGTGGTTTGTCAACATCTGTGTTGCCTAACAAGATACAGTTTTAATTCTGATCATCTCAGAGTTTTCATTCACACACCTTGGGGTCAGAGTTCAAGGGACCCCTTTGGAGAAGTTTTCCCTCGACTTTGGAGTTTTTGTTGTTTGGCTGACAAGCTTACATTTTTGTCCTTTTATTAACCATAACCACATTTTTTTCTGTGATCTTACCCGACGTGTTTAAGCTGCCTATCTTTAACCACAAAGTCCAACACTAACATTCTTGTCTGGCAAAGGGTTGCAAACAGAACAAAGTCTGCATGTTAAGCCATTATTACACTTTGAGAAAGCTGAGAGACTGCTTCCACAAATGGTGAATGGTCCTAATATATCGACTGTGCACAAATCATGTTGCGAGACCAACAGAATTCATTTTCTTCACACCAGCGTAGGGATTTGTGTCTTACAGCTGTCTTGTGTTCTAGTGTGAAATCTAGGCTTATTGATTTCTGCGGGGCTGTATTCTTTACAAAGGATACGGTGTGTACTCGAGGAGAATTTTTCTTTTTTTTATATCACTTGCAGTTGCTTTAGATCCTTCACCTCTCAATCCTATGTCTACACCACACAGTAGTACACTCAATGGAAAATAACCCTTTTAAACAAGAAGTACCTTGACCCCAGCAGCGACATCAAATGAGTCCTTATCGTGGTAGCAGAGGCAAAGAAAAACAATTCTGCTGCTTAAACATCATAAAAGCGTGACAGGCTCCCTCCCCTTAGCTTCCAGCACAGCCGGGGCTAAGCGTTTCAAAGAGACTAGTGTTTGAATGACTGCGATGTGGGAGCTCAGAGTCTGTAGCTATGGATTAAGCTCACAGCAAATAGTAGCATGGAAGAAACAGAGGTAATCTCTTCCTTCTCCTCCGCGGCCCTCTCACCATACCTGTCCCCCCTTTTTTAATCTCCTTACTGAATTAGTTCTTGCAAAGCTGTTCAAACAGAGAGGGGTTTATTCACAGTGGTTACAGAGGTTAAAGTAACATGAAAATGATACCGTCTCAGGTTCCCGAGAGGTCCATTTGCTCCAAGACTGATGCGCTATCCCACCTGGTTATTGTTCTCCAAAGCAACATGCAGGTAGAAAACACACCGCCATCCTCAGATTTGCGGCCTGGATAAAAAGCACACTCTTAGTGACAGGCTTGAACTGCAGCCAGTTGCGTGCAGGGACTAAGAATAACATTTTGGTATTTGCGTACAGATTACACAGTGTAACCCGACGCCAGCAGTGTATCATAAAAACTTCGTCATACTCACTCACTCAGTGCAGCGAGTCTCTGGTTTAATCACCTACAGTGCTCGGTGTAATTTACCCTGCAGCACGCTGCATTTGCATAAAAGTAGTTTCGTTTTGCATTTTGAAGCATCGCTGTGCAGTTTCACGGAAGATTCTCGCTATAAAAGAAAATTCCCACACCTGTACCACCACGCTAACTGCCTAAATATTTCAGACTGGCTCTCGCTGCTTTGCTTTCACTGCTTCCTGTGCTGTGAAGATCAAATAATGAGACAGAGGAGTCTTATATGCAATATTTCACACTGGATGAATATTGTAATTTTTCTTCAGCTCGCACACCTTGCGTGTGAGATTATTACTAGTAAGCCTCTGATAGTAAGTGTTCATCATCAGCTCCTCTCCCCACACATTCCCATTTGAGTAATGAGAACTGCACATAGTCAAAATGTAGTTCAGAGGCGCCTTTTCTTGTTAGATAGCCAACAGCATGAGCAGCTGACTCAAAAGGCTTATTATGAGCATGCTGTTGCATCATACAGGGTGTAAAGCCACCTCATATTTATTGCATGTCATACTTTGTTGTCTTTTCTGTCATTTTTAAAATCGCCCATTTTTTCATCATGCTTTAAGCCAAAATGCGTTCCCTGAGGGTCTGTTACAGTATGTTCTACCCTTTAAATTACACACAGCTTGACAGTTGAATGTATATTCACAGATTATTAGCAGAAATTGAATATATTATTCATAACTAAGTTTTCATTAGTGTAAAATTGTGGAAGAATTGTGGTGTTTTTGTTAGTGTAGAATGAGCCCTTCAGATCTAGGGAGCAGGTTCTCCTCACAGAGTCCGTCATGTTGCTCTGCCATGTTTCTACAGTAGCTCAGAACGGACAAACCAAACTCTAGAAAGAGCCTTTAGCGATTTTATGTCATCTGAAGGCCTTTGTAGTTTTACTGACACGCTTGTGAAACTTCGGTAAAGTGAGCTGCAGAATGCAAAACTGTGGCACCGCCAGCTCTGTTGCTCCTAAAGTAGAGTTATTATGGTAAGGATGGATGTAAGTGAACAGTGTTGCAGCAGTTACCACAGTCATGAAAGGGAAGTGTGAGCGGAGCGGTACTCAGTTGGTTGCAATCTACAACCACATCTTTAGATGCTGCCAAATCCTACACACTGTACCTTCAAGTTAAATCTTAGTGGGAATTAAACATGGGATAAAAGATGGCAGCTTCAGCTCCAGCTAGCTTCGGAGAGATAAAGCAAGTTTCCAGTTAAGCAAAGCATTATGCAAATACATAATACTATATATGCCTAGGCATTTCCAAAGGAGGCACCACTTCCCTGACTTCTGTCACTTGATTTTATATTGTAGAATCAATCTGCAATCTACATAGTTGTCTGTAGCATTATCAGTTTCTGGGGTTATATTTTCATGTGGGACTGATGTTGCAGTGAATATGAGCTGTATTATGGTGTGACAAAGAGGAAGGACAGGAGAAGTCAGAAGGTTTTATCATTTACAGTAGATATCTTTCCTTTTGTCAGGTGATTGGTTTGGTTTTATTTATTTCTTTTGTTATAAATATTTAATAAGTTGCACTTTTTCTGCCACAATAAATACTTTAGAGCAAATACATAGTCACATACTGTATTATGCAGTATGAATTTAATCGGGTGTAGTGAGCCATACATTATAGGGCTGTCAAAGTTACCACGATAACGTATTAACGCAAATTCATTTCAATGCCGCTAATTGCTTTGACACACGAATGCAACTTGTGATTTTTAGGTCGTAGCGGGCTCCGTTTTAAAGCTAGAGCGTAGATACCGGTATCATATGAAACTAGAAAACCTAGCGAATGCATTGGTACCAACCAGATCATAGTAGCTGAAGGAGGCTAAATAACAATCCTAAGTTGTGCGAGGAAAAGCTGGCATGGCCATTTTTAAAGGGCTCCCTTGACCTCTGACCTCAAGATACAGTGTGTGAATGAAAATGCATCCTACGGGTACCCACAAGTTTCCCCTTACAGACATGCCTGCTTTATGACGATCACATGCAGTTTTGGTCGTCATAGTCAACTCAGCACACTGCAGATATTGTGAGTATCTGTGAGGGTTTCAGGACATTTTGTAGTGTAGCGTAGTTAATTGATTTCCAATCATAAATATATACATTTGCATAAAGCAGCAGATTCACTCACTCCCATGTTGATAAGAGCATTTAATACTTGAAAAAAATGTGCAATTAATTTGCAATGTGGATAATTGTGATTAATCATGATTAAATATTGTAATTGATTGACAGCTCTAATATTAACTCAATTGATAGACCACACAACTTCATGGCTGCATTAAAAATATTTTTTATACATTAATATGGGCTTGAATTTTCGTCCATACAACTGTGGGTGGAGTTAATTTACAGTGAGGGCAGTAAAAACAATAATGAAATTAATTGTTACACAACACAGTGATTATATAATGTCATTGCCCTAATTTCTGCTGATGGAAAGCAGCTAAATGAAGCTGTGCTGCACTTTGCAGAGGACTCCCTGGACCTCCCAGTGGGACCCCTGGAAGTCCCCGCACTGCAGATTGGGAAACACACCAACACTGCTCCAGGGTTTAAAAAAGCTGCTGGCACAGGGTAAAGTGAGTATTGCAGCCCGTATTTCAAATATTTACTGTACACTGGTGAAATGTTGATGTTGATCCGACAATGAAATGCAACTTGAGTTGTGTGCTGGTGAAGTCAGAGAGTTGGGGGAAGATGTCCGAAAGGGTCAGAATGGGGAGGTTGTCAAAACCTGATAGATGATTGTGTGCTACTTGAATTTATTACCAAGCAGTCAGTGGGATACGCATGATGTGGCATCAGCACCAGCAGACAGACCAAAATAGTGCCTAGTGTGACAAAGTGTGCCCAACAGTGAGAGAATGATTTTTCCCTTACTGTTTTTTTTTTTTTTTTTTTTTTTTTTTACACCAGCTTCCTTCCTATGGTAAATTGTAGGCCAGAGGTGGCGGAAATACGTCAGTTTTGTGGGCTCTCTGAAGCCTGAATGTGTCTCTTAATTTCGGATGAAGGGAGAGAGAGAGGAGGGGGGCGGGAGAGGAGATTTTAATCACTCCTGTCGCTTTAAGGACACTTATCAAAGCCTTCTTATGCGAATAGAAAATACCATGAGCCACTGAGCAACTGAGCAGCCGGGGGACGGAGCGGAGTGGATTTATAGGAAACTCAACATTATCTAAACTGGAATAGACCGCCTCATCGCCTCATGGAGTTTGGCTACACACTGGATGGTTGTCTTATTCGGACGGCTCGGATCATTTAGGAAATATTGCGCATAAGTAGCTCTCAGACTTGGGATCCTTTTTGCCCCTGAAGCGCAGAGAGGAATATATGTCTTAAAACTCAACGGGATTATTCATCCAGCAGCCACAATCGATCGGCTGCGTACTTGTTCGCCAGGCGTTCCGTTGTTTCGGACGGATAGTATCCAAAATCTCTTTATTTGACAGCCTTGGATCATGGATTGGGGTGGTGGAAAACAACGGACAGCGACATGATTTCCCTGCGCTGTCTGCGGTATGCAGCGAGCTTCGGCTTTAACATCGCTTGTTATTATTCCGATGCAACAAAAAGTTCCAAAGCGGGTGTAACGCGTGGATTTTAACTATTTCGCCGTTTTGCACCTGCTTTAGCGGATAGCGCGTCGACATAGTGCAGATTCGTGACAAAATAAACGCGTGGATCCGCGTCGCTTTGCCCTCTCTCTATCGCCTGAGTGGGATACTTGAACATTTGCTTATCGTAATGGAGACCGGGGAGGTTTATACTCAAGGTCATTGAGTGGTATAAGGCTAGATTTGCGTTGTTATTTACGCGCACGCAGCGCTATCTTCACGTTATAGCGCAGCCTACAATTGTCAGTCCAGTGTGTGTGTGTGTGTGTGCGTGTGAGCGCGCGTGTGCGTGTACTTGTTATTACACGGTGCAGCGGGCGTTTCGACTGTGCACCGACTGTGGAGTTATATTTATATTCCCTCTCTGACACTGCGAAGCTGTCTGTGACAACATGGATGGGAAACTGAAGCAGGGTCGGAGATGCCGGTCCAAGCGGGAGAGGGTGCGGAGGTTGCGGGAGGCAGGAAGCAGAGACGCCCGCAGCCCCGACCCCAACTCCTCCTGCTCCGACAGGGAGGGACACAGTCCGGGGAGGGACGCCGCCTCCCTGCCCGGTAAAAAGGCGCCGCGCCCCGCGGCCGCCGCCAGAGCTCCGCGTCCCTCCCGGCGGAAGAGACGAGAGTCCAGCTCGCAGGAGGAGGATATCATTGATGGATTTGCTATCGCCAGTTTCATCAGCCTGGACCGCCTGGAGGTAAGGAGGAACCGGGTCCTTACCTGTTTGTGTATGTTTGTCTGCTGCAGTCTTCATCAGTGGAGTGGTTCTCAAACTGGGGGTCCTTGAGGAGTCCCAGTGACTCACCAGCAACGTGAGGACTAGTCTAATTTGTCTCTAATTGACTTGAGATGATGCCAATTAGAGACTGGATAAGAAGGACTCTTCTAATCATCTGAGAGTGTAGATCAGAGATGCTCAGAGGTTCAGGCTCCCTGTAAGATGTCCCTGATCAATCATCGGTTTGATTCTCATCACACAGGGGTGTAGAGTTCAATACCAAACCAGAAACAGCTCCCTCATTGGGCTACCTGCTTCATGGAGCTCAATATGGGTCACTTTGGAGTCCTTGACATGATTGTTTGACAGTCACTCTGCCGATTATTACAAGTTCAAGGCTTTGTGAATGAGACGTTAATCATTGACAGCAGCATATGCTTTGTGGAAGGAACTAAACAGGTGCTGCTGTGTCAGTAATGGCTCTGGATTTGATTGTTTCATATTCTGATGATTCACTGAGAGCTGTCAGTGCACCCTTGACATTTTTGCTCTTTGATAAACTGCCGTTGGTGTGTTGCAGGCTGATGCAGCGTGTGCTGATAACTGTGTTTCTGTCATTACTCCCTGATGTCAGAGGAATGCTTTCAGGAAGAAAGGAGCTTCTCTGTGACATCCTCTTATCGCTTTTATCTCATTATGTTCCAAATGACAAATAAAACATGGCTCCCTGTGGGGCGTCAGGCTGACTGACACGGCAGGCGGGCCTGTGTTTTATCTCCCGTGGCTCATTCGGAGAATGTTAGTGCTACTGTAGCTGAAGTATAAATCACCAGCTTTAATAAACATAGCTAACATATTACACGCTGCCCACTGAGGTCTGTGTATTTTAAGATGATGACCTCATTTGAAAGCCAGCGGATCATACCACAGGCCACCTCATTTCAATGACAACCTCCCATGTAGGCTTAGCAACGGTATTAATCAGTCATGATTGACTCTTTCCTCCTACATAGTGCTTAGTCAGTATAATGCTTGAACACAGATTTGCAGCGAAATATCTGCATGAAATATAAAGCAGTTGTCCACCCGCATACGCAGAAGGGAGGTGGTGAGGCGAGCGATTCTGTTAACAAGTTTGACCTGTCCGGGTCATCACTGGTTCTATTGCTAGTCCATTTAGCCCCTCATGGTGCTCAGAGTGTGTGTGAAAGCAGATAGGCGAGGAAGACGAGGAGGGTGCTAGTGTGATGTAAGTGTGCATGAACCCTAACCATAAAGAACTATTGTTATCCTGTGATTTATTATAAAAAGGATAACACAGCTGGGAATGTAGCTATGGATTAAAAATATTACACCTAATGAAATCCTATAACGATGCCATACAGTAGGAGATTTCTGAACATCATAAAGCAGGATAAACTCCCTATTTAGAGGCTACAGTAGTGCTTCCCTCACATAAACCTGTTACTTGTTATCAAATGTGCATGAAATGTGTGTGTTTGTGTTAATTTGTACGCGTGCTGTGTGCCGTGATGCTGTGTTTGTGAGTATTTCTGCCACTTCTGACAGCTGCTGACTGCGAAAGACTTTGAGGATGTCGTAGCGCTCCTCACCGGCATCTCCCGCCAGCATGCTGGTGTCTCTTCCGCTGTCAACCCGGCATCCTGCCCTGTTGACTTCTAGGAATATTCTGGTGTGTGCTTGATACGGTTAAGAGGTCATTTTTGTTTGCATGTTTCACATCTGTCCCTGCCGCTACCGTTTGTTGCTGCAGAGCAGGGTCGGTTGTGTTTCTGGAAAAAGGTTTCTCTCTGAATGCTTCATCATAATAAACACGCTGCCTCTTTGTGTTTAGAGAAGGAAATTAAGTAAAAATAATTAATCAACTGTTGTTTTACACATTCCCCAGCAGTAATCGTTTTCTTACTCAAGTGCTAAATCCATGTAGAATGAACACAGAGAAAACAGTGTGCTCTATTGGAGCTTATGTTTCAAGGCTAAGCAAATGAGGCATGATATACGCTTCTATGTGAAATGATACTCACATGCCAGCCAGCTACTTGTTGGTAATTGGTCTGATTTGCATGCAAATGGACTGCGCTTATTAAATGATGTTGGTGCAATTACATGAGGGAATGTGCACAGTTTTTTTGTGCTTTGCCCCTTGGTTTCCCTGCACATGGAGAATGAAATGAGCATGTTGACTTCATGCATATTTCATATACAGTTTGCTGTAAGTGACAGTAAATGTAAATGGTAAATGGATTTGTATTTATACAGCGCTTTTCTAGTCTTCAGACCGCTCAAAATGTTTTACACAACATGTCAGCATTCAGCATTCACACGCACATTCATACGCTGATGGCAGAGGCTACCATGCAAGGTGCCAGCTTTGCCCATCAGGATCTGATCTAAATACTCATTCATCTCATTCACACACTGATTAGAAGGTCACATCCACATGTGACCGCAGCGGCCGGGGATCGAACCGCCGACCTTGTACCCTGTGAGGCACCGTCGCCAGCAGCAACAGCAATTATCACATTTGCTTGCAGTAAATAAGTGAATGTATACCTGCTGGAAACGGCCATGAGGCACACTCTCACCTCCACGCTGTGTGCTTGAGTGGAGCTCATGACCTACGCTACCTGTGCTAATTGCTCATCAATTATGAGGAGGAGGCAGCAGCGTTTGGCTGGGGAATAGCTCTGACCTATTGCATCATGCTCCGATAAGCTCGCTCACCCTCGGCGGAGGGAGTGTGCGGTCCCCCTGACCTCTTCCAAGTGACTGATGGCCAGAATGGTTGTGTTTATGTCAGGCCTTACAGTTGGGCTACTGTCTCATTAGCATTCTGCTAACATCAATATCCCATCCTCTGTGGGTTCAGTGAGCCCACATGGCCAACACACCAATATTTACTCGATCTTGTTTCTTTTAATCTCCATCTAAGCCTTTTGCTCTCCAAAGCACTCAAAGATGAACGTGTTTCATAAAATCCCCGTCACCTTTGGGTTATTGTCGCCGTCATTTGATTGTCCTATTTTAGTCAGTAACTTGCGCACAGCTGCTACTGTCTGTTTGTAAGAGCTCGAGGTTATGGGTTCCTCGCACAGCACTTTGTCTCTAAACAAAATCTGTAGGTTGTTGTTGTTGATATTCCAGCTCCGCGCTGATAGGATCAGGCTCCCCTGATGAAGGCTTAGGCTGTGCGGTGGTCTCGCCCCGCTCCCGTAAACCCGTTTCATTACAGCTGAAAGCAATTTGCCAGCCGCGGCCGCATTTGATTACGCCGTGTTTATTTGCTTCGAATCCCCCCGTTTCTCGTAGGAAAGCCTCTTACTTACCTGTGCAAATGGACTATACAAACACAGCCGTTCTGCTTTGTCACGGGCACCTTATCGTGATTAGAGAAATGTTAGGGATGATTCAAAGAGTGTAAGCACACAGTCAGCCTGCTGTTGTGGGCTCTTGCAAGGAGAAAGGGAAAACCTTTTATTTCCAGTTTCAGATCTGAATTCTCAATCCAAGACAGAAATATGAAAACCACCCAGTTACTACTCTTGTCATTCCTCTGTACTGAAAAGTGTAGACTAAATGTTAAAATGATTAATATGCACACATGTCTTAAATGCTCGACAAGTCAACCTCCTGGAAATAAGAGATTTTCACCTGACAGCAGCACCATAAAACAATTACCCGCTGCGGCTTAAACCCTCCAGAAGTCTCCCTGTGGGTATCGAACAAGTGAGCAGATAATAAAATGACACAATTATCCATCTGTCACAGTATTAATAAGATGTTTGATTTGCTCCATTTGCTCTGTGAGTGACGTCGGAGTGGCAAATCCCCTCTCGTTAATCCACAATCCTTCTGTTCATCTGCTTTAACATGAATTTACAGATTTGTTTGGGTTTTTCGTTCCGCAGCATGAGTTTCTAAATTCACCCTAATGGGGATTTGGGTTTAGTTGATTTAGTGATATTACGGCGGCGTCAAGGGCAGAAAGCCGAAAGGCTGGGCGTTCGCGCAAAAATGGGTTTCATAAATAGAAGCTCTTGATGGGATCTGGAGTCTCTATCTCCGGGCAAGTTTTGCTAAACATGCTTGCTCTTTTTCTTCATGGCCCTGTTTGACACACTTATACTAATCATCATCTGCCATTAGCCACTGAGCAGCTCTACCTAAGCAATATGGGGAAATTAAGTCTCTTGCCCTGGGGGAGCTTGACAGTAGTTGTTAGGGAAGCTGAGAGTTGCTGCTTCACTCTCTCCGCCCATATTTTCCCAGCTGGTGCATGGCTCTAAGCCAGCAGCATTCCACTTACAAGTATGTGTCTTTCTATTACATCAAGCGCTCAGATGAATGCCTCAAAGAATTCAGATGTTTTTCCGAGGCTTCCCCTTAAAATAACCACACTTGCACCTCTACAGCTCAAGTCCCATCGCATTCATTACTGGCCGTCTCACTGCTAGAACTCAGATATCACCATGTGATCCTAGCAGTCATTAGCACAGCTAACACTCAGGAGCAATCCTCTGTCAAGTATCGCAATGTATTGACACAGTATTGCAATGTATCGACACTTCATGTCAGACCAAAGACAACAACCACCCTGGCAGCACTAATACAGAGATGTATTGACACTAGGGGCAGGGGAAAAATCAATACAGCATAGTATTGGGATATTTTGCGTGGCAATATTGTATCAATACATGGACGTCTGATAGAAGAAGAAGATACTAATATCCCTTGATAAAAGAAAACCTGAGAATTGAATTGGTACCAACCATGTCATGTTGTCTTGTAGGGGTGTAAGATGCAGTTTTGGGCAAAAAACCTCTGTATAAATGTGTTGACTTTGCCTATACTAGAATGTTGTATTTGAATACTTCTGCATACTGGGCAGTCTTAGTATTACATGGACTGGCTATCACTGGAAAGCTGAGGCTCTTGTAGATTCAGTGAGTCCATTTATATTCATGTGTAATGATGTTAGAACCCAAAGTAGCCATTTAGTGTAGTGACTCTTTTTACTCAGATTTTCGACATATGATTGCGTGTCTTTATACTATGACAGTTTTCATGAAATTAGATTTGAAACCCCCCCCCCCACTATATATCACCTTGCTTACAGTATTGCAATTTATTGAATTGTTACCCCTGTATCATGATACCTATCATATCGCCAGTTTCTTGCCAATGCACAGTCTGATTATGTTGTTGGGAAGAACGCAAAACAACGCTCCAAAGTTATGCTTAATTTTTGTGAGGAAAAACTGGCATGGTCATTTTCAAAGGGGTCCCTTGACCTCTGACCTTAAGATTTGTGAATGAAAACTCTGAGATGAACAGAGTGAAAACTGTATCTTATTAGATAAAACAAATGCTGACAAACTGCAGAAATTACAGTCTATTGCAATACAGTATCTTATTGTAATACGTTTAAAATTGCAGTATCGTATTGTGGGTCCTCTGGTGATTCCTGACACCTTCGGAGCTTCAGCTGGAATCGATGCTTTAGTTCAGTTCAGTTTTTAACAGGTCAGACAAGATCTCAGGTAGTTTGTAAATCCCATCTTTTCCTTGTGGTCAACTCTATGCTTTTTCTCTGCAGGTGCGCTATCTGATTGCCGGTTGGGTAACACGGTGCAAACTGATCCTGACACTTGAAACCAGCAGCGGTTGTTGCTGTAGTGAGATGTCTCGCTTCTATGGGCATGAGGCAGCAGATTTGTTGCAGGGGTTGCAGCTATCTTGCTTGGTGTTTTCTCTCTTTCCCCCAACGGTGATAGCACTGTGCATCATATGCCGGCACTGACAAACAACTCCAGCTTTAATTAACAAGGCAACCCCCCCGAGGCGTCGCTGCTCATTGGCTGACGCATCCCACGGAGAGAGCTTTCTTAATGCCAGTGGGACGTCCCCCCGGCCCCGGCCGGCTCTCTCTAACTGTCACACTCTGTAGGCGAGAGCATGGCTGATAAATGCATGGTCACATTCACAAGCCTTCTCTCTACCTCTCGATCTATCACTCTATCTCTATCTCACACACACACACACACACACACACATAGGACTGAACCTCCACTGTGCATCTGTCCAAGCCATCAACCAGTGACCTAAATATATCCACCCAGGGAAGGTTCCAGTGTGTTGTGGAAGTGTGTTCGTGTGGACCTGAAAGCATGGCAATCACATTGTCAACCTCCTCTGTTGCTATGAAGCTACACTTGTATTCAGCTATGGAGGATTTCTGCGACACAAAATAAAAGACAAGTGGAAAAAATGCTTCAGCTCAAGCATTTCCAACAAGTCCAACAAAAAAAGGAGTCGGATACCAGCTCAAGATGATGTTTAGGGCTTCAACAAACAATTATTTGCATTACTGATTAACTGGCTGAATATTTTCTGAATTTTTTGCTTGGTGTGTAAAATGTCAGTAAGAAGTTGAGGTCTCGTTTTGTCTGACTAGGGGTTTAAACCTTAATGATAAACGATTATAAAAGATTAAGAAAAATGCTCATATCTGGAACGAATATATTTTTCTTAAAAATTTACGTGGTTAATTTACTTACGTGATTAATTGGTCGTCAGAATGATGGCTGATTATTTCGCTGACAGTCGGTTGATGAAAATACTCATTTCAGCTGTAAGGATGTTCATTTCTGCTACCAGTTTTGCACTTTTCTGCTAGTTGACAATTAGTGGCGGTAACAAAGTGTAGCTTGCACCTTTAAAGGCAGCGAAGAAGACTGCAAGCTAGCAGATACCGATGTTAAGCTTTGCAAATGTTTGATGGGGAATGAAACATGTTTGGTAGACGTCAAGGATGCACACACTGAATTTGCAAGAAAGCTCCCCAGTACCTTTTAAATATCCTTCACCGAAGATGATCCCAGTGAAATGACTGCGTAGTACCTCAGAGATGAGGCCCTCGAGTGATGATAAAATATAACAATAGTCGTATTTCTGCTAAACTGCTAAAAGCTTCTTTACTGTCTGAAGTTGCTGAAATTGTGATTTGAATCAGGTATAACATTTTGTTTTAGAAGAACACAAATATGAGCATGCATGATGCCAGCTTTTGGTACTTGATGGATTTCAAAGTGAGTGGTTCAGACATACAATATTTCAATTGAAAAAAACGTTGTGTCATACCAACCAGGCACAAAAGAGCTGTATTTGTATTTCCTTAATTTCAGAGGCTTTCAGCCAGCAGCACTGGTACTTTTTGGAAGGTAGTAGGATAAATGCATGCTGGCCCTGAAGGGTCCTTTTTGAAGCACTATCAGTCGTCAATTTTGAGGCGTCACTCCACAGTTTGAATGTACAAATCCTCAGAATAAGAGCCTCTTTGTTTTCAGGTACTGCAACACGTGAGGAGTCAGTGAAATGAGCAGACAGCACAACATAGCTGACACATACTAAGTGGCCCATACAAGCACGTTGCTGGCTTGTTGTAGGCATATGTATCCATTTCCTGCCTGTCCCGTCTTCCATCTTCCTGTCTCCATGTTTTCATTGCGGTGAATGACAGGATGTAATTACGCTGTGATTAAGATGCTGTCTCCGAGCCTGCGATGGATTAGGAGCTGCACTGTTACAAGGTTCCCCCGGTAATTATCCACATCTGATTTGTCCCCCTTTTGCCTTTCATAACCCCTCTCCGGTTCCCCGACTGCTTGATTAATGCATGTTGTGAAACAATGTTAACAAAAGATATTTCATTTGAGCTGTTTGAGGAAAAGGAATGATTTGGAGATAACTTCATTGTAATCATATTTGTCATTCAGCGGAGGTATTTTCCAGCCCTGTGATTTTGGTTAATATGCTGTATAACAGTGCACTTGGCCGCCGAAGCTCCTTATGAACGACTAACAGACGAGGGCTGTGAAGGATTTACAACAAAAATAATGAAACCTAAATAGAGAGGGCACTCTTTAAGTGGCTCATTAAGTAATAGCTGCTTTCCTTTTCAGCCGTGTCCTTCACTGACACAGAGCAAAGAGAGAGCTCTGAAAGCCTGGCTTATTTCAACCTTCACGTCACTTGAATCCCTTTTCAGCATTTCGCTGGCATGCGTGTAGGTCTTTTTTTTTTTTCTTGCAGACTCATTCAGCCCAAAGGTCTGTTGGTGTGCATGTGGTGGAAAGTGACAATAACCATTTCAACAATTTTCCCCTGCAAACCAAGGTAAATACTTTACAATGAAGTGGTTGGCTTGACTATGCTTCCAATATTATGCTAAGAAAAAAATAATCTATTGAAAATGCTCACGGTTTTTGTATCACTATCAGACATTAAAGGTTTAATTTCTCATTTTTAGATCAGCTGCAAACTCTGAAATGAACTGTTCATTAACTTATTATGTGCATCACTAGTCAGTGTCTATACCAGGGTTGCCCAGAGCACTGACCAAACACTGACAGTCAATTTTATTCATAAGGCCTAATATCACAAATTTGCCTCAAGGGGCTTTACAATCTGTACAGACCCTTGATACGATAACTTTATCTCCAGATATCCAGAGCTGAGCAGCAGCTTGTTCTGTCCTGAAACTATAAGTTATCTAACATAACCTTAGCTCGGCAACTAAAGGGGAGACTGAGAGCTGTCAGCACGATCGATTGAAATCATATTTGATATTTTCAGCTTCTGTCAGACACGACTTTGCAGCATTTTGTCATTGTTGATGTTAGTGGAAAAACTACATGCAATAGCTGTTATCTCTAAATATAATGCCACATTTTAATGTAATGATTATAATGATTCAAAAATAAAGTTAAGTATCCCAGTAATATAGTAGTTGTTATTAGTCGTTATTATTAGGCTTGTGAATATTGTGACTGGTAATGTGATTGCAATATATTTTGCGATATTAAAGGGAAAGGTCAATGCTGCATCATTATTTTCATTTTCATTGAAAAACATATTAAAATGATTTTCTACAGTATAAGTAGAATATGACGTGGAGGCCAGGACATCTCTGCAGCACCACAGTATTTAATTTAAAATGGTATTTTGCCAGATGGAATCATAAAGACTTTCAGAACTGAATAACATCTGAAAATAGTAAATTACTGTGGGGCACCACTTTTAAAACCTCTACATCTAAGACTAAAAGCAACATTAACAGTATTCGAGCTTCTGCAACATGGTAATCCTGGCACAGATCATAAGTCATCAAAACACTGCAGATTACTAATCAGCCTCCAGTCCATGTGGTCATGTTTTTTAAGGAGGGTCTCGCTTTCAAAGGTATGACTCACGCTGTCGTGACACTGTGCGGAGTCTTGCTGCATGTTTTCTTAATAGATTGCTTTTGGTGTGAAAGCAATTAGCGTTAACAGTTGTTGACATGCTCTTCTGTTCCCGACATTCGCTACCAACACCAGCTCTGAGGGGAATAGTCTTTATAGGCCAAGTGATGCTGACAAGAATTGTTCAGCGCTCAGCTCCCCGTCTGAAATAAGATATGCTGGATATGCTAGTCTGCAATCTATTACAGCTCATTGTTTGTTGGTATGCTGATTGTATTCGCAGCGTTTAGCCTTTTCTGTGTGTCTGTGTTTATGTGTGGGTGCAGGCACAAGCCAAATAAGGACTGTTTTTTTGTGATAGCTTTGGCAGCCGAGTAACAAGCTGTGGCCAAGATAATAGAGCTTAGATAAGAGGGTGGTTATGCAACGTGGAATTTCTGTCTTTCTCTTTGCCACTTCTCTTCCTTTCACTGTCTGGATGACATTTGTCTGACAACGCTGGGCTGAGCTGCCACGCTCACGTTTCTTGTTGAAATGAAGCTCTTTGTCGGCCATCCACACTTTGCTCCACGGAGTCTGAGAGGCTTTGTTTGGCAGGTGGATCATGTGAGGTCATTGCTGACATACTGCACTGGAGATGACGTTAGTTTGTCACTATATCGGGCTGATTATTGCCCCTCCATTCAATCAGCTGGTCATTGATATCCATGTCTGATATGATGGCTGTGCCTGCAGTTTGTATGCTCCTTTGTGGGACCAGTACTTTATATGGATCCTTTAACTGAACTGATTGTTATGGGACATTTTTACTACAATCTACATACTTATACAAAATGTATTTGTGTTTTGTTTTCATGGTGGGCTTATTATCTTATCTGGACTGTTCAAAGGTGATGAACTTTGTGCCTCTTGTCTCTGGTAAACAAATTTATTATTATTTCAGGAAATACCAGCAAGAGGGTTGCAAAGTGTGAGGGGCCAATAGTGGAAAAAGTGCATTAATCTCTTTCTATAGTTAGGTGACTTACAGTTGGAGCACTTCTGGGCTTGAAACTCTTCTAGTTGACTCATCAGTGCAACAGTAGAGTAGATCTATTCTGCTTGTTTTCAGGTGTATACTTGAATTTGGGGTTTCTACTAGAACATGTTGACATGCTCTTGTTCAAAAAATACTTTACTCTCCTCATCTCTTTTTCACACCTCTTTTCACCCTCTGTCTCAATCGCTGTTTGTGATCCTGTCTCCCCCCCACCCCCTTCTGAAAAGCCCTGTCTGCTCTGATTGGTCAGCTTGCCCACTCTTTTGATTGGTCAACCAAATCAAACTCTTCAGACTCTGCTCC
Source organism: Pterois miles (assembly GCA_947000775.1). Lineage (NCBI taxonomy): Eukaryota > Metazoa > Chordata > Actinopteri > Perciformes > Scorpaenidae > Pterois > Pterois miles. The sequence goes on along the minus strand of CAMQGK010000058.1, from coordinate 9,248,645 downwards.
AGCTCCACTCTAACTAGCTTTATTTGAGAGTGCCCCAAACTGGGTGTTGTGCAAATATGTTACTTGGTGACATCAGTATGTTACAGAAGAAAAGGCGAGACTTAAAGCGAGGCTTTTCAGGCAGTTCAGAGGCAGAGCTTCTGTGGGGGGAGTAACTCCCGTCGGTGTGGACTTTGTTCTTTGTCACTTTTCAGACCTTTTACATGCACAGAAAACTACAGTAGATAGCACACACACACTAAGTGAAGGGAAAAAGCACAAAAGTATAGTAGCTCCCTTTTAAAAAATGTATTAGAAAATGTCTGGTTCTTTGGTAAAAAGTCAAAGGTGCACATTTTTTAGCATAAAAACCTAAGGAGAGAACTCTGACTCCCAAAGCTTAAAATGTGATAACGGCGGGTGAAAACTAAATGTAACCCCGGGGAGAAAACAGATAATACAATCTGCATCTTGGATTCTGGGTCAGTTTTGGATGAAGCAACTACAGCGCTGTGTTTTGTTCTCAACAGCAGCGGTTAAGTGTTTTTTTTTTTTTTTGTGACTGGCTCCTTTATCCATAGCTCATGGGTGTTACATAATACAAACCTGTGGCTCGAACATAAACATATATGACCACTGCATTATTTGGGAGAGTCCCATGTTTCAAAGTTAAAGTACATTGAGGATATTATTAAAAGAAACAACTGAAATGTGAATACACAACAGGGAAACAAGACTACACAACAACACTTTGCAACCCTACTATATTCAGTTTACGTTTAAGGTTTAAAAGTGGAGGCAGTTGGAGCAAAGATTCACTCGTGGTCTCAGGAGAGTGTGTTACGGTCTACATGCTGTTTTAGAGGCTTTTTGACCCTGCCAATATTAAATTATAGGGGAAACACTAAATCGTCCCGGAGTCTTAACTGGATTTACTTGGCATGAAAACACAGTTAGTCCCTATACTGGTCAAAGCACTGCTTCAGGAAGCAGATTTTTCTCATCAGTCTACCTCCAGTTTGTATGTTTCTGTCTAAGATATCATCAGTTTTTAACAGGCTCGACCTGTTGTCAGCTCAGACACTCCTCGCTTTACGAATCCTCCGAGCGTCTGTGAAAGCCAGTGTTGCGGCTGTGTGCTTGGCGGAGTGAAGAGGGAGAATGTGTTTGAAATATAATGGGATATATAATAAAGCATATGTAACATAGCCGCTGCAGTAAAACCTGCAAGGGCAAGATGAGCTCTGTCGCGCACAGTGAGATCTAGCTGACAGATCTGCCAAAGGAAAGGATGGTCAGAGAATCTCTCCTCCTCTCTCCATCCTTGTCCGTCTCCTCACCTCCTTATATACTGTGCAGACAGCACGTACAGTACCCCCACTGACTTGTTCATTGCAGTCCGCAGGTTGTTTACCCATGGATCAAAGGAGGTAAAATGCATCTGCTCCCCTTTTGCAAACAGGCCACACAGCTCATTTCAGAGAGGCCACTTTGTCAGTGTGTCTGAAATGAGGACAAGCACCTTCGAGCCAGCAGGGCTTTACCCAAGGCGTGGAATGAGATCAGAATTACACACACACACACACACACACTGCTCGGAGCCGAGCACAAGGCCAGTTGTTGAGTCAATAAAGAAAACAGGCAGCGTGTGAGAGCGAGAGAACATAAACAGAAGTCTGCCAAGCTACTGTTTGCATTCCACATCTCTCGGCTTCGAAGCACAGCAGCCATGAGCAGTTCAAATACCATGCTACTCATAGCCACGCTCATAGTGGTGCGTAGAAAGTGGATAGTATTTACACTATTTTTAAATTTACATGTTATTGAAAGTTACATGTATAGCAACAGAGATATATGTTTTTAGGAGACAAGGTCGGTTAATAGTAGTGGGGATGGTATCCTGGAAGTTCTGTTTAACAGTGTTCGTTATTTGGTAAACATGGAAAACTTGTGACTTTATTATTTAAAATTTATTGAATATCTACACTACGGGTGTAAAAAAATATGGATTCATATGAGTATCGTGATATGAGGCTGTGCGGTGCTGTGTCGATTCTCCAAAACACTATTCATTATTAATTAACCTCTTAAAAATCCAACAGCCCGTCATCGGGCCTGGCCGCTATTCGATCTTTTGGAGGTTGTAGCAGTTTTAAAGCTAGATTGAGGTTACTGGCATCATATGACACTACAAAACCTACAGAATCCATTGGTACCAACCATGTCGTCCAAAGTTACGTCTCTTGGCATCTGACCTCCGGATATGTCTCCCCTTTACAGACACAAGTAATCCCATCCAGTTTAGGGCAAAAAACATGCAGTATTTGCATGCAGTATAAATGTGTTGTTTTTGCCAGTTCTAAAATGGTTAATTTCTCATGCATGTGTATGGTGGTGTGTTCTTCATACTATGGCAGTTTTCCTAAAATTAAATTAAAAGATTGCAATATATTGCCTTGCTTACAGTACTACGATATATAGAATTGTTACCCCTGTATCATGATATGTATCATGTCACCACATTCTTGCTAATACACTGCTCAAGTTATCACTGAATATTGGTAATCGGCAGTTCAAACCACAGTGTTTTTTTTTTTATCACATGAGCTTAGCCATCTACTTTGTTTTCACTTGGACGAGCATTGGAGTGTATTACACAATGTGAAAATGTAAACAGTGGCAAGGTATCATTGTGAAAGCCGATACAGCTGAGCAAATTTTTATTGATGGAGGCATTTTGAATGATTGCTTTTCTTGGTGGGTGTCTGCAGTAAACGAAAGCCCATTTCCGTGGGATATTAAACCTATTTTGTGGTTTTCAGAATAAAGACAGACCACACTTAATCTCCACTGTATAAACTATCATTATTCAACTGATGTGGCCGCACGCCAGGACTGAGCTCAAGACTGAGTTTCAACCAGGTTTAGACTGAGGGCATTCTGTACTTGACCCTAATGTCTAACCCTCATTTAAGGACTATGTTAAATGTTTGGGAGTTTGGCCCATCCATCAGCTTACTAAACATCAGGCAGGATTGCCATGGAAATCATTTTTGGTCTCTGATGGATTTTTGTGTGTGTTACTCATAGCTACATATCGTCTGCAAACATGTCAGACTTCATCATTAGAGAAAATCACAAGAATACCACACTAAACCTAAACTGGCAGACTAACTATATACTTTTCTCTAATGAAATTGAAAGCAATTTGTCAGCTTTTGGCTTGGTTAAGAGCCAGGTGACTGGTTTAAAGTGATACTATGTCTCATTATAAGTTGCTCCTCCTCGCCATACAGAGGTCTGTTGTGGTTGCAGACCACAGCAGCAGAGGTAACTCATGAGAAGCAAGAAGCTTTAATTAATCAAACATGGCACATAATCAGCCTGCACAATGAAGAGGCAAATGTGTGGTGAACTTGCCCCACCACACTTTGCTTTCACTATATTTGGTTAATGGACACCTGATGCTATTCCTTAAACCACCCAGTGCTGTTTGCATCATCATGCTTGTCCATCATCTCTACTTTAACGGTTGACCTCCAATCTGTCTCGATTCTGCTTAGACAGCTGAATCCCCTCTCACGTACAGCTGAAGAGACTTGAATGCACCTTTTGCTGCTCGCTGTTCCAATTTTTTATATGTTAGAAAGTGATTGCCACTGATGGCATCCATAGGCAAAGAATTGGTTGCCAGTTTCTCAAAATAGCTGCAAACGGCAACCTAGCAACCGTTACTGCCGAGCCCTGCTCGACATAGCGACTGGTCATCAACTTGTCAATCTCCTGCTGTTAACAGGCAGGCGCTGCATGTAATGGAAATGTAGATGCATGAAAACACGTTTAAAGCAAATATTATAAAGGAAGTACAAAGCAAGACATTTTCACTTACCAGTGTGCGTCTCTATGGTCTTACAAGTGATGTTAAAGTAAGTATGGTACCGCTATGATACCAACACTAAACCACATGTCACTGATTGTTACACTTTACGTTTCCACTCCTCAGGGGATGGCGGGTAAGCCGTGTTGCCTATCTGTAGCTGTGCGGGAGGCGAGCAGCCATCGCTTCCCCCTAACACTTCTCACTTTGTCATCAGCCATTAATGAGACACTTTGTGGGAATGAATACCTTCCCTCTCTCCCAGTCAGCGTTCCCCAAGGCTCGCTATCAGTTCTCCAAATGTGCCACCGGTGAGAGTGCATAGAGAGACACAATAAGGAAGGTAGAGAGTTGGAAAGCAAAGAGAAGAATAGAGAGAGTGCAGGGGCTAGTATTCCAGCTTCCTGCTTAATTGCTTCCTGGCAGCAGAGGTAAGCTTGTTCTCAGTACATAAATCCTCCTATTTTCATCTATCTGCTCCAGGTGTTGATGAAACAATTCCCCCACTGGATAATCATATTTCCCTTTCCCGCCTGCCAAGAGAGGGAGATGGAGGTAACCCCCCCCCCCTGCCCATCATGCACACACCACTAGGTCTCTGCATGTGAATTGCTCTCCTTGGCGTTTCAATTTGCACAATAATACAAGAGGTGCAAAACGGTTACACACACTGACAGGCTACACCAAAGGGGTGGTGGCTGTCTGTGTGTGTGTGTGTGTGTGTGTGTGTGTGTGAAGGGTGGTGCCACCCAGGACAGAGCAAGCAGCCAATTTGTCAGTCAAACATTTAATCAGCCTGTCAATCAGTCATCCCTCAGATACCGTTAAGACGGTCTGCCACCTAGTTAGTAAATCAGTCAGTCAATTAATGAGTCCTCCAATCAGTCATCGGGCGACATCGTCATGTGTTCTCTGTGGAAGACAATGTATTATACATTAGGTTTTTTATCTATAAGAAAACATGTTCAAATGATACCGAAGAAGTAGATGAGTATTTTGAACTTGAAACTCTTGATTTGTGCATTGCCCCTAACTCTCCCTATCATTTTCTCCTCTCCTCTCGACAGCTGTGTTTTATGCCTAGCAGAACAAGCCTTTATTTCGAGTAGCTGCCAGTCATTCGGTAGCCCGTGGCATTGCCTTTATCACTTCTGAAGCCTATAAATGTAACCGAGGGTCACATACCTCTGGAGTCCTCTCCAAGCCTCTATAGCTGCAGGCAGGAATGTTAAAACCAAGGGCAGACTCGCTTGTGCCTGTGCTGTCGTTGGATAGAGATATACTGCTGTGGATCCATGTAAATGTACAGCAGGCCTCCCTCAAGTGCTTTATTTGCGATGAAGTGCATCTCCATACATTGCTTAGGAACATATTATGTTATGATTTATCCGTTGGCCTTTCAGGGAGGTTTATCATTCTCTCCCGCCTCAGGTTGTTGACAGGAAGATCAAAGTGCAGGCCAACACGTCCAAAGCTGGAAGGGATTCAGGGTCTTGCTCAGGAGCACTTCAGACATCATGACATGCCCAGAACTGTCATCAATCCGTCCCATCTTATTTATTGGCCTCGCGACCAGATCCATGGCAGGAATCTCCAGTGGACAAAAGAAGCAAAGTGAGCTAATGTGTGATTTTGGGGCTAAACAGCAGGCATTGTTCGCAGCAGAGGGGACAATGGTGTTTCTGTTCAAAAGCAGTACAAGTGAAAGCTTGTCAGAGCTGAGAAAAGTGAGGGTGAAAAGACAGAGGGGGAGAGAAAAGCACGTGCTCACAAAAGCAACCTGTTAGAGCGCTGGCTCGGGTTATCCAGCCTGCAAGGCACTGCTGTCAAGGAAACAGTGAGGAGTCTGGGCCGTTTTCAGTTTTCAGTTTCCTGTAACTTCTAGTTCCCGTTCTTGGTGTCTTTCTTCTTGTTTCTTTGAACTCCTTGAATCCATCTTTAATGTTCTTGATAGAAAAAGAACACTGAAATCTGTAGCTTGTCCTGATAAGATTGATGGACTTGTGGAAATCGTGTCTACTATCCTACTCAATACACCCGCTGGCTTTGAAAAGCCCTTAATCTAATTGGATCCATGTGGCATTTGAACAGACTCCACACGATTATGCATTAAGCATGCCTCGTTCTTTATGTCCTCTTTACATTTAGACGGCCAAGTACTGATACTGTTTGCCTTTTTTATCTGTTTTTGAAGTGCTTTGCAGCTTAAATACTATATTAGGCTTTTTTTGAGGACAAGGAGGAGGTGGTACAGAATATTGGTCAGTCCAAGACATGCAGAGAAATGTTTGAGTTTAATACATTTCCTCTTGCCCTGTAGTCGGTGCAAATGTATCAACCTGGTTATGTCCAAAAATGAAACTGCTGTTCGCTGTACCATCGTATTACTTATTTACCATTAAGCTGTGAAAGAACGCAGACCACCGCTACCATCACCACTGCTACTGGTGGCTCACCTGCTTCTCCATCTGTTTCGTCCTGCCTCAGGCACCAACCATGGTACCCATGTTGTTAGCTAGAGTGCTGCAGGGATGACAAATTTTTGTAGGCCAACCAGAAAGTTAGCATCGCTCTGGTTCCCTCATCAAAAAAGCCAATGGAATTTTTCCATTGGCTTTTGGGTTATTGCAGAAAATACTGTGGCTAACACATGTTTATGATACTTGCATATTTTGTTAAGCAAGTACATCTTCACTAATGAATTGCAGTTTTGTGTTTTTTTAGGCGTAGATGTGATCGCTAGAAGTAAAACTATAATGTTAGTTGATAAACAAAATACACCACAGTCGCGTGGCTTCACGTCACCAGCACTAAGACAGAGGTGGGCAGTTGTTTGGCGTGATGACATTTAGTAGTCTTTTCAAATTATCAGGAAGCATGTGTACAACCAGGAATGCCTAAAATGCTAACTCATTTTTGTGTTTTAGGACTCATTCCTGCACCGCTCTATAATGTATCTGCTTATGATACAGTAGTATATGAATGGACTAAGTTGAAGTTATAATGGAAGAAGTGAAATCCCACCTGAAACAACCTCCAAAGTGTGCGACCTCATAATATGCTGGTAGAAATATGGATTATAGTCAGATATATCAGCAAGATGTTAAAGCTTTAAGACAACAAATGTAATCTGTTTAGTCAGGTTTAGTTAGGTATGACTGGTATGAACTGAAGGTCTGTAACTATTATTTCTTCTTTCCTGTAACATAATATATCAGCAGGGGTTGCTGAACGTTAGTAAGTGAAACAAGATAAACAACTTGCAGTGCTCTGTCTCTGGAGACTTCTGCAAAATGCGCCAGCTGTTTTAGCTGTTTCTTTGAAGGCTCCTTTGCCATTCACACTGTACGTACTTGGCCTCCAGCAATTAGCCAGATATGTAACATGAGCTAGATTTACTGATGGGGAGTCTTATTTCCCAACGCCATTCCCTTTAAAACACATTTCTAAAGAACAATTTCAGCACTTGAAAACGTTGGGCAAACAGTAACAAGTAGCGGCTTAATGCGTAATCCACCTTAAGACTTTTAATTCTTGTATTCAAATCTGAGTGAGCAAGTCTGTGCATAAAACGCTAGACTCTCCAGCCTCAGGACCTTTTAGTCTCGTTCTCTTTAGTAAAAAGTCTCTCAGATGGGCTGGGTTGGTAAACCTGGCATCACATTAAACGATTTCTGCTGTTACGGTTACCACTTTTGGCCACCCGTAAGCATGCAAAGCTGCCTCATTCAGGTTCAGTTCCAGTTGGTGTGAGAAATACAAACAGTTTACTGATTCATCAGGCAGGAATTTAGCACGGCATCACGTTATCTCTTTTTCTGGACGCAATGTAAAACAAGGAAATTCAGTTTCAAGCTGTTTGGCAGTAGCAGTTGTCAAGCTAGTGATTGTAGTTTAGTTTTAGTGGATTGATTGTTAGAATGACCAAACTCTGGTGTGGAATCAGCCAAGGCTGCATGGGGAGACTCTCCTGTGGTGGAAATGCTGCCTGGTTTCTTTACTGCTTGTGTTTGTGGAGGGTCTGAGAGAGCAGCCTGTCAAAGTTAATCAGCTCACAACGAGCGGCTAAAAACAGACATCCTGACTGCAGTACGGTTCACACACACAAAGGCAGGCAAACATGCTGATGTTCATGTTCATGTACTGCATGTTTTAAGGAGGGAAAAAAGTGTTGTGAACAGATTTTTCTTCCGCCGGCAAGTCATTAATGGAGACTTGGTTAATAGTGACTCTGACTGAACCTGCCAAGATACAATGCTGTGCTGCACTTCAATGGGATTGGATGCCTGAAGACATTTATTCAAACAAGATGAACTGTGGATCCCTGCTCGCCTCCCCTCAGTTCCTCTCTGCGGTGCAGTAGAGGAGGGAAAAAGAGAAGGAAAATCTCTTCATACTTACAGCTCCTACCAGGATGTACTCTTTTTGATTCTAGTGCAAACTAGAACAAAGCTTTCTAGGAAGTCGGGATGGTGAAAGGAGGAGGATGCCAATGAATAAATCACTTCTTACAAATGTATCTTCTTCAGCAAAGTCGGGCAATGTGGTCTATTATTAACAATACCACTGGCATGGCATTGACATCGGGTATTTTAGCAAGTAAATGAAGCTTATTCTACCGTTATTCTGTTTTTAGCCATGATAACGGCAGGGCTCTGAGATGGCCTGTTGGTCGGTCCACCACTTTGGTCTGGACTGAAATATTTTGTAGATAGATTGCCATGAAATTTTGGACAGAAATAGATGGTCAGGGCTGCACAATTAGTCCAGATTTGTATTGGAATTGCAGTGTGACCTACTGCAATTTTTGAATCGCATTATTTGGCATTGTAAGATAGCATTTTACATTATATTTAAAATTAAATGTCATGCTGCAGAGAGGTCCTGGCCTACACATCATATTCTACAGCATTAAAAATATCTTTGTCTGATACAACTGATCCTCACAAAAATCATATTTTAATGTTTTTCAATAAAAATGAGAATAATGATATTAAAACATCACTAATCATATCGCAATTGTAATATCAGTCAAAATAATCGCAATTAGATATTTTTTCAAAATTATGCTGTTTTAATTGATGGTTCCCAGAGAATCAATCTTGTTGGTTTTGGTCGGGCTGCCCCCCCAGTCCATTAGTTTACTGATCAGTCAACTACACTGAATAAAAATATAAACGCAACATTTTTGTTTTTGCTTCCACTTTTTATGTGCCGAAGTCAAAGATCTAAGACTTTATCTATGTACACAAAAGGCCTATTTCTCTCAGATATTGTTCACACAGTTATCTAAATCTGTGTCAGTGAGCACTTTCCCTTTGCTGAAATAATCCATCCACCTCACAGGCGTGGCATGTCAACGTGCTGAATAGACAGTATGATTATTGCTCAGGTGTGCCTCAGACTGGTCACAATAAAAGTCCTCTCTAAAATGTGCAGTTTTATCTGAGACATTTACAGTATTAGGCACTGAACAGGGGGGTCAGAAAACCAGTCAGCATCTGGTGTGACCACCATTTACCTCATGCAGTCCAACACATCTCCTTCGCATAGAGCTGATCAGGTTGTTGATTGTGGCCTGTTGAATGTTGGTCCACTCCTCTTCAATGGCTGTGTGAAGTTGCTGGATATTGGCAGGAACTGTGACACGCTGTCGTATAGGCCGATCCAGAGCATCCCAAACATGCTCAATGAGTATGCAGGCCATGCAAGAACTGGGATGTTTTCAGCTTTCAGGAACTTTGTACAGATCCTTGCAACATGTGCATCATCGTGCTGGATGAGTGGAACAACAGTGGACCTCAGGATATCAGCTCTGTCATTGTGAGCATGTTGCCATGGTAGTGTTAGCATTCAGCTCAAAGCACTGCAGCCTCACATAGCTGCTAGCAGGGCTGAAGCCTCTTAACTACACCCTCAGACTGCTCTGCTGTTTATTGTGTTTTTTTTTTTTTTTTTTTAACAAACAATAATAATTTAGCGTGGAGTTACTCAGGAAAGCAACATGTACTGTACATGTGGCTTAAAATGTAAATGTGAGGAGAGAAGGAGGAGGAGGAGTGTACCCATGTGCAGCACACTGGCATTCATGGCCATCATTAATCACACATTCACTAGGAATTGCCAAAGCGGCACACTTTAAATGGTTGTAAATCAGCTTTGGCCTCAGAGCTGGGCGGCCACATTATGTCCCCATCAGCTCCAGACCGAACACTGCGCTGTGTGCTGAGCGGCAAGTCAGCCGATAGTTCGCCCGCTTTTACATACATGTCACTGTGAAATAGCAGAGTAGTGTAAACAATGAACGTCTCCATGGACCCTCTCCGTCAGGTCACCCTCAGCTTCAGAGAAACAGCCATGCCCCACCTCCCTTCTGAAACGTCTCATTGCGTTGCTGCTCATTTGCCTCTAATTGGTATGCAGGCCAGGCGGGGGAACACTGGCAGCAGCCCACACTCGTAGGGCCATAACAGTGGATTAAACCCACATAAAAACACCAGCAGAGGAGATACGGTGAGCCAATGTACTGTAATATGCAGGTGTAGAGCCGGTAATAATGAAAACAATAATGAGAAGTGTCACAATAACAGTTACAGGAGGAGTTACTCTAGACAAGAAAACCTCTGTCAAGGCTGAATAATAATAGGCTGTTCATTGTTTGTAATCTGGGTTTGGTTGTCCATCAAAAATAAACATGAAGCTATACTGTAAAAGAAGCGATTTCATCATAATATAGTGCTCTGAGTGTGAAAAGTGACGGCGCCTCCTTCCAGCTTTCTTTTTGCCGCTGATTAGAGTCTACAGATATACTGTACTGTGCAGACACTGGGTTGGATTATTCTGCATCCAGAGAGAAATTAATTTATGTATTTCACAAGTTCCGACTCTGAACTCATGTTGCTCAAAAAGGAAAAATTTGAATTGGATTTTTTGAATCCTAACAGAGCTTGTTTCTCCATAATAACGGAAAGGTATCATCCTCTGGGTACCACGAATGCCCACACCAGATAACACAGCATATGATAGTGAGGAAATCTTCCCACCAGTTAATAAACTTGTGACAACACTGGTGTTAGTGATTCCACCGGACAGACATTTTACAAGAAAACATGACGGTCGATATGTGTTCGAGGCCACAGGTTTCCACCCAGCGTTTCCTCCACAGCACGCATCAGCTGCCAACGCGCCGTCCTCCTCAGGGCGACTACCTCATAAACGTTATGGCTACCTTATAGCATTGGGTTGATGTTTGAAATATTGCCAAATAGGTGCTTTTGCTTGTCGCTTTGACACCAGATCTTCCGCCATCGTCTTGTCTCTCTCTCTCTGTCGTGTGTGAAATATGACGGCAGGACGGGAGGTGGACAGGTCCAACAAACACAGTACTTTCAACCAGGAGACCGATGTTCGACACCATATACATTGTAAGTTACTACTATTAGTAGCGTGTTTTCCGTACTCAGGTTGCATTGTTTCCATATGTATTTTACTTATTTTGAGCCCACCCATGACGTTTTTCCTAAACTTAACTAAGATTCTGTTGCCTAAATCCCAAGTGGTTTTGTTTGGTTGTTGTTGTTTGTTGAGGCAAAATGTGACGTCAAGCCATCGTCTGGTGGACAGGCGGGCCTGTAACATGCTTTGGCGTAATATCGGGTTGGTTGATCAGATGGTCACTGCCAACCTTAAGAAAAACCCTTAATTCCTTTGGAAACCCTTAATACGAATGGACTCACTACAGATTTCTAATATATGTCATATGATTATACCCTCAGGAAGGTTAGCTGTTTGAATTTCCTAAGTCTCTGAAAAATCTTACTGCAGGACCATCTTCTGTAGAAAACATTATGTGCTTGTCATACTTTATATGCAAATTGTTTCATTTAAAGATGATAAATATTGCCAGCTTCAATCCAAACACATTACTGCATGTGTCAACGTGTTAGATTTCATTTCTGTTGAGCCCTAATAATCATAACAATAACAATTTGTGTATCGCTCCCCAAAATTGCGGCACAGTGATTTACAGAGGTTGAAATGATAAAAATAAAAGTCTATTAGATTAGATGAAACTTTAATGATCCTTGTGGGGAAATTGGGTCATCACAGCGGCGCAGGAACTGGATACAGATGGGAACAAGAAAAATACGAAGCACTAAAGATATGAGTAGTGATTTAACAAATCATCCATGTTGAGATTAACACCACATTAAAAAGTCAACAGACATCATCAAGCAACAAGCTCAATTCATAAAAGCCCGCCATGTAAAGACTTGAACAGCACTGAGATCAAACCCTTGTTGGTAGCTGGTGGATGTGATGTGGTAAAAGGGTCGTACTGCTTTACGCTCTTACTGTGATTGCCTCCAACAGATATGTTGGAGATGAAGAGCAGCGCTGATGGCACAGAACAACCCTGTGTAAATCTTTATAGTCCCTGAAGGGCAATTTGCTTTACAGCAAGCAGTCATTAACACACAGCAGAGATGTAACAGGTACGCTGCATCTCAGCACATAAACCCGAGAGGAGCCAGGATGTGTTGCTTTAAATGTGCGACGGACGGTCTCTGTTGGGAAGAGCTGTGGGAATGTAAACGTGTGACGGTGGCGTAATTATCGAAACTTCATATTCATACACAACTACAGGTTGCTCATATAGAACTGATGTGATGATTTAGGTGCATTTATGTTTTTTAAGAAGAGAAAATTATTTTCTTGAAGCTACTTAGAGCTGCAGTAGGCGAGACCGGAGCAAATTTACTAAAAAAAAAGCTTCTTTTTATAAAGTTAATGTTAAAATTTCAAAATTGACCAGTGCATGAAAAACAATTGTGCTTGTGTTGTTTCAGCATAAGGTTCAGAGTTCTTGGTATTGAAAGAATTGGTACTTAAAAGCTTCATAACTATAATGACAACCTTAGTATTACTGATATTGATATTCTGTATTGGCTTGTTCCAAGTATTTATCGAAGCTTCCAGTCGTTTGCACTGTAAAATAATAAAATACATTCAGACTCAATGGTTTCCATGGCTGCAGCACTCTGTCAATGGGAAATACACAGGACACCGCTTATAGTGATCACATCTGTCCGGGTCAAACTGATCTCTATAAGCGGATGTTTATTAGAACCAAAACATCAGGGAATTATATATTTTAAGATGTTTTTTTGCTTAATGTTAGCGAGTGTTGGAGTTTGCACTCGAGAGAGAGAGAGAGAGAGAGAGAGAGAGAGAGAGAGAGAGAGAGAGAGAGCGAGGGAGCATGTGTGTGATAATACGATGTTAAACATTTCATTTCCTATATTCTTCACAATAAAAGTCCCCCGTTATTTTGTTATGTAAAACCTTTTATTATGAAGCAGCAAAATCAGGAAATGCTGGGTTTTGATCAGCAGCAGCTTTAACTCATATGCACGCTGCTATTCAGCTGCAGAAGTGAAAATGGTAAAATAAACTGGATATTTAAAAATACAAACAGTCAAGTCAGAGATTCACTTAGAAGCTACAAAAATACTGAAAGCTTGCAGCCTCACTCCTCACTCCTCCCCTCACTTCTTTGAGGGGAGAAGGAGGGTCATCAGCGATTTTTTTTTTTTTTTAACCAAACGATAAAGGAGAGCCAGAGAACAATGAAGTGATTTGACAGTGTAATAAACAGGTCAGGACTAAAGATGGAAATGCCACAAATCTGGTCAATTAAAAGGTAACAAAACATAAATGTTGGCAAGACTATACGAGGACAGTTACTTGTCATCAGCTGATTGATCTGATTTATTGATCTCAGCATGTCCTTGTTTAAAATAATGCTGTCTGGTCATTGTGGCTGTTTATGTATGTGTCTCCAGTCCATAGATATTTATATCTACATGTATGTCTTCAGCTTTTTTTTTGGACGATAATCGTCTTTTTTTGTTAAAGCAGTATCATCAGTAGGGAATTCTCCCAATCCTACCTGGTAGTGGCAGCCGATTTGCATGAGCTGCCAGCACCGCGGTGCTGAGGAGGTATTATCAATCCATTTGACGTGGGCGTCTTCAACCACAGGTGCTTTCCCTGTGTGCATTCGTTTTTTATGTAGAGGAAATTAATTTCCTGTTCCTGTTATGATTTCGATGCACTGGCAGCATCAGTCTCAAGTATTCAGCCTGACAGCAGATGGTCCGTAAGGCAAAGTGTCAAGGGGGTGGAGAAAAACAAAAAAAAAAAATTCAATAAATGTTCTTCTAACGTAGTTTTGAAATGTTTTTCCATGTCGTCATGTATGAAATGAACAGTATTTGTATAGGAATGATACTGTCCCAAGCCTCATATAAGCAGTTCACTATGTGATCGCCAGAAGCGGTTTCCTCTGTAATTAAGGTCTTTTGCATCATTTTATACACATTCTCCAAAATGTTCCTGACATATTTGAAATATTTGTAAACTTTGGGATCTCCACTAGAATGAAGTTGAGGATTTAGTACAATATCTGGTTAGTACTGAAGCAGGATGGTGTCACTGAGTTGAATTTCATGGTCAGTGTGCTGTCCCTGAGTGATTAGAACAAGCTGGCTTCAGTTCACTTTTTCATTTAAATGTCTTGTGACAGTTGCATCATCCCAATATTTCATCTCTTTTTTTTTTGTTTGTGAGCGACTTTAATGTTGTTATTGTCGTTGGCGGCGTCGCTGTTGTTTCCCACGGTCTGAAGCACTGTTGGGAGTTAGCGGGGTTATTTTGGAGGACGAGCTCATCTGGTGGGGGATCAGTTTCCAGACACATGCTGGTAATGTGGGTTTGCGGTTTGAGTGTTTGGACTGGTGATTGGCGAGTGTCTGTCTGTCTGGTTGATTGACAGCACTCTAAAAAGTGCCAAGTTCAAAATGATCTGGGTCAATATACTGCAGAACCCGCAGTACACAGCAATTATTTTTACTCGCGCGGTATGATTTGTTGCTTTTTCAATTCAGCGCCGGGCTAAAAATCCATAAAAGTGACAGGAAATGTCTATCAGGAATCATTTTGGAATATGTCCAAAATGTAATAGAGCACAGTTTCAGAATCACATCTAGTGTCTGCTCTGTAGACTGTGGCTGAACAAATGCTTTGGTGGCTCAATGTGCTTGAAACCTGAATGAAAAATAACAAAAATACCAACAAAAATGAATTGTGCTGGTAGGTTGTGATGAGCCAGCACATATTTTATACTGTACTCGCCAAAAGACTCCTCACATCATTCATCAGCGCTGATACTTGACAAGCAGCAGATGATTTCCTAATCGATCACTGCTGTGTTTGTCTGACCCACTTTCTCCATTTCTTTCATTACTCATTGTGCAGGTCGTGTACCAATGTGAAGATTAAAGGTTGAGCAACAGAATCAGAGTTTGACTCTCAGCTTCCATCATTATCGCCTTCGTTTCATGTCCCAGGCTTGTTTACTTGTTCTTTAATCAAATATTTACTAACTTAACTCATCCATTTTTAGACTGTATTTTACTCATATTTACTCATTTAACTCATGCTTTTTCCATTTTTAGACTGTATTATTCAGTTTCTGAACAGCCGCTGGTGTTTAGACAACATTTAACATTTGAGAACTTTTGCTTCTTTTGTTAATGAAAATGCATTTTTTATATAAAAACTTGTATATGCTGTAAAATTTTGATATGCAGCCTGATTTTTGTTATTTTTATTTTGGGAATAAAGCTACTTAAAATAGAAGCAAGCTGCAAAGATTTAGTGGATATAACATCTAGGACAGCGGTCGCGGCTCCCTTTGGAATTTTTATTTATATATTATTATTTTTGCTGTTTATTTACTACTAGTATTACTGTTATATACTTTAACATCTAATTTTAAAAAAGTTTTTTTAAAATAATTTGTCAACTAAAATATGCGTCACATCAACGTCTATCGCCCTCGACTCAAAAAGAAAAATCTCAGCGGAAAAAGAGAGTTTAATTCTGCATGAACAGATGGATTTGCCTTCACCGCCAACGACGCTGGATTACCTGTGTGCTTAATATGTGGCGAGAAATTATCGAACAGCAAAAAATGGAACGTTGAAAGACATTTTCAAAACAAGCACTCAGCATTCGCTGAAAAATACCCAAGTGAAGATGAGCGAAAGATTTGGGAACTGCAACGGAAAGTTGAACAGAGCAAACACACTTTCAAGAAGTGGATCACCTCCTCACAGTCAACTACAGTTGCTCGTTTTGTGGCAGCTCAGGAGATCGTAAGGAGGGGTAAGATGTTCACAGACGGAGAATACATGAACAATCTTTCATAAAAATATTGGAGCATCTATTCTCCGACTTTAAAAACAAAGGGGAAATTGTTCACAAAATTAGAGAAATACCTCTCTCTGCAAAGACCGTCAAGGACCATTAAATTGGTAACAAACATCACTAGTAAGCAAATTGATGACATCAATTCAGCTCAAGCATTTTCAATTGCCTGTGATGAGTCAAGTGATGCAAACGATATTGAGCAGACAGCACTTTTATGCAGATATGTGAACGCTGATGGGCCGCAGGAAGAACTGATTGAACTCATACCGCTAAAGGGCCAAACGCAGGGCCAGGACATTTGTGAGGCTGTTGTGAGTTGTCTAAAAGCCAAAGGAATAAACACCACTCATTGCAAACGGGTTAAACCGCCCACAGTTTTGTTCGTTGTCAGAAGTCGACAGCGCATATTCGGATCTCCAGGGGAGAGGTGCTGAAACGCTTCGCGAAAACAAAGGCCTCAGCTATCCTGAACTTGGAGACCTCGATTGGCTGCAAAAGTTTTACTTCCTGGTAGATATGACAAGTCACTTAAACACGCTGAATAAAAATCTCCAGGGAAAGGGAAGCACGGCCCTGCAGATGCTGGAGGACGTTTTGGTGTTTGAGCGTAAGATGACAGTGTTTTCCAGGGATGCACAGAGCGGCACGTTCTCTCACTTCCCCTCCCTGAGAGAGTTCAAAGAAGCCAACAATCACATAAATTGTGGTTATTCACAGATTCAGTGAGTTCAGAAAGGAAAAAAAAAACACTCTCTCCTTCCCTGTCACACCCCTGGACATCGACCCATCCCTGCTGAACACATTCACAGGAGTAAGTAAGCCCGATCTGGAAATTGAACTGGCCGACATAGCGGATAAAGATTTATGGGTGTCCAAGTTCAAATGCCTGACAGCGGATCTGGAAGAAGTCACCCGTCAGAAGTCTACTCTCGCTAAAGAGCACAAATGGAGCGACATTGAAAACCTCCCCAAACCCGACAAACTTGTTTTTGATAAGTGCCATTCCCGAAACGTACATGAACATGAAAAAATATGCATTTGGAGTCCTGTCCATCTTTGGCTCAACATGCGAGCAGGTTTTCTCAAGCATGAACTTCATAAAGTCCAAACATCACTCCCGCCTCACAGATGAGAGCCTGTGTGACGATCAGAGTCACATCTTACAATATAATATATATATATATAATAATAATATATAAAATATATAATATAATAGGCTATTATTTTTCAGAAAGAAAAACAAAACTTTTATTTCAGGCCCGGAGCTGATGTAGTTTTTTGTATGTTCAGGTGCTTCAGTTGATTGCAGGCTGAGAAAGAAACCTGAAGAGGATGAGAGCACACTGAAATGGACTTGTTACAAGCATTCCTAATTTTATGTTTACTTTTTTAAAGCTGCTAAGCTGCAGCTAAATGTTTTATTTATATTAAAGTGGGCTAGTTTTGATTTTGATTTTACACAAACATAGGAAGGACTCAAATAGGTCTGCATAGTTCACTGTTTAATTTATTTCAGATAGGCCTACACATGCACACTGCACTCCTGTTTGTTGTATTGAGTGGCTGTAACAGGTAAAACTTAAAATAAGATTAAAACTTTTAAAATTTTATAAGCTGTGTTATGTTTTGTGGCTCTTTGGCGGAAGAGGGGGCGGAAAGGTTGCAGAGCCCTGATCTGGGACGTTATCCCTCTGTGGATGGATCGGTGTCTGCACTGATTGTTAGAGGTAGTTTTTTGTTGACAATTTTGAAATTGATTTTTTTTTTAATTAATGCCAGAATATTTGCTTCATTTGAGTCTATGCGGAGGTAGAGGGAAGTTCTCACTTTTATTGATGTACTCTGAGGAAAATACATATATGGAAATCTGATTGATTGGATTATATTCACCAGATGTATAAAAATTACATGTGCCTTTATAAATTCAATCGAAAAAATAGCACTAATTTATGAGGGAAAAAGCAGGGAGAAGCACTATCCGAGTCCAGCCCAAAGTTATCTCTGTTTGTATGACATAAATAATCTGTCTGCCGAAAGGATCCTCCAGTCACAGCCAGAAACTCTGGTTGAAATCTTAACAAGATGTTTCATTCGTCATCTCTGTCCTCTCTCTCTCTCTCTCTCTTTGTCACTTTCTCCCTCTTCCTCCTCTTACATGTATTCTCCTCCCATCACTCTCCCATCTTGCATTCTTCCCCCGAGCGTCCTTGTCAGTGTCAGAGTCGGCTGATGCTACAGAGAAAAGAGGAGAGGTCAATAGTTTGTCTCCCTGCCTTATAAATAATGTGACTCAGAGGCTGAAGGAATGAGTTTGGATGGCGGCAGCGGGGATAAAATGGCTGGGATATTTTCTTAACCACCACCGCTACCCCCTCGCTCCCCAGCTTGACTTGTTTAATCTAGGTGATGAATACTTGTCTGACCTCGCTGCTGCTGTTCTTTCTTTCCTCTGTGTTGTTGTTCGGGGCACTTTTTCCTCCTCCTTTCCCTGCGTCACTGCTGGTGTTTTTGCTGAACAAGGAAGTGTTTTCTTGTCAAAGAGCCATGTAATCGCATTACCCTCCACATGTGTTTTGGTTTAGAAAGTCAAAGTGAGTGTGTGAATGTGCTGTGTGGGCTGCTGCGGGAATTTCAATGCAGTAGGTTTACACACAGACACAGCTTCACTTTTTTCGTGTGTTTGAGGCAGTTAGGGTGTGTGTGCTCATGTTGACGCGTTGACTCTTTTTTTTTTTTGCATACACGCATGAACATGTCTGCAAAGTGTTTGTGTTTAGCGATGCCATGGGGTGCACACGCTCCGTTGGGATCAGAGCGCTACAGTCCACTGCTAGCTGCTACAGCCGGGGCCCAGGAGAGTTCTGCTGTGCTGTAACCGAGCAGCTCGGGGGAGGGGGGTGGTGTGGGGGTGCAGGGTGGAGCCTTTCCTGTGTTGCCCATGCTGCTAGGGGTGAACAACAGTGTCAAGCGTTGGGTTACAGCTCAGGCGGTTTGATGCTGCACATTCACCAGCAGCAGTGATTCTGTCTTTGCATTCCTCTCCAGAGCTTATACTCAGTTACAAATGGCTGTGCATGCATGCATACACACATGCATACACACATGCATACACACATGCATACACACATGCATAAACACATGCATACACACATGCAGACACACATGCATACACACATGCATACACACATGCATGCAGTCAGCAATGCACCTGTTCACACATCACTTACACAAGGCTCCAACACCAGTTATTCCCATTGTTGAGTCATTTTCTGATCATTTTCTTCATTAACTCATGAATCATTTTACCTAGAAAAAGGGCTGACAATCGATTAAAATAGTTAATTGCAAATTAATTGCACATTTCATATCTGTTGAAAATGTAAAGGGAGATTTGTCAGGTATTTAATACACTCATCAACATGGGAGTGGACAATATGCATGCTCTGTGCAAATGTATGTATATTCTTATTATTGGAAATCAATTAACAAGACTAAATAATGACAGATATTGTCCAGAAACCCTCACAGGTACTGCCTTCAAACTCAAGCCCAGCAGACAACAGCAGCTGTCAGTGTGTCAGCGAGCTGACATGCCCCAAACTGCATGTGATTACGATAAAGTGGGAACCCATTTTCATTCACATATCTTGAGGTCAGAGGTCAAGGGAGCCATTTGAAAATGGCCATGACAGTTTTTCCTCGGCAAAATGTAGCACAAGTTTGGAGCGTTATTTAACCTCCTTCACGACAAGCTAGCATGATGATATCAATGGATTTCTTAGGTTTTCCAGTTTCATATGATGGCAGTGTCTGTATATGTAGTATATGTAGCCAGCTACAGCCTAAAAATGTGTTAATGCGTTACGGAAATTAGTGGTGTTTAAAAACATTTGCGTTAACACATTATTTTCACATTGACTTTGACAGCCCTACCTTTAACATGTAAGATGTCCCAGGCTGATCCTAAGATCTGTAAATTGTGCTACTTTCTTTACTGCGTTTTGTCGACCTCAGCCTGCTAGTGTTGCAGCACTGCTCTTCCAGGTGAAAATTGAGTGTGTAAATGTGAAAAATGATTCAGTCACACTGGTAACCAACTAAACTCTAAGCTTTCTCATTCTTGCTAGCAAAGAGCAGTGTACAGAACATTCGGTCAGTTAGCAACTTCTCCTTTTAGCTGCCGCTGTCCGTCTCTTTCACCGGTTAAATGGCAGTCGTAGCCAGTTGCAGAGCTTATCAGCTGTCGCTTAATGTTAATCCTGTGAGTAACTTGATGTCTGTTTGTGTGCTCTGTGTCTGTGAGGGAAGAACATCTACTCTGTAACAACACTGTCATTGTGAGTCTGAGCTGAACGTGTCATGTGCATTTCAGGAGTCATATTTTCCCAGTTAAACTTTCATTCAGGACATGAATTTTGCTCTGGGCGGTGAGCGGTGCTTGGTTTTGGCTTGACTGTTTTCAACATGGCAGCCAGGTCAAAAACTTTCTCATTTTACAGCTAAACAGTAACTACAAGATGTTTCAGAAAACATCTGAGGCAAGAAAAAGGCTTTACAGTAACAGAATATTGACTCATATTTGATCATCACTGCCTAGTTTGACAGTTTCGGTCTGTCTGTAATCTGCCGCAAAAGTTACATTTTTCCGACATACTTGAGGCAAAATACAGACCAAAAAAGAAGTTTTTGCAAACACATTGGAGATCGCGAAGGTCCGGCATACGTACCCAGAGCTATGTGGAAATGAGGCGTGAATGCATGCAGTGCAGGCAAATTTAGATGGCTACAACTATATATGTAAATTTAAAGCACACATTAACACGTCGTATCAATGCAAAAACATGTTTATGTTCAAAAACCTAAGAATACATAAACACAAGAAGTGTTACGCACACAGGAACGAATGAATAAATGCAAATATGTTTAAACACATGCACACACACACTCTTCAAATTCAATCATTGTCAAGGATCATAACAAGGCGTCAGTGGCGGTCTTATTGAGCAGCAGTTCTGTTCGGCATATCATCACTTTCAGCCTCTGAACAGCATCTCAGGGAAAGCTGCTTTGCTTTTCTGAGGGAAGAAGCTCCCAGAGCTGAGTTTGCTGTCTGATTGAACGTTCTTTTTTCCCCTCCTCTCTCATTTCACTGGCTGGGTTTGAAATGCCACTCCAGCTCCAAATTGACTCTTCAGGGTTCCTCTACTTTTCCTATCTGTCATTCAGCATTAAGGCTGAAGGGAGAAATTTCGGGAGCCGCGCTCGCTGCCTGGGCCCAGGAAAATGGAAATTGCTTTAGTGGAGCAAATTCTATGTGTCATTTTCATCTATTCACATGTTTTTTAAAGGAAATCTTTATTTTTTTTAAGTAACATAGTAGGTAACGTGGTGTTAGAGTTCAGCATTGGGAGCAGATTGTAGTGCTCGCAGTGTCGGTTTCTTTTAAGCTTATTGGAGCAACCTCAGCTAATCACAATCACTGCTACGGTATGGATTCCCATTATGGTTATGGTAATATATTTTATGCCTGTAACTGCTGGCTCCTGCTCCGGTTGCACAGTATGTATCACGTTGCATGATTCACACAGTGCCTCATTTGATTACAGGCGCCAGAGAAAGGGGGTCAGAGGCAGATCTGATGACCTTGCAGTTCAGCAGCCTCCATGGCGGTTTCCAGGACATCCGACAGAGCCTCTGTTTATGGCTCCCAGCATAATGAATGGTCCAAAGTGTGATTTAAATGGGCTAGCCCTGATCCATCTAATTGCTCCCCACTCAGTGTAATTACAACTTTGTGTGTGCACTTTGCCTGGGACTTCATACTGACGGCAGCTACCGGGTCTGCTGCTTTAGCATTTTGCTGTTTCTGTTTGATTTCTCCCTACGAGGGTAGCGCTTGGACAAACATATTTCTTTATGCGGTAATTAGACTGTTTTCTGTAAAGGGTCATATTTGGAGATCTGCTTAGCTTGCTTGATTGTTTGTTGCCTCTTCATTACATTCGTAAATGTGCTTGGTGTGCTGTTGCAATATCATTATATTCTTTGATTTCCTGTGGTGAAGACTATGAGAAGCATGCAAGAACATTTTTATATTTGTTTTATGCATTTAACCCTGCTTGCTTTTTCTGTGAGGCTTACTTCTACCACGTTCCCAGTCAGATTCCCCAAACTTGTTGTAAATTGGGCTTCTCAACTTGATGAATGTCACCTGCTCCTGAGTTATTAGCATACGCCGCCTATCATTACCGAAGGCTACATGTTCTGCTCCATGTGTGGGAAAGTCAAAGTTAGCCGTGCTAAGTTTGGAAATAAATGAACGGGTTAGTTCTGTTATTTCTATAGGTTCTCCCACGTTCAGTGAGGTAAAATTACTGCTTTGCTTTGCCAGCCCGTTACGATGGAGAACTGAAGCCATTATATCGCTGTCTTCAAAGCCACCAGACTCCATTCACAAAAACAGTCCCTTCACCTGGAGGGAGTTGCTGGTCTACTGCTGCATTGGATAGTTTGTTTGAGTTATTGTGTTGCTTTCGGATCTGAGCTAATGTGGTGTCCACGTCAGTACATAGCATAGTTTCCTTTTCATGTATATAATTACATATAATTATATAATTACATATATATATGCTATGCATATACAATACCCACCACCTGCCGCACTTTACTTGTTACTGTTGCTTATTTATTTTATTGTAAATTTTCTTCATTGCACTTTCTTTTCCTTCATTGCACCTTCTCTTTTACTTTTTACTATCCTGTATTCATCTGTATGTTGTCGATGCTGCTATGACACCCGAATTCCCTCCGGGGATTAATAAAGGTTCATCTTATCTTATCTTATCTTCCGTGTACTCCTGTCTGTTTCTCTAAACTGGGAGCATGCTCTAAGTTACTCTATTTAACATTAATACACTGACTACAAGGATGAATATATTGTATATTGTACATGTAGCAGCACCTTCATGTAGAAACAGAGGTTTTCAGAGGTGCTTGAGAAAATAGCAGTTTGGTACTAAAAGTTACATACATGGACCAACATTTGAATATTTGGATTTGAATACATAAGGAACAAAAAAATAATAATAAAGAAATAAATAAAAGATTAACTAATATTAAAACATCACTTCAGCGCCACTATGTTATTCTGTAATGATCTGTGTATAAGTTGCCTTTGCCTGCAGCCTACTGTATATTTATAAGCCCATGTGCTTGTGTGTGAAAGCCCAGAGACTGTGTGACTATGTTGTGTGTGTGTGTGTGTGTATGTTTATCCAGCTATGGATGAATGCTCCAGCAGGCAGGCTGTGTGTGTGTGATTGTCAGCAGGATCCCAGGAGACTCGCTCCAGGCAGGCACAGTGTTAGTAATAGACTGATTTACCTACATACTGCTGCATAACTTCTCTGCTGCTCCGGGGAGCTGCTGCTGCTTGGCTCACTGACTCTGCAGCTGCGCGTGCACGCTCACACTCACGCTTACACTCACACACACACACATATAGTCCTCAACAAAGCAGGTGTCAATTATACAAGTGGCACCTTCTCCAGGCTGTGTCACCCTCTGGAAACTGTAAGAGACGGGGCATTTAGCATTTTCAAAGCGGTGGAGGTGGTGGCAGTTTGCAAATGAGTTGTAAAAAAAAAAAAAAAAATAGCATAAGGATTAATTATTTTACAGCAGCACCTGTTTATAGAGCAGTTACAGCACCTCAGCCAAATCCCAGCCTGTTGGCGTTTGCCTTGTAATAAACACAGAGTATACAGTATGTGTTCAAATTGAGCAGCTCCCCCCCCCCCCATCCCTCTCTCTGGCAGAGCTGCTTTGCTATATTTGAAGTTCCTGCACTTGGGGTGATGTTTGTTCTCAGATTAATCTGAGCCCAGTGGCTTTTGAGAGACGCCATCAGATCGTTAGCGCAGACTGTGTCATGTATTCGCAGCAAGGGGGATGAAACACGTGTCTCAATTTGTCACTGTGAGCCTGCAGCGGCTCAGTCAAAGCAGCCTTTCAAAGAGACCGAATCAATCAGTTGGTCTTATCTGATGCTCCTTCACTCAGGAAGTAAGAAAGAACTTAAAACTAGATTAAACTGATCTGTCACTACCAGAAACCTGCTTAATACGCTCTCTATGCATGCAGACTACAGAGCCATTGTTATGAGTATATTATTCAGTAGGCTGATACTGTAGATCCATTAAACCACATTCTGCTCACCTCTCAGTCTAATTATAAAACACTACAGAAACAGTGCAGTAGATGGCTTCGGCCATTTGTGCAGTCTAATTTTGAGCTGGCCGTTATATGATAATCCTTAAGTAGCATCTACAAATAAATATGTGGCAATAATAAAATAGAAATTAGGCTGCATGCTGAAGAGCTTAAAGCTTCACAGCATATTTTGGCGTTTGTATATTTCAGATTTTTTGAGTCATATCCTGTTGAAGTTGATAAGCCACACTGCCAATTTTTCGGACAAATAACTTAATTTTATGCTTGAAGTTAAAAAAGGGAATATGATGTGTGATTATAGTATAAGCTGCAGGTCATAGGTCGTCCTCCGCTGCAGGAGCACTCATGCCTGTTGGTCTGAGCATCTGCAAACTGACAAATCTGTTTATCTGTCAGTTTGTCTTTCTAGTGAGTTAGCTAGGCAGGTGTAGTTAGCTAGCCCAGCTTGTTGCCGACGCCGTGTTGGAGGTTTGCTGGCCTCTATCAGGACCGAACGACAGGGAGGGCACAACTTTCAGTCCAAAAACCAAGAAAAGTCCCATTAGAGCAATAAAGGAATCTCAGTGCAGCCTGGGGCGGTGCTGGTGCACCGCCAAAACATCCCAAAACTGCATTTCAAACGACGGAACTCGACGGCACGTCCTCCGGTGTGTTGTGACCGGCGTGCGGTGGTGTGGCTACTCTGTGCAGCAGCAGTATAGAAGAGAGGTAGTGAGAGGGAGTCAGTGCTAATTTTTGTCTAATTTGTGGTCTGATCAACAGTAAATTCATCTAAGCTGGGTTCATCTAGACTGGGGTGAAAAACAATGCGATCTGGTTCACCAAAAAACAGGAAGTAACACTGGCTTCAGCCAGGCTTTTTAAAGACATGGTCTGTTTCATTGGACGCTTCATTCAAATTATGTTGAGAGATTAAGTCAGTTCTCTGTCAATGGGTCAACAAGTAAAACCTGCCCAGTCAGAATGGATTAACAGCTTGTGCCATGGGTGCAGCCTGTGGTATTTATTCTGCATTTTTTGAGGCTTATCTTCAGAATGACAGATGCTTTAACTTCACAACTGGCAGCATTTCAGTTTTCTCCAACGTCTGGTGTTATTTTCCTCCAGCTGAAAATGTTTTCTGTTTTGCTAAAGCATGCAGAGCACACACAGCTTAAGTGTGGATGTCAGGACAGCTTCATTTGCCTGCTCCTGTATGAGTAGCCTACTTGGCAGCTGACCGGCTGCAGATAATATGGGTGCACCCAGCAGGCGCTGCTAAGTTATTAATGTTCGGAGGCGGCTCCGCCATTCAGCCAACACAAGCCTCATTTTCTACAACTTGACTGGAAACTTAAGTCAGCTTTTAGGAGACATTTCAGAACTCAGCTGTCTTGGGAGATCATTACAAGCCTTTTTGGATTCTGCTGTTAGAGTCGAGGTCCCAGCGGCTCGTCAGATTTGAGCGGGTGCATTGAGGAGCTTGGTGGTTCATATGTCAGTGTGTTTGCCATATTGGATTTTGGAGGCTCCTCAAATGGAAAAAAAGATGCAGCTTATGGAAAATGTCTGTCTCTTGGCCATTAGACATTATGTAGTTGATTTACTGTTTAAAAATTGTGCTAGTCTTTGGTGCGTGTATCAAAGTCTGTCGTCTGTCTCTAGTTGTAGTTTAACTCCTGTTCTCATGTTGACACATCTGCCCTATAGTCTTAATCCATTCCTTCCACTCACCTTTTTCCCCCACTCGACATTTCTACACAGGATGCCACTGTTACAAGGCAGAAGGAGCTGATTAGCGATGAGGAGGTAGATTTGTGCTGAAGGCCAGGGGTGACTCAGAGGCTGTGAACAGAGCCAAACAAAGAGAGGTGAGAGTTGCGTGTTGGATGAGATGAGTAACTAGAGAACACAAAAAGGCCAGAAGAAGAGGACAGAGCCATGATGAGGACGGGGATTTGTCCTTTTTCTGAAATAACCAGTGCTTCAAGTGGAAAAAAATAAGTGGCTTATTCAAGTTGGTGTGTATCGGCCAGTATCTGCAGCCTCTTTTCACTTGTTCTTAGTTATTCATTATTTGTTTCAGCTTGTTATATTGTGTCTTTCATAACCTGTTGTGGTTTTATTGCTATCTTATTATACTCTGGCTATGCATCTTCTATAGTAGGCCTGTAATATTCCAATCATTCAAACTGGGACATTATAGAGTTCAGGTGGTGTATTTGTGTGTTTACTCATAGTGTTAATAGTTAAAGTGCGTTCCTGTGTTATTTGTGGCCTATAGTAGG
Source organism: Pterois miles (assembly GCA_947000775.1). NCBI lineage: Eukaryota > Metazoa > Chordata > Actinopteri > Perciformes > Scorpaenidae > Pterois > Pterois miles. The sequence goes on along the minus strand of CAMQGK010000058.1, from coordinate 9,222,014 downwards.
GTATCATTCAGGTTTAGGGGCAGTGTCCCAGTCAGGATGCTCCTACATATTATACAGCAGGATAAAGAGACACATTGAATTTCTACAGTAAATAAAATATACCAGGAGATTCTTTTTAGTTAAATGATTATTTTATTACTTATACATGTCACAGCCTTTGTGTGAAGATTTAATTCTTCTGGAAATGTTTGCCCTAAAAGAGCAGATTCAAAAAGCAAAGGTTTCGTTCATTATATTTGTTATTTGTTACATTGCATTGATGCATTACAGCACCCTCGTTCGATCGCTGTGCCATGCGTTGGCTTGATGCTCTCCACGTAGTTTTTATGGTTATAACAGCTTATGAAGCACAGCGCTGATACGCTGGCGCTGCTTCACCATTATGAATCTCCCAGACAACCCGGTATGGAGAGAAGAGTAGCAGCAGCTTGTGAAAACTGCCGATGCGTAAGAAAAAGTCCTGGTATGTCAAGGAGTAAAATGAAGAATTGGTGGTACTGCGTACTGATGAGTACCGGCTCACTTCGAGCACTAGAAATGGCACAATCAGCGCTGTAAAAAGGGTGAAAAACAAGAAAACAAAAAAAAAAACATCTTTTACTGAATCCCATTTAATGGTTTGTTTCCTAGTATTTAATTGTCTTGCTGCAATTTGTGAGTTAATGGATGACAAAAAAAACCTGCAATAGGCAATAAATCAATGTTGATGACACATTATGTAGATGCACAGCATTATACTTTAAAATACAGTACACCACCCAGCCCGAGGAGCTGGGGAGTCAGCAGCCAAGTCCTGATCTGTGTGTGTGCAGCGTTCGGGAGCCCTGCTGCTCGGCTGCCTGCCCCGCAGCCCAACATCTGCTGAGCGCAGGAAGCATTTGAAGGATAATTAAAAGGACTGGCTTCCAACTCATTTCCCGCCTCCCATGGCTAAGCAGCAACATGCTGCTCAACAACAAGAACTGCAATTATTCTGGGAATGAAGAAGAGGAGAACACAGGAATACAGATATCACATGTGTGCAACAAGCGGATGTCTTCTAGTTCCAGGCACAGTTTTTTGTTTTTCGTTTCTTGCTGGTGGGTCTGATTGGTCACCAGGTCAATGTGAAGGCTCTATTACTTTATACGACGCTGCTCTCTTGTGTGGCTCACTTCAAACATGTGGTTGACTCTGGCTTGTGAACATGGCCTTAGTGGTCTGTGAAGCCAGCTGAAGCTCAAGAAAGGCAGTAAAGACGTGCATTCTGTACCCCTCGCTAGGCCTTTTCAAGGAGGTACTCAATAAAACTCTCCATCACTTTAAAGGCTTTGTTAGCGCGTACTTCAAGAGAGGGGAGGAGTGAAATTTCACATCACCTATAATGATCTTTGAGTTGCCTGGTTGGCAATAATGAGTGGGTATGAGTGTGGAGTGCTGGCATGCTCTGAGATGTTAATATAGTGTGGTTCACTGAAGGCTCAAGGCTATGCTTTGTCTTTGGAGCAAACAGTAATAGTAAGAGGAGGCATAAAACTCTGGTTTCATTTTTAGAGGGAGAATATAAAGATGGATACATATCACTTCCTGCTCCACTTGAAAGCTGAAACCATTTATTGGATGTTGGCCATTTCCTGCAGCCAGTCCTTTCTGAACATTCACAGTGTTTGTCAGTGTGAAGATATTTCTTCTTTTTTTATTTCAGCCTCTAGAGACTTGTTAACTGTTAACTCTCTTAAAACTTTGGATCATCCAGTTGTGCTGTAATCCACAGTCCAGCTCCGTGCCTGCAGCCCTGCAGCCTGCCTCCTTTGTGGGACACCAGTCATGTGAATAGGGCCCAGAATGGAGAGCCAGCTGTCCTTTTCCTGCCAAGTCATGTGCAAGTCACAAAGCGGCAGCACCACTTGAAAGAGAAAGCAATAATCAATTTTGCAGAGTTAGCCTCTGAAAGGCTTGTTTTGTTCCCCGGGCCTGACGATTTAGGGCAGAGAGGCCGGCAGTGGCGTTTGTCGTTTTAATGGAATACACTGCGCTCTATTGTCCAGAGCCCCACGCTGCCTTGCGTAAAAGTCAATTTTTGTATTTCTGTATAATCACAGTGCATTGGAGAGCTCTGAATTCGCAGTCCTATTATGTCTTCAGCTTTTTTAACATGTCAGTGAGGTGGTTTGTTTACCACCCTCTCTTCCAGGTTGAGACACTGAAGAAGAAACTGGCCTGTAACTGAATCCACTTTGACACTCACAGAGCATAGATTTTCAGCAGGGCAGCAGACAGAAACCAAAGCTCTTTTGTTAAGCTGGTATCTGTAAGTATTTATGGCTGCCACAATTGGCTTTTGTTGGCAAACATCAGGGGGGGGGGGGGGGGTCAGGGGTGATTTGCACACTGGCTTTAAAGTCTATTGTTGGAGCCAGGAGAGCATCACTCAAGCGCTGCTGCTACTGGCTGCAGTGAGTAAGACAGGGTGGAACACAGCTTTTCTGTTTCCCTGGGACATTGTTTATAGGCTGAGGATAGTGTCTGGGAGCATAGAGGGGCTGTCGTGCTGTATGGGGCTGCTACATCCCAAACATAACGTCCCCATGATACGTCTGATAGCCTGTCTGTGGGTAAAGTGCTCTGAGGAGAGACTCAGGGCTGCTGATGTCTTGTCCAAAGTTGGATCACTTTGCCTCAGTTTGTGTCCATCACAACTACGAAGCAACATCTCTGCTGCTATGAAAGCAGTGTCACTGTTAATAAAGGCTTCTTTAAACTACACTATCCGCATCACTCCTTACCTGACCATCAAATTTTCAAATTACATGCTGCGGGCCTAGGTGATTGAACCAGATATGTGATTGCCATCATTCTGACTAGTTCTGAATATTTTATATAAATGGGACTAAAGGCCTGTCTTTGCTGTCTACATAGTCAGTGGGTGTGCAAAAAAAAAAAATCGACGTATTTCGTAGTTTTTTGTGGAAGCTTTTTTAAAGACCGTCTGATGTCTGTGTCACATGTTGGCTTCCCCCTCTCTCTGTCCACGCGTGGCCGTGACGTGCTCATTGACCCGTGACCAATCGCCTCTATTTAATTACTGAGATCACACATGCTGCGTGCCTTTGACTTGATGACACGACGTTCCCCAGGGAGCATGATCAAGACCACGTAGGTCAGTTGAAGGTTGCCTCGCCTCCTCCATTCCTCCAGACATATGCCCTGCCCCCGGGCCAGCTGAATCCTGGGAAACCACCACACACACACCACCACCTCAAACACCCTCCTTTGCTGTGTCATGTATGCCCTTCCCCTGGTTTCTCTCCTTCACTCTCTTTGCCTCAATAACACTTGCAGCAGGTTCAATTAACACATGGCTCAACCTCCTCGCCCCGCTGCAGTCCCCCAGGAGATAGCTGGGATTGAGCTCGGCCGCCTCGGCCCTGAAGATTTCCTCTTAGTGGGATGGGATGAGAATACACTCGGCGGCCCACAATGGCTCCATTCCAGGATGTGCCATGTACAATAAAGCTCTGCTCTGCTCAATATGATGGGCTCTGAGGAAGCCTCTTTGGAATGCAGTAATTGGGGGGGGGGGGGGGTGGAAAATATTGCAGTTGTTTTTTTCCTGTAGTGCATGCTCTTTTTGAAAAACGGATCTGTTGGCTAAGAACAAACGCCGGCTCGCAGACCTCCACTTGTTTTCAGCTACTCCGCCAGAGCGAATTTTCAAAAGCAATTTAATGAAAGGTTTGACTCCCCCCCCTTACCTTCTCTTCCCCCTGCTATCCGTTATTGGCAGGCTTTCTTGTTTCATTGAGCAGACTGTCTCATCTGACATGTAGGCGGACATGTTTCCATTGAGTCACATAGTGCACTTCACTTCCACTGAGTTTTTATTTCCAGTTACTTAAATTCATTTAGTCTCGCACGGCAGAGGCTACCTACCCTCCCAAAACCCCTGAACCGCCGTGCTGCCTGTGGATTGTCAAAAGCAAGTCTCTAAATCTGCAAATATACGGCTCATTCCCTTTGACTCTCCTTGACGACTGCTGATTTGGTGAAATGCATATTTAATGTTGTGTACTGAATGAGTTAGCCATCCCTCATCAGGCTCAGAGGCTCAGCTGGTCCTGCTCAGTGATTCTGCTAATCCCCTACCTGCTAAGTTGACCTTTTAAAAACCAAAGGCAGCCTTACTCAGACTGGATCTAAATCATATTTTTTACTCTGCTCTTTTCCTTTCTACAAACCGTGTTGGGAAAACTGTGTGCTGAAAACACAGTGCAGCATGTTTATCTGTATAGTGTGGTTTAAAGGATAAGGACCCAAGGCTGTTATCACATTTATAGTTGGTGAAACATTTTGGAGTTTCTTATACATGGGGCAAGGTCCTCCTTAAAGGGACATCTATTACATTCTCCACAATGCAGATTTTTTTGTTTAATCCAGCAGTGGTTCGACACGATATTTTGGTTTGTTAATTCAAAACTGTACACCTGGCTATCTCACACCTGTGTACTCCTCAGGAGCAACACACTTCATAGCTACGGGGGGGTGAATGAATGCAGTACCATGAACACCTGCACAGTTTAATACAATTCAACATAATAGACCTGCAAAAAGCTCTACCAATGGGAAACCCTTAATGTTCCTCTGACTGAGTAAGCTCTTAAAACTAACCAGTGTTCAATCAAAACTTTCCTGGCACACAATTGTGTACTCCTGCCATATGTTGTCCTCATCCCAGGATGCATTTGGTAACGTTACCTCTGATTTACCTGAGCCATTACCCCTCTGCAAGCCTCCACCCTGAATAGACTTAGAAGTTGTTAAATCAGGGATGTCACTAACTTCCCCTCCTTCCTATTATATATATTGTAGCTTATAGGGCTGGGCGATATGCTAATATTTTCCAACTGGCCACCGTTGGCCCAACAACTGGCGATTGCCAATATATTCATGTAGGTGTTTGTGTGGAAGCTGTTCTGTTCATAAAACACACCTCATTCAAAGTCAAGAGAAACAAAATAAAAATTAGCAGAACTGTCTTGGTTAGTCTTTCCCACAAACATCAACTCCGGTTTGATCAAAATAAACCCTTATTTCATCCACTTTAATGTGAAAAAATGCCGGCTTTACACACTGTTTCCCTGCTGTCTCTCTACCTGCAGAGCAGCAGATGAGTGGCTCTTGTTCTTCGGAGGCGGACTCTTAAAGTAGCACAATAAGATGACAGACATCCCCCTAAAAAGATGTACCGCAATGTACTCAGCCAATTGCCGATAGCTGATATAGTCGTCCAATCCAAACAATAGCTTATCAGTCATGCAAAGCTACTGTGTGCTCTCCCTCTTCATCTCTATGCTTTATTTCATAGTTGCGTGTGTGCATTTTGACATTTCAGAACTGTAGCCAGATTCACTGTGTGTTTTTAGGTATCCACTCTTGGGTAATCTGTGCTTGGAGCACAAGAATATCTTTTTTTTTTTTACCCAACTGAAGCTTTTATGTGCAGTCTTGTTGCAAAGATGCTGGAAATCTCCATGTTTGACACACTCACTGAGAGACCAGATTGTTTCAATTGTCAGGTTTTTATAGGCATGAATAAGTGAATCACCTTGGTGGTGATTTGCCCAGGTGCAGTTTCTAGAAAGTGCCAAGAAATGTATCATCTGTGAGGCTGCAAATAACTATCTTTACGAAACAGCCGAAAACAAATTGAAAAAGACTAAGATAAGTGATGAACTGTTCATGCACAAAGCAGCATCACGCTCACTGGGCTGATGGGAGCAGTAAGCGCCGGCTATTACAGTATTTCTCCAGAATAGCATAGGTAAGTGATAAGAGGAACTGGGGGACTCTGCCTTTCTACTGAAAGAGTCAGCATTGAGTGAAGTGGCAACAGGAAATGCTCTTATTCTGTCTGATAGAGCAGCAGAAAGTGTCGCACAGGATCATTTCCATGTCCCCCTTTCATTCATTCAGAGTTTTTGCCTGTCGAACTGTAATAGGTGTTGTGGTTGAAACTGTTGTGTCAGTTTAGCAAGGCAGACGAGCACTCTCCAGCTTGAGGAGGCTGATCATTTGTGGTGATTAATGCTGCTGTGCCGATGTACAAAATATGAAAGAGCTAGAAGATATGAGCCTGCAGCAGTCTTTTGTGTAATATGAAAGACTTAGTCATTTAGCAGACGCCTTTATCCAGTGTAATAGTTGGCTCAGTCTAAGTTAACGCTGTGTCACTAGGGGCTGGGAATCACCAGAGGTCCCATGATACAATATTGTCACAATCCTTAAATCACAATCCAATCTTGTATGTAACATTTTGCAATATGGTTAGTATTACGATCCAATATATATATTTCAACTGCAAATTATGTCGTTTGTCAGCATTTGTTTAATATAAGAGACAATTTTCAGGTCAGAGGTCAAGGAGCACCATTGATAAAGCCCATGCCAGGTTTTCCTCACCAAAATTCAGCAAACTTTGGAGGGTTTACTTCGCATTCTTGCAGACAATCTAACATGACACGGCACCAATTGATTCCTTAGGTGTTCTAGTTTCATATTATACCGATATATTTACTCTAGCTCTAAGACGGCGTCTGCTACAACCTCTTATCTGAGTCACTCAAAAACAGGATCACTCTTTTAAGTGTAAAAGGACAGAGTAGTAGGTAGAGGAGTGCTCTAAGTGCTGCCTAAACTGTATGTTACATGAGGAACTTCTCTGTGTGTGTGGACAAAACACAAGCGTCTTGTCCCACGCCACCCTCACAAACACCCTCTTATTGAGAAATGTGTAGTCAGAAAACACCATTAAATTAAAGTCGGTAAGCATGTGGAGGAGCTGCACCCAGTCTCAGCCACTCAGAAAATGTCATCGGGTTCTGTACAAAACGGTGTGATGGAGTATGTTTTTGCAGCCTCTACAAATACAACACTCTGTTAACATAATGAAACGGCATTTTCCCTTTCCAGCAGGGAGGGGCTTGTTTACCGGTTCTCCTTCATTTCCGAGTGATGTTTCCACTTCATTCAACGCCACATATGAATCTCAATCTTCCGGGGAAAATATCAGCTCCAGTAAGCCTGATAGAGAAGAAGAAGAGAAAAAGAAGACAGCTGTTAGGTGGAAAGTGTGAAGTCATTTATCATGGTTGTGGGTGGCGGAGGGGAAGGTGGAGAGGAGGGGGTAAGGAGTCGTCCCCGGGGACTCCTCCTGTGGTGGCTCTGATCTTGTCTCAGGCAGGCTGGGTAGGGATAATAAAACCTTTACAGCCATTAACCCAGTGAGTCACAGTGGGCTGCTCCTAAGGCCTGGCTTGTCTGGGGCTCTGCAGACACAATGAGATGGACCGGACTGCAGCATGTAGGCCTGCTCCAGCTGAGCTCCTACAGCTGTCACTCACACAAATGACTCCGACCTCCTGACCCACCCGTGCTGGATTGTTGTATTTGCCAGATTGCTGGCTTTGCCTTTTGGAAAGCTGTTAAGGGTTTTGCAGCACCACCAGTTGAGGGACATGCTTAGTTATTACAGCCTTGAAATGCTGGGAAGAAATGGGTATTTCAGATAACACCAAGTCAGGAATGAACACTGTGAAAGTCCATATGATGTGAGCTTTATTTATGCCTCAAGGTAACGTCAGTTTGTTTCAGTCCATGGGTTTGACATGTTTCCAAGTGGAAGAAGCTGTTGCTGTGGAGTGTGAGAGGAAATATTTGCACACGGCTAAACTAGTACTCAAACACATAGCGAAACAGACATTAGCGTGACAGTCTTACAGTATTACAGCGTAGCCCAATGTTAGAAATGAAAACAACCCCAGTTTGAGGCTGATCTATGCCCTAACTATACTTGTGTAGCTCCAGGACAGTGAATCATCTGTTCCTGCTCCCTAGGAAGCAGCCGTGGTGTTGTTGTATGAAAACAAAAGCGTGTTCTGGGATTGATTACCCAGAACCACCAGCATGTACACTGTTGCCATTGATATCATTATTGTAAGTTATAATGTTGAGAATTGTTCAACAGGTTAAAAGTTTTGGGTGCAACCAGTGGCTCTCCTCCAGTCTCATTGGTACATGGTTTTACTGCCATCTGATGGTTCCCAACTTGCAGGCACAGATATCATAACTGATATGCTGTGGAAGGCGACCTGCGCATCTGGTTGATTAAGACATTTTTGAAATCTGTTTAAAACATTTTCTTTGTATTTACAGTACGGGACAGTTTGTGTGTATTACCAGCGTCACATGCGAGTATAAAGTATCGCTCAAATTGTGCTAAAATAAAACAAAGCGTCCTATACCACGTTCCACTGACATTTTGGTTCTATATAAGCAAATATCTTATTTTTATTATTTCTTTAAACCGATTGCAGGGAGAGAGAGAGAGAGAGCGATTGACCGGTGGGTGAGCAAGATTTCAGAAGCTTGTCTTAACAGAAACCGTCGATGTTTTCAAGGCAGTCTAGAGGCAGTCAAGTCACATGGGGATATTCAGCTCTACCTTCCATCTTTGCCTACACTGTTTTCTAGGTTCCTCTTGTCTCACAGTTAAACAGTCTACACAGCTGGAGAATGAAGTGTTACTATAGCCAACATGAACGCTGTTGTCTGTTGGCCTGTTGTGATTGGTCCAGACTTGATAGACACATGATAGTAGCTGTTACTTTTTTTAGTCTTTATTTTGAGTGTAAATATTCATTTTATTCATTCATTCATCGTCAACCGCTTATCCCGTTAGGGGTCGCGGGGGGCTGGAGCCAATCCCAGCTAGCATAGGGCGAAGGCGGGGTTCACCCTGGACAGGTCGCCAGTCCATCGCAGGGCACATAGAGACAGACAACATAGAGACAGACAACCATTCACACTCACATCCACACCTACGGGCAATTTAGAGTCATCAATTAACCTAAACAGCATGTCTTTGGCGGTGGGAGGAAGCCGGAGTACCCGGAGAGAACCCACGCTTACACGGGGAGAACATACAAACTCCACACAGAAGAGCCACAAGCTGGAATCGAACCTGCGACCCTCTTGCTGTGAGGCGACAGCGCTAACCACTACACCACCGTGCAGCTCATATTCATTTTAATGATTCAAAAAAAAAAAAAAGAAGGAAAATACTTCTCCCATCATTTAGGATGGGCCAGTTTGACAACTGGGTAGACTCAGTCCGCTGGGCTCAGCCACCAACTCCGCTGTTTGGTACAGTAGTTATACATCCCTGTCTGCTAGAACTCTTCTGTATTACTTTTCTTCTTTACATTTGTCTACCACATAGGCATACAAAGCTTGGGACTTGAGACCGGGATTCGCCACATTAGGCTATAAATGAACCACATCACGGTCATATTAGCACGAGCATACACAACGAGGCTATGAAGGCGTGATGACGTTTCGTAGTCTCATGTAAAAGTCAGATTTTTGGTATTTTGACAACATTAGTTCTAAATGCTTATTTCCCTTTATGTAATACCACCCAAAATACCACACTCGCATACACATACTTTGTTTTCACTGTATCTCAGTGCTGCAAATGGTTTTGACAGTGAGACTATTAATGAGGGAAGAGTTTGTCCTCTCGGGCATTTTGCCTTAAGAAATGCATGTACAGTGTGTTTTGATAAGATCGTATCTGGTTCAGTTTCTTATCTCTGTCATTGCAGCTGATAATCATCAGATGTGCCAGTTAGTTTTCTGTCACTGTGCAGCTGTGGTAACAATAGAGAGGCTTAATGTTGCTGTCCATAGAGGATTTTAGAGGAGCTGAAAGTATTGCTCATCACAGAGTTAAGAGAGACACTATTTCAGTAACTAAATACACAACAAACAGATCTATTGTGGATTTTTCCACCTGCGTATGTTTAGATGTGGGCTGCTGGGAGAACTGGGCTTCTCGTTCACATGTTATATAGTCTTTCTGTAATGTGCTGAGAGAATATCCATGGGTTCAGGTCTGCTCAGCATGCTCTTTCAGATGGTTTCCTCCCTGTACGCTATATTTAACACCACCGCATTAAATTTTAACCATGAGTCTTGATTGCTTACATTGTGAAAGGCTCTCATCTCCTTCAGCAAAGATGCATTGCCCAGGATCATGTCCCGAAGTGTGAATAAGATATGATATTGCATTGGATTGTCGAAATGGAGACAAAATGGTAAAAGAGGCAGTGGGCAGCTGCAGCTTTGTTCGGCTTATAGAGTTCAATTCATGAGATTACAAGAAAAAATATTCAGTGGTGAGTTGATGGCTTCATAGACCAAGCATTTAGTGTGTTTCAGTGTCTGAATATGAGCTTTGGATGTGTCATCTCCTCTGTTTCCCATCTTTCATCTCAACACTCATTGAGTGTGAAACATTGAATTAAAGAGAACAAGTTTAACAGATGCTCATCTATTTTCTCTTCGGAGAGTATTCACCTTGTGTAGCTATAATCACTTCTAATTGCTATTTGATGAATAACCACATGAGCCACACTAGCACAAGACAGGCTAAAGCTGCACACTGCAACTACACATACCAGCTGCATGTGGCATCTCTGCCCTTTTGTTTCCTTCATTGAAATACAATTCTGAGTATTTTCGAACAGATTAGATCTGCTGCATTTTGAGGTTTGCTGCAGAGCTGAAGTAGTGTTATTGTTAAGGCTTTTCCTACGCTATGGCTGCTAGCTTTACTGCTGATTCTCATTGTCAATGTATTTGACATCACTGGAAAGCCTGTGTATTTACCCTCACAGTGATTCCCACATTGTAAGGATCATGCATTTGAGGGATGAGCAGCACAGCTGAATATGTGGGTAGCACCCAAGTGAAATTTAAAAGGTTCGCACTTGAATTGTAATTGCTGTTAATTTTTAATATTTTTGTTTTTACCAAGTTGCAGGTAAATAGCTAAAAAAATATCAAATGAATAAGTAACAGTTCAGTAAATTTATCTATACATTTATTTGTTACCTTTTGTTTTACAAAGTGAGAAATGAAAGTCAAGCCGGATGTTGCTTATTAAATAATGAGCCCAGTCACTTCCACACAGTGAGCAATGAAGCTTATTAATTAATCACTGGTATCAGATCGTTGCTCTATATCTGCCAGTACCCGAAGCCCAGTCATCACTACTCGTATCAGGACTGAAAAAGTGCATCCCTAGTATCTGACTCTTTTGAATATCAGATGTAGCCTGTAATGTTTAAACCTTGTTTTTCACAAGCCATTTGCTCCAGATCCTAGAGGTCCTGATTCAGAACAATTAAGTTAATAAGCTTCATAAAAGTTTCATTCTGAGTCAGATCATTACACTAGAGAAGACTCAGCACTCTTGGTCTTGTTGAACTACTAAAATCACACAGTTCATTCACACTCACTGGTGGTGATACCAGGTGGTTTATTTCACAAACAAACACAATCAAAAGTTACATTATGGCGTGTTGTTAAATTACCTACAGAATAAACCAAAAAGATGTCAGAAGTCAGCCCTAAGTCACAGCTTTGATTAATTTGTCTTCATCACTGCAAATGTGTTCACACCAAACACAGTTGATGAATTTCCTCTGCCCTGTTTGGCTGAACCTGAAGTAGCTTTTGGCTGCTATTAAGACTGCTGAAGACTAGGAGCAACCCAGCAAACAGCCACCTCTCTCCCCGTCTCAGTCTGTTTGTCCCTCTCTCTCAGCAGCTGACAGAAAACCACAGGAAGCCGCTGTCAGCTGCTCTGGGAGCAGCGTGAGCGATGCAGGAAGTGACCATCAATCCCTCCTCATTTCCTCTGCTGCGGTCCCCGGCTGCTGGTTTTGGACAGAGCTCTCCCCGAGCTGCACGCCATCAATATGCACTAATGATAGGAATTAGCAATGAACCACTGGCCGCTGACATTAAGCAGGTCAACAAGATGCTTGTTCCTCTATTTAATGGTACATGGCAAGCTGCTAGGGCATAGGAGCTGCACCCTGCGCAGATTAGGACCAGATTGAATTAGCTGTGGCTGGACAAGTATGAGAGAAGCCTTTAGTGGTTTGTATGGTACAAGAGTACATGTGGTAAAGCTTAGAGATTTGAATGGCAGAGGAAGCGGAACAGAGTTTACAGTGGGTTGAGAAACCCAGAGCACATTTTTCCATGATCACCGCTTTGTCCTGTCTGTAACAAAGGCAGGAAACATCAGAAGACGTCTGGTATTTTACAGCAGCAGAGAGTAGCCTACATCCAAAAACCTTTTAAACTATTAACATGGAATATTTCTGTGTCTGCTGGGCTTGGTTTCATATGGTTCGGGTTTTTATTTTTTCCAATAACTATGTTTTTTTTATCTTTTGTTCATTTAAGAAAACAAAATTCCCATGCACAGTCTGTATACAGAGTATAGATAGACTATATATAGATGGATGATACATCTCCACTTCCCCCCGCTGTGCAAAAGTGATGCCAGTATATCCCAGATACGGGGGCTGCTGTACATTTATGATCAAATCGACACGTTTATTACACAGACTCGCGATGGTTATAGAAAGTTAAAGTTACATCTCCTTTCTAGTACAATTCCTGAGCGTACAGCTGCGTAACTACGTCAGTCAGAGCAGTTGTCAGTCACAGCTATCATGATGCCGCCCCACCTTTTTATCACAAAGCTAATTAAAACCAAACTTATCAAAAAATGAACATGTGAACATACATCAGCGAGATGAGAACTACCTAAAATCCATCCATCCATCCATCGTCAACCGCTTATCCCATTAGGGGTGAGCGGGGGGGCTAGAGCCGATCCCAGCTGGCATTGGGCGAAGGCCGGGTTCACCCTGGACAGGTCGCCAGTCCATCGCAGGGCACATAGAGACAGACAACATAGAGACAGACAACCATTCACACTCACATCCACACCTACGGGCAATTTAGAGCCATCAATTAACTTAAACAGCATGTCTTTGGACTGTGGAGGAAGCCGGAGTACCCGGAGAAAACCCACGCTTACACAGGGAGAACATGCAAACTCCACACAGAAGAGTCCCAAGCCGGAATCGAACCTGCGACCCTCTTGCTGTGAGGCGAGAGCACCACCGTGCAGCCCACTACCTAAAATGACAGGGAGAAATATATTTGATGTGTACTTTGTTTAGCTTGGCCCACTATCACAGAGGAGGCAGGCTTTATGGCCTATACTGCAGCCAGCCACCAGGGGGCGATCCAGATGTTTTGGCTTCACTTTTGGGGGCATGTCATGTCGTCCACTTTTATATACAGTCAATGTTTATAACTCAAACTTGCGTGAACTGTTTTTCCTGGCCAGTTTTGGCAGTGGAAACAAGCTGTAAACACAACATTGACGTACTGACACCTTTTAAGTTAATATAACTATAGCTGGGGCGGCAGTAGCTCAGTCTGTAGGGAGTTGGCTTGGGAGGGTCACCGGTTCAAGTCCCGACATGGACCAAGAACTGAGTGTGAACTGGTAGCTGGAGAGGTGCCAGTTTACCTCTTGGGCACTGCCGAGGTGCGCCTGAGCAAGGCACCAAACCCCCAACTGCTCGGGGCGCTTGTCAGGAGCAGCCCCATCACTCTGACATCTCTCCATTGTTGCATGTTTGTGCATGTGTGTGTTTCGGGTCTGCATGTACCGTGTATAGTGGAGTGGAAAAATTGAATTTCCCCTCGTGGGACTAATAAAGGAATGTCTTCTTCTTCTTCTTCTTCTTCTTCTTCTTACAGTTGCTTGCACATCTAGATACAGGGCAACATTGACGCTCATTTGGAGTCATGCCTCTGGCTATCTGGCAAACAAAATGGCATATGCATTCTCTTTTTAGCTTGTTTTTTTTGTATCCACAAATTCCTGAGGCCAATATGTGGCTCTTAAGCCACCCACACATGACTACTGGTGAAATCGTTCTGTGCTGCCGTTGGCTCAAAGGTCAAATAATGTAATATGTAAGATTATAGATATAACAATAATATTTTACCTGTTGTCTCTGCAAGGCTGTGCTCCCTACCTCGAGGTGAGTAACCGTCTTCTCATGTGAAGGCAGCTTGAAGAAGCTAAATGCTCTGCTGCTCTTACTATCCAGCTGCATTTTTCACTGAGTAGAAAAAATGCTGATGCGATCGGTGAAAATGAACCATAACAGTAAAGTTGCAGGGCGTGAAACCAAAACAATGGGCTGAAAGATGCAAAAACTGCTGAGTTGAATCGTAGAGTCGGGTTATAATTCTGTCTATTTGTCGCAATGAGCGACCGCTTTCACATTACACAGTCCTTTGTTTGTATGAACATACTGATTATAACAGTTTTTAAGGAAATTTGTACTTGACTTGTACTTGTTTGAATGCCAGTCCAAATGTCAGTATAAGGTTAGATATGAGAGAATAGCGATATGTATAAAGATATGAGTCAGACAAAAGTAATGAAAATGACAGCTTAACCTTTGTTTGGAAAGGATTAATGATTTAATGCTGTTTAGCCTATTTAGCTCAAGTCCATAGTCAATACTGAAAAGTGTTTTCTTGATCAAGAGACGTTTCTGCTCCCGGTGATCATGTCAGCTGTCTGTCATTCGGTAGCATTGACCCTGTGCTGACCTGTAGTTGCAGAGGATGTTGTAGCCTGCGGCAAAAGACAACCACTGTGTGAACAAATTCTCTGGTATTTCTTTTTATTTAGTTTGCTGGGGAATTTCAGTGGGAGGGGAAGGCAAATGCCCTCCAGGAAGAGCCTGAATGTTGGAGGGTGAAAACTTATAAGCATTGGTGAGAACTGGCCACTTTTCAACCTTGCAGTGTTGTGTCATTATTGCGTATATTATAGTTTTTGCTCTTTTTTTTTTTTTCTTGGACAGCCTTTTTGTTTTTGACTTGCTTTGCTCCATCCAAACAGCCCAGATGTTGACCCTCAAGCTGTGGCTTTAGCAGCTGGAATAGATTTCTCCAGACTGCAGCCTTGTATTATCCTCACCCCCCTCCTCCTCCACTACGTTCTCATACTGGGAAGTTACTTTCTCGCTGACACATTGAACACCTCCCTTCTCCCTCCTGTGATAAATATTGCAGGCTTTTGCCAGTCGAGGCCAGGCATTGTCAGGATATTGCTCTGCTTTTAGCACCAGGAGGACTTCCGCTTCCCGGCTCTTTGAACCGGGCGATGCAGGAGACAAGAGACGAGGGTGTAATTGCCAGGATGGAATGTGCTGTGTGCCAATTAATGGCAGCCTCCTTTGAAAGAGGAGCATTGTAGGGGTGGGGATGACTTTCAGCTGCCATTGTTGCCCCCTGATTGAAGCCTCATTGAGAAAGGGAGGCAGAGCTTGTTGAAACATCTATCTTACAGCTGAGGCTCCACACCACACTTAAAAGATACCTCAGCACAGCATTTTTGCTTTCTTAATTTTAACTATATTATTAAAATTGGATAAAATTGGCCAATATATTATTACTCTCACACGCTTCAGCTAAAATCTTTTGACATACCCGTGTTGTTAAAGGGACTCAATGTAAGAATCAGACATTGCTTGTTAACAGTGACACCTGTGGCCTTCAACGACAGTAACAGTCCTGTTGCTTGCGCTTGTGCTCGTACTGTGTAGATGTGATCACCAGTCAAAACAGACAGGAGACACACACATAAGACTGAATGTGATTCCACATGCTTGGTAGTAATGTTAACTTACCAAACAAAGGTCCCTCCATGAATCAAAGGACCAGCCCATGTAGATCCTAGTGTTAACTTTCAGCCTCCATCAGCCATCGTGGTCAGAAGGCACAGGGGAGACACCGTAGTTTTGGTCTGCTGAGCCAGACTCTGGAGTTCACCCCCGTCACTTCACTGAGCAGCAGGGAAACTGCAACTTCTACTGTACATTCACTTGAGATTCTCAAAGCTAAACAAACTCTTCTGCTGTGCTGCTCGCTCTCTCTCTTGCTTCACCACTCACTTCCCATGTGCACACCCACATGCACACACTGGCTCTTCTATCGATGGAAGATGGGCTGAGTTGGAGTTTGAGTTGCTGTGGGGCTTGGTCACTTGTTAGCATTAGCGGGCTCCATTTCTAACCAAACATTAGCTTGTTGCACACTGGAGCTGAGAATGAAGGCACATGCGAGCTTGCATAACATCACACCTGATCAGCTGAAACTCAGAAAGTCGCAGCAGTTTTTTTTGGGGTTAGGTTACAAATAGTGTTACTGTTAGCACATTGGCATTAAAAAAAATCTTAAAAATGTTAATACATGCTAAAACTTACACGTGGTCCCTTTAATCAGAGTGGGATTTAAGAGGCAGTATTCTTTGAACCGTTTACATCAGTCTTCTGTATCCTGTACAGCTGTTACAGCAGCGCATTGGGTGACTTTACATCTCAGACCTTCAAAGGTGATGCAGCCCAATTTCCTGGCTTCCTCCTGTTCTAGACACGGCATTTTCACTTCTCAGTGCTGCAAGAGCCCCATGAAGGCTCACAACCCACATCAAACAGTGACATGGCCACAGAGAACATGCAGGTTGCTCTATAAATGTGCTAGTTGCAGCATGAATAAATATTGTTTCCCATAATCACATCTGCATAGAGTGTAAAACTCTCAGGGTTGCAGGGAAGTGCTTTCATATTCAAAATCCCCAAACAGCATGATGATATATGGGATAAACGTGATGTGTTTTCTTTGATATCTAAGAGTTGATTGATCTGTGATTCGCCGTCTCTGCGTCTAGACTGTGTTTTGTTTTATGTAATTCAGACCGGCTTTGATAATGCAATGAAATACATCAAGCATGTCTCAGTCAGAGAATCCTGTCTGTCATCTCCTGTTAAGCCCGTCTACTGTGAGTCAATGGGTTATGAACCCGGCAGCAGCTTACTGTGTATCAACAACACTGGAAAAAAAAAACTAATTTTCTCACCACAAGGGAAACAGCGTTGCTTTGTATTGTAGCACCAGGCCTTTCAGTTTGAAACCAAACATTCCTGTTGATGAATGTGGCTGCTGAGAGCGCGGAGCATTTTTTTCAAGCTCACCGTGCTTTTCAGTGTGTGGGAAGAGAGGAAGAGGAATGTATGAACCCCACAACTACCTCTAGCCTGCCGCGGCCTTTCATTACCCAGCTCGCCGAGGGAAAGGGGAATTGAAAGGTCTGTTCAGGAAACTCAGCCGACAGAAGGCAGACTACATGTCAAGTGAGCCGCAGCTGTTTTGTAGGCCAGTTGATCTGTTCTTCACGGCTTCGTGAATCACTCTGCCTCCTAGCTATGATTTCAGAGCAGTGTTGGATTTACAATTGAATGGTAATTGTAAAAAAAAAAAAAAAAAAAAGCAATTGTTAAAAGATTATAGCATATTGCTCTGAGTTGCACTAATCCAGTTTATAGTGTTCCTCAGCATCGCAGTCTTTAAACAGCTTATCGGGAAGTCAGCGTGGGCCTAAAGGAGAATAAGGAAGTATTAAGTCATTCACTCTTGATATGATTTCTTATAGCAATAGAGGATTGTATTTTCAGCACGCAGTGAATGTAGAGCTGCAACGATCAGTCAGTTAGTTGTCAAGTATTGAATTATTCGACAGTTATTTAGATAATCAATTCATCATTTTGAGTAATTTGAGTAAAAATGTCTGATTCCAGCTTCTTAGATCTGAATATTTTTTTGGTTTCTTTACTCCTATATGACAGTAAACGGAATATTTAGAGTCATGGACAAAACAAGACATTTGAGGACATCACCTTGGGCTTTTGGTAAACACTGATCATTTTTCACCGTTTTCTGACATTTGATAGCCCAAACAAGTAATTAATTAATTGACAGATTAATCGTCAATGTAAATTGTTAGTTACAGCCTTAAGTGAATGTTTTAACAAAATAGTAGTTGTCTCGCCAAGAGTTAGATAAGTAGATGGATTCCACTCTCATATATCTGTCCCTTCGATGTGAAGCTTGAGCCAGAAGACTATTAGCTTAGCTTAGCATAAAGACTGGAAACAGGGGGAAATGGCTAGCCTGACTCTGTACAAAACCAGTGTAAACGATAGAAAGTTATTTAGTGAGGTTTTAAAAGGGCTAGTTGGACAGAGCCAGGTTAGCTGTTTTCTCCTGTTTCCAATCTTTATATATATTTCATGCTAAACTAAGCTAACAATCTCCAAGCTCCAGCTACATACATAATAGACAGATATGCAAGTGTGGTATCATTCTTTTTATCTAATACGAAATTTAAAAGTATTCTTTACATTGTCCTGTGTGTAGGATCTGGCGGGATCTAGCGATGCAGTGAGGAGATTGCAACCAACTGAAGCCTCTGCCGTGTGCCAAGTGTGTTGGAGAGCTATGTGATGTGAAAATGCCAACGGTCCTCTTAAGGGCCAGTTTTTGTAAGAGTATTATAGGTCTTTTGGAGCAGAGCCAGTGCGTAGAGTGTGTGTATGTGGTAAGTGAGTGGTGAAGCAAGAGAGAGAGTGGCGGCGACAGCAGCGAGTAACATTATCGACTCCGGCCCAGAGTTTGGTTTGTCCATTCTGGGCCACTGTTGAAACGTCATGACTGATGTTTCATCATGACGGATTCTTGTTTTCAGGTGATTATACACTAAAGAAAACATACTTAATATTAATCTTATATTCCATTTCTGCCAATAGATCCCCCTGATTGTTGCACATTGACCAAACTACTGTATCAGAGCATTTAGCTAAAATGGCACAAAAAAAAAAACACTGTCATAGATATCAGTCCACATAATTCATAGGCATAAATACACACTACATAAGCATGAGCACAAGTCAGAAATCAGCCACATCGGGAATATTCACGTCACTGTGATCATTCCATGTGTCATTTTCTTACACAGAAGATCAGTTTCACATCAACTTTATATGAAGCACTATTCAAAAAGAGGTCAAAACAAGCTGGGACTTGTGAAAGTGTGAAATTCTGGTGTTGTTATGGGAGATGCAGAGCAACAGCAGCAGCCCAGCCTCAGAGAGGTGTAGCGACAGGGCTGACAGGGATCTGGCTAACTTTTCAAGTCGTCTCGTGCCTCCGCTCACACTGCCGAGCTCAGGCAGGCTCGGAGAGCCGGAAACACCAGGCTGCCGGGGATGAGGGCATGTTCACCAGCCGAGCTACAGCAAATCTTCAAAGGGAGGATTTGTATGAAGGCATCCGCTACATATTTAGGATGTGGGGTGATTTGTTTGACTCTTGGCTTGCCGTGAACGGGCCACGCAGATCCTCACTGTGACACCAGCAGCACATCACTGTCTCTCAGCTTTATCACCCGAGCTCCTTCTTTGCATTAGTTCTGTGTATAATTTTGTATGCATCCATATTGTGTGCTGTTTTTAGAAATACACATTGGTTTGCAAAATAAGGGCATAAATAAATCATTTCATGAAACATATATTTTTTTGTGTATGTCCAGAAGTTTTCTGCACAGGTCAGATGTATGTGGATGTACAAAGGAGAGTAATAATTATGCATAATGTTGCCATGGAGATAGTGAGTCTTTTCTCCCTGTATTTGTTTAGGTTTTGGCAAATTTCCGCCATGACAAATCATGTTGTATTGCCTATTAGGAGTTGTGTTTGTATTGTAACCATGGACATACCGACAACTATCACTGGGTTACTTTGGACGCTGAAGATTATGTCTAAATGATGAGAGAATATCTGAAGGAGCATCTTTTATTTGTGATTTCATAGTGGATATATTGTTTATATGCGATGGACATTAGAGACCAAGATAGGACTCTGAGAAGAGGGTGTTGTTTTTGATGCGTCAGTGGGGTTGGGTGCTTAAAGGGACAGTTCAGGTGTATTGTATATAGTATATAGTAGGGTTGTATGAGGTACTTATCCATAGTAGAGGTATTAGCTACAGTAGATGACAGCCAGTGTGGCCCCAGCTTGGAGAAACAGACAGGAGCACCACAGCAAAGCAGTACAGTGCTGTGACCGATATCCGTTTAAGTATACATTATGTTTACAATATTTTCCGATGGAGAATCAAACTGAAAGTGAAACATATCTCTACTGTTTTTGTCATCTGTCCCTGCCGATTTTGAAGAGAGCATAGACAAGTTTCACTTTCAGTTCAGTTCCCCATCAGAAAGCAGAAGAAAATTGCAGTCTGTCTAAGTCTACTCTTAAACAGATATCGTTTCCCGAATTTTCCCCTCCTGGGGATCAATAAAGTACTAAAGTACTATTTGCTGCTGTTCCCGTCACCAGCACTGTGTTGCTTTGCTCTGGCGTCGGTACTCCTGTTTGTCTCTCCATCTGAGGGTACACCGACCGTCATCTACTCTAACTTATACACCTATTATTTATGACTACCTCTTACAGCCCCACTTTAAAACACCCGACCTATCAGTCCCTGATGGCATCTCTGAATCCATGTGGACTAGATCAGTAACTCTCTTCGAGAGATGCCACTCTGTAATGTACTCAATTTCCTATCGTGATTGCTGAATGACAGTTCCCATATAGAAATACAAAAAAGCACCAATTAATCACATTAAGCTACTGTCAGTGTTTTGCCAAGATGGAGAGCTGTTACGCCATCTTTGTGCTGGCAGCACTGCAATTAAATTATATTAAAGCCAAAATACTGTGCTTTTTAAGTTGTGTCAAATTAAGCAGCTCAATGTTCTTGTGTGATCCAAACAATGTTGACGCGACGCTGATTATAGCACACTCGGAAAGAGAGCTGTGTGCTTTGTTGATTCCTTTAGTTGTCATTAAAAGCTGTGTTATTGCCCTGCTGCAGGAGGATTTTCATTTCTCTGCGTCTTTTATGGACTAAAATGCCTGTGGCCTATTTTCAGCTAATGTACTCTTGGGTACTGGAGACCCATTGTGTTTCCTGTAGTAGACAATCTTTTTAGTTACACAGCGCTTTGCTCTGCTTATGCTGCTTCCACTGTATGATCTGCTGTCATGGCAATCCAGTCTGCTTGATATCAACACAAAGGAAAGACTCACAATGCACTTCAACCTGGAAAGAGAAAACTCTTAAGGCTTATCTACCTTGCCAAGCTTTTTTCACACCCTGCCAATGTCTGAACCCATCAGTTAACATATTGGCTCCACTTCCCCTAGTATGTGCCTGCTGATGTAAACTGCCAGCCATGTGCCGTTAGCTGTTGAAACATGTAAGAGGCAGGCTGATGGAGGAGACGAGCAGCCTAAAACAGACTGCATTATTAGGTACGCAGCTGGAAGCTTGCAAGCCTCTCATTTGTAGTAGCGCGATGGGAGCATAAACAACGGCGTAATCTTCCCGACTTCAATGATGTAATCAGCGGTAAAAACTGATGATAGTCTGCTATGAATGGGCCAACCGCAGCGCTGATGCACTGCGGCTTGTCTCATCGACAGCGCTGCCGCTGCTGCTTGTTGTCATGCTCACTGTCAGTGTTGCTTTCTCAGCTGGCAATGTGGGCAACCGGGTGGGGCCACTTCGGCTCAGATACATGTGGCTTTATGTTAAGATGAAGTTTATTGATCTCTACTTGGAAACTGGATAATGTGTCCAATGGTATGTACAATTGGTAAAGGCCAGTGAGGACTGTACCTTTGATTATGGGCTGCAGTTTATCCATTTCCACTATTTCCTTGCGTGTGTGTCGGTGTTCAAATTAAAACGTTGATGCAATAATGACGTGTTAATGCAAATTTGTTTTAATGCCACATATTTCTTTTATAAATTAGCCCGGTTTTTAGGTTGTAGTGGGTTCAGTTTTGAAGCTAGAGTGAATACACTGGTATCAAACCATGTCATACTAGCTTGTCGCTAAGGAGGTTAAATAACGTTCCAAACTTGTGCTAAATTTTGGCAAGGAAAAATTGACATTTTTAAAGGGGTCCCTTGACCTCTGACCTCAAGATAAAATGTCTATGGTGTATGGGTACCCACTTTTACAGACATGCTCACTTCATGATAATCACATGCAGTTTGGGGCAAGTCACCACACTGACAGCTGTTGTTGCCTGTTGGGCTGCAGTTTTCCATGTTACGATTTGAGCATATTTTTTACGCTAAATGCAGAACCTGTGAGGGTTTCTGGACAATATTTGTCATTGTTTTGTGATGTTAATTGATTTCTAATAATAAATATGTACATACATTTGCATAAAGCAGCATATTTACCCACTCCCATGTTGTTAAGAGTATTAAATACTTGAAAATATCAATTTAAGGTACATAGAAAAAAATGTGATTAATTTGACCATCGTGATTAATTATGATTAAATATTTCAATCAGTTGACAGTTATAATTCAAATGTGTCTGCACAGTAAATACAGTTAATGAACAATCATTTTTCTGTACACAGTGTTACACAGCATTCAGTATATCCTCTAAGCCCTGATCCTCCGCTGTCAGCGTGTTGTTTGGAGAAGCTTTTGTTGGCTGCATGTCAGTATTTAGACTACCTGTGATTGGCTGTTTAGGGGCCCACTGAGCTGTGTGGACAAACAGCCGAGTCTCCGATTAATAAGGGGTGAACGGCAGTCTGCAGGCCTATTACTGAGCTCATTAACCTGCCAGCTGCCCCTGAACACACACACACACACACCCAGGCAGATATACACTGTACTATAACAGACTCTAGTAGCTATAAGTCATGAAACACAGATACTGTCTTGAAAACATTGTGATCTGGCATTCAAGCCACTCAGTTTTATGTTGTTGTCAGTCTGTCATGCTCCAGACATATTTCATGTAAAACATTTCTGTGTCAGTATTTTATTCTTTTTTATTGAATATGCCTATTGAAAATGGGCTTCCAGACTATAAAAAACACATTTCCTATTTGCAGGTCTGGTTTTTAACATCATACTTGAATTAAAGAGATATGTGGCATTTCCATATGAACACATTTTTTTCTCCTCTGTAAGAATAGCACGTTCGGGAAAGCATCTACCTTTGCACTTCTAAGCAGCAGGCATTTGTTTGGTCTTTCCTGGGAAAAAAAAATCTTCCAGCGCACGGTATCACTTGCTTTTTTTTGCCCACTGCATATGAAATAGGAGAAGAGCTTGATTTGATTTGATTTGTCAGAGTGGCATGTTACACTAAGAGGTGATCTCAATGATAACCCATGGCATCAGGTGTCAGTGGGTCGTTGATCTGCTCCACATATTAAAGCCAAATGTTGCCTCTCACTTAGCACCAAAGATATTAAAACAACAAAGAATCAGCACATTTCAAGGTGCTAAATTTGATATCCAGAACATTGCTATAGCTTCACATAACTATTTGCTATGTAAAGATATAGAGGAGTAATGTCTACCTGAGTAGCAGAGAATGAGGTCGCTCTCCCACTGTGTGTGTTGTAATCAGAGCTTCTCTGTGCTTTGTTGACATAGCCGGGTCGGCCGCACATGCCTGTTAGTGAATGTTAGCATTCCCCACTGGCTAGCTCATGGCCGCAGCTCTGTAGCTTTAACATTAACATTTTACGTCTGTTTTCACAAACAAAGGAAGTAGTCAGTGTTTGATTGCTTAGAGTTTCAAGAATGATGAAAAATTCCCATGAAAAAAAATTATAAATGACACCAAACATTTCGTACAGCATATGTTTTCCAAATGCAAATGACAGCACCGAGGATTCAGAAGTCTAATGCTCATGTCGCCATGCTCTGCAGTGTCTCTACACTACACTGACGCTTTACCAAGCCCACGCTGCCTTTTGATGGGTGGAGAACGTTTGTGATGCTCGAGTTGTCAAGATGAAGGCTTCCAAGCTTGAATGTCGTGAATGTAAACACAACAAGAGTAGGGACCAGAGTTTTTATGCACCCTCAAGGGATCACATTTCTAGCACACTAGTCTTGATACAGTTTATCATTGGATAAATCTGCAGCTATTATATTACTGCAGAGTGGTTGTGTAAATCACCTCATTTCATGTCCTTACATGTTAAATTAAATTAAATGTTATTTGTGCAGTAATTTTGTTGATGTTATTTTTAAATAATGTGTTATTACAGGAAAGGGAATATTTCCATTGTAGGATTGGCTTTACTGTTCATAGTGTACATGCTTCTATTCAGAAATGTCATGTCATATTTAATATATTATCAGAAACTCTGTGTGTGTGTGTGTATATATAGAAGAAGAAGAAGAAGAAGATCTACCTTTATTAGTCCCACAATGGGGAAATTCAATTTACACTCTGTTAAACTCATACATGGTACATGCAGACCTGAAACACACATACATGCATTAATGGAGAGAGGTCAGAGTGAGGGGGCTGCTCCAGACAAGCGCCCCGAGCAGTTGGGGGTTTGGTGCCTTGCTCAGGGGCACCTCGGCAGTGCCCAAGAGGTAAACTGGCACCTCTCCAGCTACCAGTTCACACTCAGTTTTTGGTCCATGTCGGGACTTGAACCGGTGACCCTCCGGTTCCCAAGCCAACTCCCTACAGACTGAGCTACTGCCGCCCCCAATACTCCCCCCATACTCAACTGCATTGTCAGGGCTGAGCCACTGTAGAGAGCTAAATACCTCGACTCATCTAAGGTGCTGTGATGAATGGTGACACGTACGTCTGCCGACCCACTGTGTGTGAAATTCACAAATACATGCTTCTCTGTTGTGACTGTTGTGAGGATGACTAGATAATATGGCAGTTTCCATTTACGCTCGGACTATAAATGCAAGCAGTGAACATTTTCCTCCGAGGCACCTTTCAGTACCACAAATGCACTCAGCTCAGTGAGCTGACGTTAAATTGACATTTTCATGCAACTACTGTACAGTGTTTTGACCATGGTTGCACATACTGTACATTACAGATAAAGCACACTGCAGCATAGAACAGCATGATTACCCAGCTCTCTCTATTAAGTTTCCATGACAGTGGAATGTGCCGGCCGGGAAGGTCGCAGAAGAGATAAGTGCTACTTACCATATTCAGCGCCGTTTGAACTAGGTAATTATATTCAGCCGGAGACGCTTCCCCTCCCTCTACCCCACAGTTCCTCTCTCTCTGTGTTTCTTCACGGCCAGTTTAAGCGCTGGTGTTGAGCTTTAACAAGGCCACTTTTGTCCCAGATAAAGCTTCTAGACAGCGCTCATCAGCGCAGCGTAAGATCCCTGCCTGCCAGAGCACAGAGCGCTGCCCCGGGGGCATCTTATCACTCCGCTAGCAATCACAAATACCCACTGAGATAGATGGGCTCCTCAGTTCTCTCTGTGGGGAGCCCTTCAGCTGAGAAACGATGGCTTCTCTCTTCCTGCAAACACTTGTGACTGGCAGCTTGGCAGACAGACAAACATAAAAATACAGAGAGAAAGCGAGAGCTACTGACAGACAGATGCCTGCAACCCACACAGAGAAGTGTTGGTCTCTTTCTACACATGCACTGATTGACAGATTGGCAGGCAAGATGGAGACGACAGCAGACAGAAAACTGACATATGCATATAATGCTCATGAAGACACATTTAGGCAATTGTGCCTGCAACGCACACATGTATACCACACTCCCACACAACAGTACTGTGTGCCTGCATTCCTGCCATATTTTCCCCGCAGCCACGGAAAGGCGAGCTCAACATGTGAATTTTTTTTTTTTACATCATGCTATTGAATTTCAAATGGCATCCTCACCTCTTCAGATTGTCATTTTTATTCACCTGTGGTGCTACCCCCGCAAAATGACAGTGGTGTTTCAGACAAGCAGCACACTGATGTGGAGTGATGGCAGGAGGACAGGTCTATAAGGAAATGACTGTCACCACCAGTTGCAGTTACAGTGGTTGGTATGGTTACGGCCATAGAGTGATATCCACACATTATCATTGTAAAATTAATGGCCATAACATTTCTTACCTATAGGCCATAATATTGAATCTACATATTTGCAATTACTACATAAAAAAAAATATTGCTTAATGTAGCATATTAGCCATTCAACATACCAAAGACAGTACTTGCATATGAAGTTCAGGCAAAATTGAAAAAAAAAAATCATTGTCTGCAATATAAATGCACAATTATGAGATTATCTTAATAAATGCATGAACTATCTTCATGAAAGCATGATTTGCTCTCTTAGGGCTGTAATTATCAAATTTCTACTGGAGTCCTTTTTTTTTTTGGTACATTCTAGACCCATTACTTTGAATTAAAAGCAGTTTTGGTGTATTGCTAGAAAAATACAAGGTTTATAAGGACAACGTGAGTCTCTTTCCCCATCGATTCCAGTTACAGCAAGTTTAAAACTGTACCCAGGTAAGATGGCCGCCATGTGGTTCCATCCTGGCATGAGTGTGAGAAGTGAGTGAGAGTACTAACATACTTGTTTTGTCTTTATTATGTCCTTCACAGTTTAGTTTAGTATTATGCGTACATTTATTTTTACTATAATCCTACATTTGAACATTGTTAAGCCATTTCTCACCTGAAAATGTCGTGGAACAATATGAAAAATCTGCATTGCTGCGGCAGTAGCTCAGTCCGTAAGGACTTGGGTTAGGACGCGGAGGACGCCGGTTCAAGTCCCCCATGGACCAAGACCAACTGGTTGCTGGAGAGGCCAGTTTACCTCTTGGGCACTGCCGAGGTGCCCCTGAGCAAGGCACCGAACCCCCAACTGCTCTGGGCGCTTGTCAGGAGCAGCCCCCTCACTCTGACATCTCTCCATTGACGCATGTATATGTACTGTGTGAACAACAGAGTGTAAACTGAATTTCCCCACTGTGGGACTAATAAAGGAATATCTTCTGAGTTTCTCCACACAGCAAATCCCTATCCAGACAGAGGATGTCTCATGGGCTAACGTTAACTATCTAATACATAAACTAAGTGGATCCCAAATTAGATGCTAGTGTTAGCTGTTGTGGCTAATCCTGTCCTCTGACCAACATACGACATCAGCAAATGCATATCAGCTGCATTACCCGCTTCACTGTATCCCAGCAGCTGGGCCATCCCAAGCCCTGTACTGTCGTTGTTTTTAGAGGTAGTGGTTGTCTTACATTATTGGGTGTTAAGAAGGGGACGACCCGTTGGTATTCTGAAATACCAATAGTCCAAAAAATGTCCCATTGGATCAATAAAAGACCATTTGTCCAACAGTCCAAAGCCCATTGATCAGAACATACAGGCTCTCTATGCTACAAACAGAAGCACATGACGCTGATCAGTTGGAACAAAGCATTTTATTGGTCAAACATATATTTCTGCACAAATATTTTTTCCCCTGTACAAATGATCCGCAGGGTTGTGTAAGCGTTCACCCACAAAATGAGTTTTTAGAAACTGATGCGAAACTGCTTGTAGTCCCCCGTAATACTACCCCATCCTGACATGCTGAGATGTAGATGTTTTTGGAGGAAGGCCAGTTCAGTACAGTTTGACTTCCTGTCAATCTGCCTCAAAGGTCATCCTACGTGCTCGCCCACGACAGGTACTTCCACTAATAGAGACATCACCAACTATTTCATTTGCTAGTGAAATAACACAGAGCTGGTGTCATGTACAGTAATTGCATACACTCACTCTGTACTATATGATGAATGTATACTACTTAGTGCTCCGGGGGGGGCAGATGGTCTGTTATTATGCTGTCAATGAGTCAGACAGAACAGACAAGCCATTTGTCTCCATGTTGTAATGAGTCAATGTTTCAAAACAGTAATTACGTTTTCGACCAGCTGACAAATGACAAGAATAGTAGCATACCAGTAGATGCACATGCACACACACACACACACACACCATCTAATGAAGGAGTTGGGGTCGTGTTGACCTGTAACCCCTGCTGTCACATCACCATTGATTCTCTTCCTGGATCAGACCTCATTATGTGTGGAGCAGCCAGCCAGAGCATGCGTCTGTTCCCTGCCAGCCGCTGATCATCGTCAGTCCTGGTTTTATTATCGCTCAGAGGGATCACATTTACACCTGGAATAAACATTCATCCCTGGTATATTCACGGAAATCAGATATGATTGTGTCAAGCTTGCTATCCAAGTCCTCTTGCAATACTTATATTCATCCTGATCCTTTTGCCTCTGAAATTGTTGCAGAATTCATTCAGAGCTTCCTGATTTCCGTGATTTCGCGACACCTTTGTTCAGATTGCATAATGGAAAAAAAAAATAGCATGATACCATTTCTATCTGTACTAGTTTGTAATAGCTTATTATATTGATAATTCAGTTAGAATATATTTACTAATTTCTAATAAAAAACACCTGTTTCAAGAATTTTCAAGAAATGCATGTGAAGACAGAATAAGACCGATTGCTGCACCTAAGAAAAATAAAACATCATACGAGAGTATTGTTGCTACCCCCTTAAAGGATCATTTTGGTATTTTTTTGAACCTGGACCTTATGGCCATGTTTTGTGTCTAAATTTTTAAAATTGGTCCTGAGAGATAATGTTGTAACCTGCAACCACTAAACAAGATGCAAGGGCGAGTGAGCAGCACCAGTGTAACAGAAAGAAACACTATATTGAAATAAAACGCTTTTTTTTTTTTTTTTAAGCTGTCGCTTGATCCGGTTTGTTTGTTATTGTGTCCAAATCCTGTTCAAGGATAAATGCAGGCAGCCATTCAAAGCTCTCATCCACATTGTAGAAATCATTTAAATGTTTAGCCATGATATTGAAAATCTTTTAGATAACACTAAGCTATGCTTTCTGTACTCCAACACAAACACCACGGATGTTTTCCACGTTTCCACCGTTGTCTTCCGGCAACATGTCACCTAGTTCCCCCCCCTCCCCCCCCCCTCTCTTTTTTTTCCTGATTTTTCCCCTCTGGGTATTAGTTTTTTCTTCTTCTCCAGATTCCAGAACGTGATTTCTCCATGAGCCAGACTCTTTCCATAATGTGAGCATGTTATAATAAAATTAGAGCCTGTCGTGGCAAAAACAAACACTTTTAGTGGAGGTAAATGACGATGCCAACTTGCCCCAAAAGTCCTTGACAGCGCTCTCCCCCAACACTGGACAACTTTCAATTATTGTTGGGAAAATATGGGAAAATAGGGTCCAGGTTGAAAATACCAAACTACAAATTAATACTTCAGACAAGTTGATTTACTGGCAAAAAAGAAGAAAAAAAACATAAAAGAACCAATTGGAGACAAAATGTGGGCTCATCAAGACAGATTTTTGCTCTGTATTTACACTTTCATTATGAATGTGGCCAACTGTGTCTCTGACAGGCACTTTAGAGCTCATGACTTCACTGCATTGACAACTGCGTTTTATGCGCTCTTTATAGTTTTTGCTCAGTCCAAATACAATCCAGCCATGCAGGCTGCTTCTTAAAGTCAAGTTTAACAAGGCTCACGGAGACTGCCAGCTCTAAGTGATGCCGTCTGTCCACACATGAACGCTCAGAGGAAATGATGTGTGTAAACCTCCCCCAGAAAAGGAAGGTAACATTTAAAGGGAGTGAGTCTGGAGGATAGAGGAGGTTTGCTTAAAGGACAGTCAGAAAGCTGCAGTGTTTAGACTCGAGGTAAATGTCACAGTAATGTCAACTGCTTCCAATCCATAAAAAGAGGAGAGGAAGGTTAAGTTGTTTTTGTTTGGGGGGGTTGGTTGGCAATAGGGAATAAGCTATCTGGATGATTATTATTATCATTATTCTTTGCAAGCCAAGAAAAATGACTTGTTGACATGGTGATTTGTATGAGCTGAGGATTATCAGCAGGATTTAGATGTGCTGAAGAGAGAATTTGTGTTTTTGCTATTAACTTTTAGGAAGGTCAGCCATTCACACGTCTGCAGTCCGCGGCGTGAAATCAATATTACATGTTTGCTCTTTTCACTGCTGAGATCCAGCCTTTCTTACAGAGCCGTTGTGTATCCTGACATCTTCAGCAGTCTTTTTTTTTTACCATATCTATTCAGTATATAAATCTTCTGTCGCGCATTGTTCAATACACAGTGATACACCCACTACTCAGAAGAATAGCAGTGCTGGATTAATATAGTCAGTGTTTGCTTTCAGCTGCTTGTTGGGATATAACCAGAGCCAAATAAATCATGAAATAAACATTTTCAGCTGCACAAACTTATTGACATTTCAATTCCCCATGATGCTCTGATTTACTGTATAGTTATGACTCATTTTTCTAAAGATTTATAAATTGCCACCCAGGCTCATTATTGGGAGAGAGACTGTGATTCCTGGGAGTGGAGCAGGATTGATGGATGCGTTTACATTCAAACTTAATGAATGTCAAGGGCATAAATTATTATTATGAAGATGAGTGTGTATTTAAGAGTTTACACTGATATGTTGAAATGAGTATTTGTACAGCAGCAAGGACCTCGTGTACAGTTATGGGAACGTTTGTTAAAGCAACCTGTTCATTATTCAAATGTACATATCACGAAGTAAATCAATGTAATCCTTTTTTTTTGTATTCACAGTGGTAGACGTTGAGAGGAACGGGTATGTTACATTCCTTTAAAGCTGTAATTGGCAGGTTGGAGCAAATTTGATTAAAGTTATTTTTAATAAAATTGTCACTGTATCCTGTCAGTAGCTCATGAGACAGGTAATCCGAAAAAATCATGTGTTTCTGTGTCCTCTGGTGCTCCTAATGGTATCTGCAAGATTTCACTTACCGGAGAAAAACAACCATCTGTTGAGGAAATACCAAGCACCGCCCACCAGCTAAACAGTAACTACAAGATGTTTCTGAAAACACTTGAGGTGAGAAATAGTCATTACAATAACAGAATACTAATTCATATTTAATCAGCGCTGCCTAGTTTGGCTGTTTGATCAGAGTTTGTGAGTGATTAACAGCAGCTGAAGTTGAATGAACAACCAATAGAAACGAAAAGAAAGTCTCCCGTCACAGGCTAGACTTTCTAAAGCCTGAAAACAGAGACACGAGGAGGTGCAGAAGTCTAGTTTTCTCTCACAACACTTGAATTACAACATGCTGAAAGGTTATTATGGACTTTTTAACCAATGATACCAAACAAACTCTGCCTACTGCTGCTTTAAGAGAGTGTTGCATTATACAGTATATTTGTAGCCAGTGAGTTTATAGTACAGGTATTTATGATAGGAGCAGCAGATTGCTATGAATGGATGACTTCTTTGGCTGTGAGAGGGACTCCGGGGACCGGGGGCGGGGTTACATCACTCCAGCAGAATGTAATGGGGATACAATGAGGTGCTGCTCGGCTGAAAAATGGGTACAGGATTGGCAGCGCTGGCAGTTTTATAGGGCCGTTTGAATATTAAGCTGCCGGACATGAGGGGAGTAGACCTTTTAAAAGTCTGTGCCCTGATGTCGTTAACCAGGCCGGGGGAGGCTGGGAGAGCCTGGATGGATGAGGGTAAGAGCAGTTCCCCAGAGAGTCAGCGAAGATATACACGTTTCACTTCATTTGGCGCTCTTTGAACATGTGTGTGTGCAATATTACTTTTTATAGAGGCTGTTAAAAGTTTTGTTGTGTAAAGAGAGACAAAGCCGGGTCAGCTGAGGCCTGGGCTTGTATTGGCAGGCCCAGACACACTGCAGCTGCCAACTTTCCCTGTGAAAAAAACACAAACAGACAGCCACAGCTAGCCCACAGTGTGCTGATCCGCCGCTCTGTGCATAATGCCCCGTGGAAAGACTGAAGCAGAACCTGGCAGCAGCGTGAGTGATTTTGAGGCTAAGGACGTGTTTTCCTCCATATAAAGTGATCGTGTGCACAGCGTTTTCATGCAAAGCATCAAACTTCTGGCAGACAGTTTTGATGGAGGGAGTGTGTCCCAGGATGGGTGTCATAACCCAGTGGGGAAGAGGTTTTTGGAAGTGGGAGGCATCTCATGCGGAACCTCAGAGCTGGATCAGAGAATACTTGAGCCAAATGCATGAGCTACGCATGAGTTTGGGGATTTGATTGGACTATTTTGGGATTCTGGGAATACCCACATGCTTGCTCTTGCTCCCAGTAAGCTTTGCATCACAAGTATTCAAACCCAAAGTCTGCCTTTGTGATACAGTACTTTAAGAGTTCCTCTTATTCTCACTTCTTTCCAATCAATCTCCGTCGCCCTGCACCTGAGCTGAGGTTCCTGTGGCCAGGGTCGGCTCTAGCCCTTTTGGTGCCCGAGGCCAAATTTGGATTTGGAGCCCCTCCCCACCACAGGTGTCAGCGCTGCTCTCAGGTTAGGGTTCAACCCCCAGAACCCTAGCCCTGTAAACTCCAACACCCATCAGACATCACATTGGGTTTTTTTTTATTTTCATACATAACTGTAGTTATTATAATCTAAATAGGAACATTAATGTCAATGTGATAATGCCACTTATTTCTTGAATGCATTAATGCAGCCAGTCTCTCAGAGGTTTCTGTCATAGAGGGGTGCTATTTCTTTTTTTTTTTAAACCAATAACTGACAAGATTAGTGTTGCATGCGGCGCTGTGCCACCTACAAAACAGACAACTGAGTCCCCAGTTCACCTGTCCAGGAGAGTTACTGTAGCAGCCATGCTGCTGCGTGTAGTGTCAAGTTCATGCAGCCACTTTCCCAGTAAGTCTGCACTGCACCATTGAGCTAGCCTTATCGTGTCTGACAGTGTGGGCTTGTCGGTAGTGTTATAGCTGTGAACGTAGGTCTAGCAGTGTGTGTACAGATTATTAGTCGGTGAATAAATACTACAACTACACAACTCAAGACCATGGAGGTGCAGTATTAAAAAAACAAGACCCAAGCCACCTTCCTGTATCTGTGCCTCTGGCACAATGTTTTAATGATTTTTTTTTTTTTATATATATATATATATATATATATATATATATATATATATATTTCTTTTAACCGTTGAACCAATTAATCGGTTAAAATTCTTAATGTCGGTACGGTTAATTATTAACATCCCTAATATCGTACTAGCTTGTTGCAAAAGTGGTTAAATAATGCTCCAAACTTCCGCTAAACTGTGGCGAGGAAAAACTGGCGTGGCCATTTTCAAAGGGGTCCCCTGACCTCTGACCTGTGAGTGAAAATGTTAATCACATGCAATTTGGGGCAAGTCATAGTCAAGTCAGCACACTGACGCACTGACATGCCGTGTTATGATTTGAGCATAGCAGTAAGGGTTTCTGGACAATGTTTGTCAATGTTTGGTTAATTGATTTCCAATAATTAATATGTACATACGTTTGCATAATACAAGCATATTTGCCTACTCCGATGTTGATGAGAGTATTAAATACTTCACAAATTTCCCTTTAAGGTACATTTTTTCATTTATTTGCAATTAATCACGATTAACTGGACAATTATACGACTAATCGCGATTAAATATTTTAATCGATTGACAGTCCTAGTTGATAGCCCTGATAGTTTCACTACAGTTTAAACTTTTATGAACAGTAAGTGTGGCCAGGCAGATGAAAAAGTGTGAGAAAGAGAGTAACAGGGGTGAAAAGTGTATTTCTCTCTTTATTTATTTGTTCATTTGTTATGTCAATGCAGAAAATGAGGGAGGGCGCCCAGTGACATTTTTTTAAAAATGATTTAATTGTTATATTTATTGCTTTAGAAGGTGACCAGTGCCCCCCAGAAGGTAGCGCCATAGGCGGCTGCCGATGTGGCCTCTGTCTGAAGCCGGCCCTACCTGTAGTTGTGCATACTCTATTCTCTACCATCTACTTATCCCACATTCAGAGCCATCCAAATGAAAATTCATTTCTTTCAGTTAATTGACTCGCAGCATCCTTCCCTCAGCCCCCTCCGAGTAGCGAGGCAGAGTCAGCTGTCAATTCCAGATTACAGCATGCTGTTGTTGGAGAGAGGAGCGCATTGTGTTTATCTGCAGTGACAGCTGGCTGCAGGCAGCAGGGGGAATAGATCTGTCATTGTGCCTAGTTTGTCTGTGATCTGGCATCTGCCCAGACACTCCACCTTTGGCTGGGCTGACTGTAGTACACCTCCGCTCTGTCTTCACTTCCTCTTCCTCCCTTTCCATCTCTGCCCTCTCAGCGCATTGCAGGATCTCTCACAGGACCTTTCGGTCGCGGCAGTAGATGCGTGCCCCTCTGACCTGCGTTGAGTAGCGGAACTGGTTATTCACTATTTGCTTTGCAGTCACACATCGTGTTTCACATGTACTCGTTGAGGGCTATGCAGTCAGTGTGGTTCACTCTGACCAGGGTTATACAGCAGGTGGGCCAAATCTGCCTTTCCTGCTTGTGTTTGCCAATTACATCTCTTTGCCTCCAGCACACAGATTCCCTCACGTCCCGCTGTGCAGGAGTGCCTATTCACTGTGATTATTTCATCATGCTTGCAGTTGAGCTGCAATAGAAAAAGGCAGCAGGATGAATCACAGTTAGCCCTCTGCTCTGATTCCGCTCTTAATTTTCACTGAGGGGGGGCTCCGGTAATGAATCGCTGCCCCTGCAACAAAGCTGCTCCTGTGTCACGCAGGGCGTCACGAGGGCTGCCTGATGAGTTGGCAGCTGTTCCATTTCCACCGTTTGCGGGCCTTGATTCAGCTCCCCGTTTTAAAGTACCACAGGGCAAGAAAAACTAGATCCTCCACCATGGCTGAGCCAAGGGTCAGCACCGAGGAAATTCCTCTATTTGTAAACTCAAAGGTTTGTTTGTTTTAAGCTGATTCACTAAGCGCTAGCCGTCTGTTCACACTCCGGCTGCGCCGTTTGATGTGTGTTTCTGTGCTTCTTGTGCGGTGTTGTGTTGACATTTGACCGGAGTGCTTCTGTAATCTGTTTTTCTCCTCTCGCTGCCTGTGAGCAGGAGCTGTATAAACATGTCCTTCCTCCACGGGAGGCGAATGGATCAGTCCTCATTACGGGGAAGGCAGGGAGACGAGAGGCGTGCAGCCACCGCTGCTGTTTGATCCTACTGAGTGGTAGCAGGCCTGACGCAGGCGGACATGTGCCATGTATGCATGCACTTTCATATTCACACAAAAACACACCTAAAGCAAGGTGGATAACTGCATCCCGAGGTTTTATTTCTTCACCATAAACTGCTGTTAGCTACGAAACTCATCCATACATTTAGTTTCTATTAATCTGCATTCACCTCACAACAATGAGGTTCACAGACCTGCAGTATTTTCATGGCAGCCGTTCCGCTACTGTCTTCGCTTGGAGACATGTTACCCATCTCGGTCGCGTCTCACCACACCTGAGAGCACAGCGACTGCAGCGCCTGAGCAGGCGGCGTGGTAACTCGGCCAACACCTCGGCCTCGCACCGCTGCTCTGACACCACAGCAGCTGATGAGACATCATTCAGACCCACTGGGCTCCTCAGACTGGGCCACCGACGCTGTACTTTTACATGCCCTGCTGGATGACTGACAGGCTGCTTCCTGCAGGGAGGCAGCTTGTGGAGCAGCAGGGTTTAGACACAAGTGTGGGCTTTCTCTCAGTAGCAGAGGGTTTAACGTGCCACTTCGGCCAATCATCAGCTGATTCTGACAAATTTTGACTTCTGTTTGTAGTTTTAATTTGTTCCTGTGACTCCTGGTTGCTACCTGCTGCCGCTCCCATCTGATTTCTCATTACTCTACTCACAATCTGTTAGCTTTCTGTAGGGTCGTCCATATCTCAGTAACACATACTTGCCAACCTTGAGACCTTCAGAGACTTTCTCTTGCATTCTTGTGACTTTTAAAGAATGAAAATAACTGCAATATCATTTTTTGTTGAACGGGCCGACATTTAGTTTTACTTTGAATTCTCAGGAAAGAAAATTAAATAATTTGCCCCTCTGGTGTGAATCTCTGGTTTAACACTAACTAATACCCATCAGTTTCCCTGCTGGAGTGTTTCTTAGCTCTCTCCATGACTCTCTCCTT
Organism: Pterois miles; assembly: GCA_947000775.1. Taxonomy (NCBI): domain Eukaryota; kingdom Metazoa; phylum Chordata; class Actinopteri; order Perciformes; family Scorpaenidae; genus Pterois; species Pterois miles. The sequence goes on along the minus strand of CAMQGK010000058.1, from coordinate 9,186,249 downwards.
CTTTCATTCACTGAAGGTCCTTTCAGATGCAATGCGCAAACGGCACCGCTGCGTTCTGAAACCCGTTATTTCCAATGGCTTGTGCCACGCCACGCCTGCTTGGCTGTAATGCTGTGAAGTGTGGCGAGTGCAGCTCAAACCACACAGAGGTTTCACGAGCAGCTCTCCTTTGCTGGGAAAAGACATTTGGTGCAGCTCTATTGCCATCCAGATGGAAACAGCGGGGCTTAAATCAGGAGAAATACAGGAGAATTGTGACCCCAGAAGGAAACCGGGAGAGGAAAATGAAAAACAGGAGTCTCCCGGGAAAATAGGGAGGGTTGGCAAGTATGCAATAACATGCGTATGAAATTTTGCATTTGGTTCAAGCCTCCGAAGGAGCAGCCTGGACAGTAGAATATTATAGCATTAAATACAAGTGTTCAGATTATTTTAGTGTTCAGCTTAAGACAGGACTGTTCCTGCCTGAAAAGCCACCATTAGTGACAGATGTATCCAATCCAGTGAATCCCAGTCAGGAGAAACCCTACAGTCTAATACTACATAAAATGAAGAAATCACCGTTTATTATTTAAAGTCTTTCACACAGGTGAAGATCAAACTTTAATGAACACTGTTGGGAAAATGGGTCACTGGAGTGGCAAAATCATGACAATAACTCTGATAGAGGAAGGAAGAAAGGATATAAATGAAAGTTAAACAAATGAGGGGGATTAAACATAACAGAACTGTAATTTACCACACCAGGACTTATTAGAACGACAACAATGAGAGTTAAATCTGTGAATAACAGCATTTATGCAGCATGTGTGTACTACCAGCAGGATATACAGGCCCTCTAGTCTCTATTAAAGATGTGCACAGATGGCACAGATCGGGGGTGTTTGTATAGATAAACTGTACGTGGATTAATTAAAACACTATCTAACGCTAATTAATTTACTTCAGTTACATCTACATGTATGTGGAAGGATCTTTTATTTGTACATGGGGATTATTAGTTGTTAAATAATACAGCTGAAGAAGTGCAACATGTGACACATTAATTTAAACCAATGGTCCCTTTGAAACTCTGATGTCCAAGTACAAGTAAATGTAACAAGAGATGACGCTGCCACTTACCGCTCCGTTTTCTACCAGCTTCTCCCAGTCCCGGCTGCACCCGAGTGCTCAACGAGTAGAAATATATAATATATAATAATATATAACGGCTGCAGATGGATAGTGGCAAGTTGTTTTGTTTAGTAATACGAGCTTCTTTTATTGTGGCTATAACTCAAAATTAGGGCTGTCAAAGTTTGCTGCAAATTTGCTGCAAACAAACATGCTACCAACCATGTGAGGAGACGCAATGCTCCGAACTTGTGCAAAATTTTGTCAAGAAAAAAACTGGCATGGCCATTTTCAAAGGGTCCCGTGACCTCTGACGTCAAAATATGTGAATGCAAATAGGTTATTTGGGTACCCATGAGTCTTTCCTCCCATACATTTGCATAAAGCAGCATATTTGCTCACCCCCATGTTGATAAGGCTGTTAAATACATGACAAATCTCCCTTTGAGGTACATATTGAACAGATAAAAAATTTGCGATTTGTTTGTCATTAATCATGGATAATCATGTGATCCAATATTCTAATTGATTGACAGCCATACTACAAAATTCATTCTGTGTCTGATATTTGGATGTGCCAGCTGCCTCTTTGGGGGGCTCATTGTGGAGAATATGCCACATTACATAATTAATGTTTCACATTCAGCTTATGGTAAATGGTCGTGAGAAAAGGATGTACAGTAAGGGTGCATGAGACAGCCTGCACTATAGTGACCCTCCTTCACTCTCTCTTCCTATCATCTCCAGTAATTATTTACATCCCTCAGGAGGGAGTTGTCAGGCAGCTGTATTGCCAGCCTTGACTGCTGGGAGATGGCTCTGTGTTCTCTTTTCTCTTGACACCATTTTCATATCACTCTATCTTCCTGCGGGTGAAGCGGCTTGGTGCCAAGGCCTCAGGTAACACCTAATAGTCCTTTCTCTCTGTCTGTCTGCCTCCCTGTCTTCCCCTCAGCACTACTCTGTACCTGTTAAACACAGGATTAAAGTGCACTCGGCAGGGTGCAATTATACAGCTAGCGCTGTTACATCCAGAGTTAAACACAGCCCTCTCTCGCTGCTCACTTGTCTGCTGCAGGCTGCAGCAGCCTGGAGGTAATTGTATTGCTGTCAGCCCTTGGTTGATGAGTTGCCAGCGTAATTGCTTTACGGTTCGACCTCTGGTTTTTCAAACAAGCGCCCTGGTCAAGGATCTGCACTGGGCAGATGAGGGATGAGAGGGCGGCTGGCGAATGCATGCATCTCTGCTCGTGTGTGTTTGTGGTTGGTGGAGGCAGGATAAATATGTTAGTCCTCTAATGCTCCGTGTTGCCCCCGTGTCCTCTGCTATTCTTTACCGTGTCTTAAACTGCAGCTCCCTGCCTCTGTTCAAAATCAGCATCTGAGTCAATTGAATTGTTAAGTGTATTAAATACACAGGGATTTGTCTTGGTGACATTGATACAGAGGCGCAGCGATAGCAGTACATACTGATACAGAAGGACAACAGGACATGACACACAGCACAGCCACAGTGCCAGAAGTGACGCTAGCATACACACTATATTTATCTCTTGACATGTTATTCTTAACTTGGTGTCTTCGTCTTCTCCTGCTGCTCTTCTGCCAAAACACAACAGGATCAGAAATTACTGACATTTAATTTGTCAACCAAGAGCTTTTGAATGTTTGACAAGACAATTTGTCATGTTTGAATGGCTTTCTGAACTAAAATCTTAATCATCCCTCCAACCTAGTAATGAATGCGGAATCATTTTTTTGCAATTTCCACATTAATTAACTGACATTATTAACATCTCCACAAGCTCTAGGATATGATGGAATTAGTCCACAAACAATTTTGCTGGCTGTAATGACAATTGTTTCCAGCTGGAACAAATAAGGGTGTAGAAATTAGGGATGCTAATTTTGAATTTCTTTTTTAACCGATAACAGACCCTCATTAACTGATTATTAACTGTCAAGATTAGTGTCATGCAGCGGTGTTCCAGCTGTGGTGTACATGCAAAACAGACAACTGAGTGTCCGGCTCACCCATCTGGGAGAGTTATTGCAGCAGCCACCGTGCTGCGTGCAGTGTCGTGGACAGATGCAGCCACTTTAGTCTCCACCACATTATTTAGCTTCGCTGCCAGGTTGTCAGCTGTGTGTCTGCCTGGTGTGGCGTTACTCTGTCTGCTCAGCATAACTGCATATGCGACCACACTTAATCGTAAGCAGTACTGAATGAAAGCATATGGTCAAAGTGTTTTTTGCTTTTTTTGTGCCTTCAGTCAGTACGTTGTTCCTGTCTTGTATAAATGAGCACAAGCTGCAGTTCAGTTCAGGAATCAGCAGGTCACAGTCTTATGATGAGCGTAACTGTTGAATTATGGCCAATGAGCAACTGTAACATGTCCTAATTTTCAAAAATAGCTGAAAAAAGTTATTTTCTGCATTTTTTTGTAGTTTTCGTTAGAAGAAAATACCGACCTGTGACTAGTAACTAATCAAAATGTACTGTGTGAGTTGACCATATTACAAAATGAAAATGCTGTCTATTGTGGGTTGATATACTTTTTACCCGCCAGTAGAATACTACTACTTTCAATCAGCCAAAGATGGTTTATGGAGAAGTGTTTTTAAAAAGCAACAGAGTGGGGAGTCTCTCTTTACATAAACAATCTAGCATTAGATGATTGCGTGATGTCATCCATAGACAGGCAGTTAGCAGCTTTGTGGTCATTAGTGTGCAAATTACCAACAGCTGGTGGATGGTGAGAAGTCATAGTTTATTTCCCAGTTTAACTTTTAGGCACATCACATATGTTTAAATTTAACCACCTTAATGCAGCAATAGCTTTTTTTTTGCCGCTCAGGGAGCAAGAACACAACACTGACAAGTCATGGGTTAAAGCTGTTATGAGTTGTTAGCAAACTGTTGCCTTTGTACACATCCAGCAGACTTGGAGCAGCATTAGCATTTAGCATTAGCATTTAGCATTAGCATTTGGAGTTGTTTTTCTGGTTACCTGGTGAATGTAAGTCAAATACTCACTTATTTTTAGCTCTGTTAATGTTATCTGTCCACTGTTTGGTGATGGTGATAATTTTCTGTGGGTTTGTCACTTCATCACGTTGTTATTGTAGTAGTCAATATTAACTAGTGGAGCTTTAAAAGCTCTGAATTTATAGTCTTATAGTCTTGTTAGCATGTGAAGGTAACGTTAACTGAGGCCGCTATAGAACTGTCAGCAGCATCATTAGGGGTCACTAGTCAAATACAATAATATCAATATACCTTTAGCCACATTGTGAGACGAGGCTTGTAGTTTGTCAGTAAGCGAACTATGTAGCTGTCATTTGTTAATGTCATGATCATTTGAAAAATATTGAATAATGTAAAGTAAACGCTAAATGTGAGTTAAATGTGACAGCTTTTCTATATAAAGCTTTTAAACTTTACAAAAAGGAGGACAATAACAAGACGCTATTGAATGATTTTTACGGATGATTTTCATATAGATATAAGTTAATTGCATGAGTATTTTTGATATAAAACTTTTGTTCAGAGTTGAAATTATAGATAATATTTGCATTTTAACCCACAATCACGATATTGGTCAGAAAAAAATCACAGTTGCATATTTTCCTCAAGTTGTTCGGCTCTGCTTCATGCCTCCAACTGTTGAACATGAACATGTCCTTTGTCTGCAGTTACATGACACACACACACACACACACACTGAGGCAGGTGGCAAGGCTGACCACCTGAAGCAGTCAAGGGGTGGAGGAGGAGGAGGAGGAAGAGGAGGAGGAAGAGGAGGAGGAGGAGGAGGAGGAGGAAGAGGAGGAAGAGGAGGAAGAGGAGGAGGAGGAGGAGGAGGAGGAAGAGGAGGAGGAGGAGGAGGAGGAGGAGGAAGAGGAGATGTGGGAGAATTGCCAGGCTGACAGCTGAGGAAGGGAGAGGTAAAGGTGTGAGAAAGTCCGAGTGGACTTGTTTGTGTGGCTCTCTGTGTGTGTGTGACGGTGAGAGGCAATGATGGAAAGAGATGACTTTATTGTATGCTTGTATTTGAGTGTATTTTTCATATTGTAAGTTGCATGGGAAAGAATGAGGCCGCTGCGCTGTTTGTGTGTGGAGTGAAAGAGGGGATGTAGTCAGTGTATTTCAAAGAAAAATCAGCCTTTAAAGCAAAACAGAAAGGAAAAGCAAGAAAGATAACAGAGAAATCATAATATAGGAGTGTGTGTGTGTCTGTGTGGGTAAGCAGAAAACAGTAGACAGTCTCATGATGGGAAATTACTGCGAAGTGTAAATAAACACTGAGCTGGTTGTTCCTGTTGGAAGCAAAAACACTGAAGGAGGTTTCTTTAAATACATGCATGTGTGTGTGTTTGTGTGTGTGTTTGTGTGTACGTATGCAAACAGCGTGTCAGGCTCATTCATTTAGCAAACAGTTCAGGGCTGACTCAGTGGTTTGGGAGCCCTCTGGGGTAGCTTTCAGCACCAACAGGAGCGCTTGTTTTTGTTGCCTCCGACACGATGCTTCATTCTCTCTGTGGCAGCTCGTTTTCCTCCTTGTCAAACAAAATCACCCTGATTTCTCTGCTCTGAATACTCATCCGTTTAACATCCATTCAAATGACAGCGATGATTACCTTTAAGGACACAACAGCGGGAGAAATGAATGAACAACTCAATATTTCTTGCAGCTCAGAGAGTTAAAGGGGCAGTAATAGAAGTTTTTACTACCTTTTCGATGTCTGTCGTCTACTGTCCAGGGAGGAGGCTCGGGTTTATCGTTGTGTGTTGTAGTTGGTCGCTTCTTGAATTTACATAGCGGATACTGTGCTGTTTGTAGAGCTGTGACAGTTAATGCAGTAATAACACGTTGATGCAAATGTGTTTCAACGCTACTAATTTCTTTGACACATTAACACATCTTGCAATTTTTAGGTTGTAGTAAAGATAATGGCATCATATAAAGTTGTAGCGGGCTCAGCTTTAAAGGTAGAGGGAACATACTGGCACCATACAGAACTAGAAAACCGAAGGAATCCACTGGTACCAATATATGTCATACTAGCTTGTCAGGAAAGAGGCTAAATAATGCTCCAAACTTGGAAAAATGCCCATTTTAAAAGGGATCCCTTGACCTCAAAATATGTGACTTAAAATGGGTTCTCTGGGTACCCACCAGTCTCCCACTTTATGATAATCACATGCAGTTTGGGTCAAGTCATTGTCAAGTCAGCACACTGACACACTGACAGCTGTTGTTGCCTGTTGGGCTGCAGTTTGCCATGTTATGATTCGATTTCATTTATGCTAAATGTACGTATATAATGAGGGTTTCTAGATAATATTTGTCATCATTTTGTGTTGCTACTTAATTTCTAGTCATATATACATACATTTGCATAAATTAAGTATATTTGCCTACCCCCATGTTGATAATAGTATTAAATACTTGACCAATCTCCCTTTTAGGTACATTTTGAACAGATTGCTTTTGTAATTAATCGTAATAACTATGGACAATCATGCGTTTATTCATTCATTCATTCATCGTCAAGCGCTTATACCGTTAGGGGTCGCGGGGGGGCTGGAGCCGATCCTAGCTGGCATTAGGCGAAGGCGGGGTTCACCCTGGACAGGTCGCCAGTCCATCGCAGGGCACATAGAGACAGACAACATATAGACAGACAACCATTCACTCTCACATCCACACCTACGGGCAATTTAGAGTCATCAATTAACCTAAACAGCATGTCTTTGGACTGTGGGAGGAAGCCGGAGAACCTGGAGAAAACCCACGCTTACACGGGGAGAACATACAAACTCCACACAGAAGAGTCCCAAGCCGGAATCGAACCTGCGACCCTCTTGCTGTGAGGCGACAGCGCTAACCACTGCACCACCGTGCAGCCCATCATGCGTTTAATCACGATTAAATATTTTTATGAATTAACAGCCCTAGCTGTTTGTAAAAGCACTCTTCAGCAGTGAAATAATAGATCCATTTCCTCAGGGTAGCAGTCGATATCAGATGCACATATGAATGAATGGCTTTGATATAAGCACATGAACTGATGCCCCACCTTTTCTCCCTTCTCCCTGTCATACTTCATTAATGGTGCCTAGTGAAGCAGAGATAGCTTAACAGTAATCTTTAAATCCATCATCATCCAGATAAGTCCATCAGTGATAAGTAAGCTTGATATAACAGCAAATTAACACATGATCTCTAGTTAGAGCTGGTTTTGTGGTCTTTCTTGTTGTCGGAGGTCTTAACGTCACAGTATCAAGATGTTTATTTAAAATACATTTTGTTTTTTCACAAGAAAAATCACTGTCAGGTTTTTAAAGAAGTGAGCAGTATCCAAGTTGTCAGACAGTAGCACGGCTGTAAATAATAAAGCTGATGATGGTTGAATTTGATTGAGCTGCTTTGGTTTTAGGGTCCTGGTGTTGTGCATACTGGATCACTGTCGCTTGAGTAGAACAGAGCAATGGTTGTTGGCATGCTTGTATGGATGTCTGATGTTTGTTAAACCTTTAAGGGTGTACTCAACTGACTTTACTGTGCTTGTTTTGGAAAGTACTATTAGCTTGTGAAAACAGTTGAATAATGGCTTCTTTGTTTCTGGAGGGAGCTTTCCATCGTCTGAAAGAAGACCTGGCTACTAAGCTGCATTGTGAGGAGTGTGGGATCCATTGATTTTAATGCTTAAACATGCAGTTATTGTTTTTTTTTTTTTTTTTCGGGCACTGATATATCATGGCCTTTTGAGTGATATGGTGAAATTAACAGACATACATCCAGCATTAGCATTCATTTGGACTCATATTTTGACTGGAATCTGACTCTGGAATGTTCAAATAGATTTTAAATCGCTGAAATACCCCTTTAACACATTTTAATGTGCAGGAAAATGTACATGTGAGAATCTGTGATTCTTTAACACATGTTGCTTTGGAAATACTTGTTAAGACCAGTGTTTGGTGGGACAATAATGAATGCATCTTATTCGTTTTCCTACTAGAGGAGATTCTCACTGGATTGAAGAGCTGAATTCATCGGTTTCCGTTGGGGATATCACAATTCTCCAAATCTATGATTCAATTTGACATTTGATTTTAAGATCACTATTCAATGTGATTTGGTTTTCGATTTAAACAGTCCATTATTAGACTATGAGGTGTTGAATCGTAAAGATCAACAGATCATTGGTTTTATGCCCCAACAACTGTCATTTACACTCAAATTCTTCTTTAAAAAGAAAACTGAACTCCATTTTTATTTAGAAAGCGTCTACAGTCTACAATATAAAAAAATGCATCTTTTCGATATCAGTATGTGTGTGAACCCCCTCAGTACATAATCATTACAAAAATCAATCTTTCTGCAACACATTGCAAGTGTGCTGTAATCTACAAAAATATGGCTTTGTTGTAGGTTATTGTCACGATTATCTTCCTCTCTTCTCTCTCTGTCTGATGGCTGGTTGTCAACCATGGTGTCACCAAGATTAGAAATAGAGCTTGTGTGCAGAGCTGATAGACGACACTCAGCAGTCAGCTAGCTTGTTGCTCTCGCACCAATATCACCTGCTCTGGTTCAACAATGTTGACATGAGAAAACGTGCATGTAGCCTGAAATTCAGCTGTGAAGTTACAGTGACTTAATGTTAAACCAAGTAAGAGTATAAGAGCTATGAGTAAGGAAACAAACTAACTAAAGTCCACTAGCCACAAGGCTAATTCATGTAGTGTAAAATGCCATAGGCATACGCAGGAATGCCCTGAGTATTGTAGCGACGAGGACGGCCTACATTTCCCATCATGCATGCCTATTCCCGTGTGCTGCACTGTAATTTCAGTTTGTTGTTTTATGTCCCAAACAGCAAATGTTAGCTGTTACTTTTGTTAGTGTTCGTAGTGTAATGTGTGTTCAGAACATGGTGGCCTATGTTGGTAAATTGTGATTTTTGTGATTGTTTATGATTTTAACCATGTGTGAGTGCAGCTGTATTTTCCTGCGGACACACACAAACAGTGTTGCCAGATTAGGCTGGTTTCTGCCAGCTGTGCTGCTTTTAACATAGACGTGAGTTGTATTCAATCATTGTTATGGATAAAGCACATGTTTACCTTGACATCATCATCGATAAGATAAGATAAGATAAGATAAGATGAACCTTTATTAATCCCCGGAGGGAAATTTGGGTGTCATAGCAGCATCAACACAGTACAGATAAACACAGTATAGTAAAAATTAAAAGAGAAGGTGCAATGAAGAGAATTGACAATAAAATAAATAAGTAACAGTATTAAGTAAAGTGCAGCAGGTGATGGGTATTGTATTTGCCTAGCATATATATATATATATATATATATATATATATAGTAATTATATAATTAGATGTAATTATATACATTTGGATTAAATACAGAGCAGATGATCAGAGTCACATGATCACATGATTGATGGGTCTTTGTGTATTTGGTTGTCTGACTGACTGCACTCTGTGAGTTGTCATATCCTATTTATTATTTTCTTCATTTTATCTTTATTTAATGCAGATATGAAGCTTTGTGGGCTTATGATTGTGAGGTTTTCTGTTGCGCGTGTGATCGTTTTATTTATTCGATTTTGATCTCGATGGTTGAAATCAGAAGCTTAGTTAGATCAGTCTCTCAAATAGAATTGAAATCGTGGCACCGTAGTCTCTAGTGTCCAAGTCCCAATACTGCCTAACCACGAACTCTGAGATACTGAAAAGCTTCATAATGGCTCAGTTTGGAGAGTTACAAGGTTTTTCTTGGTGTTCACTGTATTATTTATACCGCTGACACATCTTTTCAGATCTTCACAATGTTGAGGGCAGACGTAGTTCTTCGACCAAGCAGGGGATTAGGATAAAGGGCAATTTTCATGTTTTTACTGAAATGTTCAGGTCTACAGATTTATATTACTGTATTATTATTATTATTGTTTTAACCTTTAAGTAGCCTGGAGAGTCACATTGAGTTTAAGGAGCTCTTTTCCAAGGGAACACAGACAGCAGCATAAAAACTCATAGTACAGGCAGAATCATAAGGAGAGACAAAAAACATGAAAAGAAACTAAGAGTCAAACATAAGGAGCTCACACTACAGTGTAGGTTCATGAAGACTCATCATCATCAGGCCCAGCAGAGAATATCTGTGGTTGTATAAGGGTATTATTTTTTGAGCTAGGTGTTGCTGTGACTGCAGTGATATGAGGCTGCAGGCTGATCTGAGCTCCCTCCTCCCCTGTCTGTCGTCTCTGTCTGGGATTCCTCGGCTCTGTCAGCCTCCCGCTGTGTGAACAAAGCAGAGTCCTCACACCAGTTCAGCTCGCAGCGGGGCGCACTCAGAAACTCGGCTGACGTCAAAACGCTTCTGCAATCTTCCGAGTTAGTCAGCAGTGGGAAGGAAACTCATTTTTTGTAATGTGCGTTTTGATTTGGCTTTGTAGTGAAACGACCGAGCGAATGACTGTCAAAACTGTGAGCGTTCAGTAATGCAGACAGAAAAATGTGTTTGCTAGTTTTCAAAAGCCGGTCGTTTATTGTTCTTGAAGAGACTTGCCACTCATGTCCCTGGTGTGTTATTTTAGCAGTTTTAACCATGGAAAAATACACTCAGCAGTTGGTACGGAAATATGTTGAGCTGATTTGTTGACAGTGTGAGACCAACATTACACATTTATGGGAGTGTATTTGTTATTCTGTTCCACCAATGGGGAAAAAGCTGTTGCCGAGGCAACTCTCCCGTTCTCTGGAGAGTGTGAGGGAAGGAGAAACCCGTGGAATGACACCCGGCTGTATTTTGGGCTGAAGTGTGTGGGCTGAGTAGCACAAAGCAGGGAGCTTCCTGTGACAATGGGTGGGAGGTTCACAGGACAGATTTGCCTCTTTCCTGTCAGACAATCTACTTAATAATCAAGAACCTGTGGGAGGTGAGACCTGTGATATCTGGTTGCACTTTATCTCCACTTTAAACCTCAAGAATCAGTCATATATGGATAATCACCTTTATTACTGTTTTGCTTATGTTTGGCTTGGCCAGCAACATTGTCCAACAACTGCTTGTGTAAAAAATGTGTCTGTGTCAGCAGTTGCAAATAGGGCTGTTGTGGTGAAGGACTTTCCCCTGCAATGATAAGAACAGGCTCAACAGTGCAATATGCGATATTATTGCTTTTTTCTTTTTTTTCAAATTACTTAATTTATTCTGCTTTTAGTGCTATATAAATATGCTCTATTGTCGCGGCATTAAATATTACATATATTGTTGCTTTTTAAATGACAAAGATGAGTGTTAAACCTTGTTAAGTGTTGTATGGGGAACACAGATGGGATATGAGGCGCACCTTTTTCAGCCGAGAGGCTTTGGTTGCGTATGGTTGCTATGATACAGGATATCTGCAGAAGTAAAGATGTTGACAAAGGTAGAGATCTCTCTCTGGATGAAGGAAGGCTGAAGCACACAGGGACAGAGGACGGACCCGCTGGTCTGTATGCTAATTTCTCCTCCATTGTTGCACATGTACATGTAGCTTACATGTAGTATCTGTTCTGTGTGATATTTGTCCCAACGGCTGGGTAAAAATTGTCAGTAGCGAGTGCACCATGTTATACAAAGCTGAAAATGTGCAGCGCTAAGCAAAGAGTAGACGCTCAGCACCTCGTCATGCTGCTGGTGTTTGTAGCAAAGTATAAATACGTGGTGCTCCCATTGCCAAGAGTTAAGAAAAGACAAAACGTGGACTCAGCAGTTGTGGTGGTTGCTTGTCATCCCCTGCAGTTCACTTTTCAATAGCGCAGTATTGCAATATTGCGGTTATTGCGACAGCCATAGTTGCAAAGGGCTAATTTAGTCAGACAACTCACAAACTGAAACATTTACATTCAACGTAAAAGTTTTTGGCCTGACACTCTGAGAACACCCCAATTAAGTCCCACTGTGACGGCACCGGTGTCACTGATTGTACTGAAATATGTACAACGCTCACTTTGATTATCAGCGTTGGATGATGGGCCACAACCAGCACGTTGCTGCACCCTGCACACGTCTTGTCTCATCTCACTCCGTACGAAGCGCTTTCATTTTCAGTTTCTAATTGAAGCTACGTATCAATAACACACTTAGTATTTTACAATTAAGGGTTTTTATTTGGGGAGCTGATAGATGAAAATGAACTAAATGGGTTTAATTTCTATGAAGAAAAGCAAAACGACAGTGAGGGCAGTGGGCATGTAATGTGTAACATGTGTAACACCAGTAACACCGACTGCCACGACAAGCTTAGAAGGGAACCATGACAAAACAGGGCCCACAGGTGCATGCTGGGATGGCCGTGGAACGAGAGATGCAGCAGCTGCAGCAGCAGGAAAGTGATCAGCAGTAGAGAACGAGCGAGTTTGACAGCTGAAATAAACTGCTCAATTGGTGGCGGACAACTGCAGAGCGAAACGCCGCTTGAGTCTTGTTAACACCACAGAAGACGTCGTCAAGTTTATATTTTCTTCAGAATTCAAGCAATTAACTGTTTCCTCAGAAGATACTCTCCTCGCGAATGATCAGCAATTATTTTGGACTCACTGACATCAACATAAGGAGTGCTTTATTCACTAGAACTCTCCGTGGAAATGGCAAATTTCACAATACAAGTCGTTAATGCATAACAGGGAATTATGGACAAATGGTCAGATCAAACTGTAATTAATCCTGCTTGACTCTTGCTTGATATCTAAGTCTGTTCTAGTGCTGTAACTCTAAACAACATGAATAGAGATGCATAACAAGCACTTAACAATGTCATTAAAAAATGTAAATCCAAACATGAATAGGGAATAGTAAGTCAACATAAGCAAATTACACTAAATGTTAAAGTAAACTGTGAAACACTACAGTGCAACATAAATAGCTGAGACAACATTTGCACCGTTATCCCTTTCAACAGAGACGTGACATGCTGTGTGAACACACATTGCTTCTTGTGTCTTGTAGTCCTGTAATGTGGAGTGTGTGTCTCTGCGCTCTTGTTTGTCAGAGCAGTTAAACAGGTTTAAAGGCGGTGTTTATTGTCCTGCTGCAACGCCCTGTTATCACTGCATTCCCCCTGTTCTTCTCCCATCACCACCCGCTGGCCAGATGGTGTCACCCCAGGAGCTAATCCAGCCCTTGCACGTATGCAACACGAACGGAGTCATAAGCACATAAATACACTCATAGCAACATACACAATGTAGTATTTACTCAGCAGCACATATGCACACGTACACACTGCAGTATACATTGCTGTGCTTGAAATTACTGTGTGCACATAGGCAACCACATTCTCAGCTCTTGCTGTACATACAGTCATATTGCATTTATTTATTAATTAACATGAACACACAGGTTTTTTTTTATAAATGTACATATACAGTACATTACATGCACACATGCAAAGAAGTAGCAGGCCAGGCGAACACTTGAAGGGTCATAAACCTGCACTTTCACTCCACTAGCTTAAACAATACAATTAAATGGGTGTGTAGAGCGATAGAAGAGAGGGGAGGGAGAACTTACCACCTGCACACAGCAGCGTTGCCAAGTCAAAAGAAAATCTGCAGGCTAACAGCCACTGAAAAACCACCCAACAGGATCTAAAACTATTAACAACATCCACATTCTGGAGATCCCTCTTGTTGCTGTTTGCCTGCACATTGTCTTTTCCCAGTTCTGAGTGCAGCCGATTTCAATTATCTAACAAAATACTACCTGAAAATTACAATAACCTCTTTCAGCTACCACAGATTAAGCAGCAAGTCCCTTTTCACCCGTAGCTTTATCTGCAAACTAGCTGCACCAGCGACAGCCGTGGCTGGAGGCATTGTGTTTCTGGGTTGTCTGTCCGTTCGACCGATTTTCAGGAACGTGATGTCTCAGGAACACCCGAAGGCACAAACATCCACTTGGACTCAAGGATGAACTAATTAGATTTTGGATGTCAAAGGTTAAGGTCACTGTGACCTCACAATACACTCAAGAATGCATATGCTAATTACGACAATTTCACACAATTGTCTAACGGGATAAAATGATAAAGCGATTATATTTTTGACAGACAAGGATGTAAACTGCAACTTGAGTGGTTGGCCTAAATAGTGCAGAGATTAGACCTAATACTGTAATAATTAGTCTTCTTTTATACCTTCTTATTTATCTCTAACTATTAACCAACACAAATAGAGAAATAGACTGGTTGAGAGCTATAACACTAGGAAGGGATGCTGTAGTTACTTAGACTGACTCATGCCATGTACAATTATTTTAATCATCTGCTGAAGGTAGCAGATCCCTTTTACATGTTTATATACATTTTTAAAAAGCATGTTTTAAGGTTTTGAAAAGCGGTCAGTGTGCTAAAAGTAGTTAATTACTCATGTTGTCTTATAGGCGTTTGTAGTATTTGTATTTACAGTCATCCAATCAAGAACATATTGAGAATGCTTTTGAATGGCATCAAGTGGATGGTGGCGATTGGCAGGAATGTTTAGCGTAAAACATGAACTCGGATGTTACCAAAGCACACCAGTGTTTAGTTTATTAAATATGAGAATAATAATTACTCTGACAGTCTATCATGTTGCGGTGTCACTGCTTTCAAGTCGATGCTTTTACCAGCAAGTCGTCCTGACAGTTATTCCCACATGACTCAGATTCGGCGAACAGAGAAAGCGAGCGCAGCAACCAAGTGAACAGCAGCGTGTGAAGCAGAAAGACAAGGCAGTGACAAAGTGAGGGAGGCTGGCTGCCGTTAGCTGGGCGAGTGCAGCAGCAAGCTGACCTGCCAGGGATTAACACCTGGTCAGCTGCTCGTTCCCCAGCTCTCCCATAACACACTGCTCACAGAACAGAAACACTGCCAAAAAATTAGATTACTCTCACAAAGGATTCGGCCTTTTAACCGTGAAGTCAGATGAACAGGAAAAATACACCACATAGATTAACAAAAGGTGAAAAGGATGTGGTTCATTTAATTTGTGTGCTAGCAAATGACGCAACATTGATCACTGTAGAAATGTGCTTTCTCTCGTTCACAGCCTGATAAGCCTCTTGGCACATAATGCGCCCTCTTTTCTCTCTTCGAGGCAATAACCCACTGATTATATGGTTTGACAGAAACGAGGAGGCCTGGTAAATGAGTCTATGCTCTCAGTTAATCAAAGGTGGGTTTGATGTAGCTGACTAGGTTTAAGGGGCACTCTTTACTGTCTCTGCGGAGCTTCAAATGCACCGGACTACAAAAGCCAACCAGCGCTGCATGATTAAATCAATCCAGTCTAAACCGTGACAAGTCAGAGTGATTTATCTGACATTTCAGGAGCTGCGGTAATGCGTACAGAATCAGTCCAACAACTGAGCAATAAATCTACGCAGCTACACCTCAGCCAGCTTAATAGGAGCTAAACACCACTGAGGTGGTGTGACAAACGGCTCTGCTCTGCTGCTTTCATAAAAGTGGTGGACTTCCTGTTTGAAAAATAACCTCCTTGAACACCTTTCACGTCATGAGAACAAGGAACTATCACTCATCTCACGAACAGATGCCAAACACAACTCCAAAATAGTTCACCTCAGCTTTCAGATGGCTTACTTGGAATCAGGTTTTTCTCATCAACTCTATGAATCCAACCTGAAATTCGCATAGTACTCAACAAGGACATGCTGCAGTTAGACCGGCGCTTGCTTGGCCTAGAAATGTGATACTGATAAGGAGGTCAAACTTCATAATACATAGCATCACATCATAATTATGTCATGGCAAAATAAATCAGAATGTGAAATAACACAAGAAATTGCATTTTTAAGGCCCTTAATATTTTATATTCCTTCCTTGTACATCATGTGATGTTTTTAAAAGTCCAGTGAAATCGTACCATAACTTCCTTTAAAATGTTGAGGCAGGATATTAAAGGTGCTCTATACAATATCCAGAGCATTAGTATCGCTATTTTTTGTGTAAAGATCAGGGCTGTCAAAGATATGCAATAATGACGCTAATTTGTTTTAATGCCACTAATATTGTATTAAGACGACTAACGATTTTTAGGTTGTAGCAGGTTTAGTTTGTAGTTGCACCTTCTCTTTTACTTATATTCATCTGTACTGTTGTTGCTGCTGCTGTGACACCCGAATTTCCCTCCGGGGATTAATAAAGGTTCATCTTATCTTATCTTATCTTATCTTTAGTTAGGCTTACAAAGGAAGCTAAATAACGCTCCAACCTTGCGCTAAAATTTGGCGAGGAAAAACTGGCATTGTCATTTTTTAATGCTAAATGCAGTACCTTTGAGGGTTTCTGGACTTTTTTCAATGTTTTGTATTGTTAATTGATTACCAATAATAAATATATACACACATTTGCATAAAGCAGGCATATTTGCCCACTCCCATGTTGATAAGAGATACAAACCTTCCTTTAAGGTGCATCTTGAACAAATAAATAAAAAGTGTTGCTTTTGTGAGGAGATCATCTCATCACTCCTTCAGTGTTGTCCTGAATGTTAGAGCTGAACTTGGGGCCCATGTCACTCAGTCTTCCGTCACTTATCTTTCCATGTGGGCCTAAATAGTCCTTGGAATTAACCTCGGGATCTAAATCAGGAACTAAAATACCCTTTTGAGCATTCATGCTTATATTTCCACCACACTGTCTAATCTTCACAACATATAAGGCAGCTGACTAGATGTAGTATGACATTAAATGAGTAAAACACTGAATTATCTTTCATATTTCAGATTGTTGTGTCTGCAGTTGTATGAAAGAGTGGATTCAGTCCCTTTTTGACAGATATCCAGGCTTTGCTCTCGCACCACTTGATGAACCTTCAGTGAAATTAGAACGTGAAAGTATTTAATTGACAGTTTTGCTACAGCTCCTGCGTAACAGTAGATGGTTTTAAAGTGGTGGATGTTCAAGAGGACCCTAATCTTTGTGGCACTGCTTAATGTCAAGGGAGGTGTAGCCTGCAGAGCTCTTTGTGTCTGCATAATTACTGGCCTCAGAAAGAAGAAGAGAGTGCACTGGAAAAAAAGCGTGGTGATGTGCACTAGACACTATCATTGTCTGTTTTTCTGTGCTCCAGGCTCCATTTGTAAGAGTCCTTTGCCTTCTGGTTTATGCATGCCTCATGAAGACCCCTTACCCTTTGCAAGCAACTTCAGGGTTGCTGACATTCCTCCGCTGTGCAGAATGCATAAACCTTCCTCTGGGAGCTGAATGCGCTTCCACAGTGGATCTCAAGGCCCCGGCATAACCATGTAAAGCAATGCACTTTATTGTTAACGGGCAAAGAAACCTGTGTTGGATTATATGCACTCATACCCACACACACACACACACACACACACACACACACACACACACACACACACACACACACACACACACACACGATCCAGTCCCCATGCAGCCTGGAACAGCAACAAAGCGCTCCCGTACTGTTGCCAGGGTAACGTGGTTGGGCCAAACCAGTCGAGCGGTCTCTCCTGTTCAGGCTGAGCCTTGACAGCCCTAGCTGAAAGTTATGTTTTTTGACAATGCAGCCTGCAGTGGTGTTGAGGGTTAAATGATAACATTTTGCATTTCTCATTTCCAAAAAAACCTAATCCTTAACTAAATGCTGAGTACACAAACGTCAGCAAAGCATTTACTTCGCAATTATTTGCATCAGTGTTTTACTCTTTTCATTTGTAAGTGGGTTAATAACACAGAGTGTGATAAGCACTGCTCCATTATGTGTAGAAATAATTTAATAACCATTTTATAAAAGAAAAAAAAAAACACTTCAGGCCTGTGGCATACTGAAATTCTATCACAACTAAGCCGTTGCTGGCAGACACACAGTGATGGATTACCCTTCTTCTCCTGCAGCTATTATAGATCTATTGTTGGAGCTGTGGACTGTGAATAAATGGAAATGACACAGATAGACAATTGAAATCTGTTTATTACTGATAGAACACAGCACACATCAGACAGCATTGAGAGCAAATGCAAATGTGCCAAACAAAGTCTAATTGCTCTGTGGTGCTCCGGCTTCAATATTATAATTAACAGCACCCAAAACCCCAGCACAGAAAATACACATGACACGTTTTTACACCAAGACTCACATCTGTTTCACCTTAGCAGTCTGTGGTATGAACTGTACATGCCCGCAGTGTTTTGTCTTGACATGTAAACCTGCAGGTCACGAAAGGAGAGCTAAGAGATATGGAGTATATGGGTGGCTGCTCTGGTTATTTTTTGATGAGCTTAATTTAGCATTGTCCTGAAATGAGGTCACTAGCTTATACTTAGTTTATTTGTTGCTTTTTAAGGAAACAGCCGAGGACATGCAGGCATAATATCAAAGCTTTTTAGATCTAATGTTATGTAAGTGCCTTAGCCCACATGCAGTTCAAACAGCGTAAGTAGCTGAAAAGGAAGTTCATGCTGATGTTGAATGGAGCCTGAGTGAGTTGGCACAATGCTTAACACAGAGGAGCTCTTGGTTATTTGAGGCATTTGTATTGAAGTGTTAAAAATACGTTCATATAAGTCTTTTAGAGTGGCAGCTGCTCCCCACGCCACCCTAGAGGTCGCACCACAACCTGCCACCGTACATACGACACAAATTGTTGAGCTGTGAACAGCAGACTGTGATATTTTTTTTACCCCAGGGCCACTTTTATGACACATTTAACTGTTGTGCTTTATCAGACAGGCAGAGAGGATGAGCGAGAGTGGTGACATGAATGAAAGGTCGCATGATGAGTGTTGTACTTGTTTGACTGGATGCTGCACTTGGCCAACTGATAGCAGGATGACCGAGAGATGCCCTTTCGGATATCATTTTAACCTCATTTTTGTCGTAAAAAAGATATAAACTGTGGGATTTAGAGGAGACTTCAGTGTTTGTGCACATACATTAGGGTATCTGGAGTTTGCTGGAGTGCCCAGCAACCCACAAACTGTGAAATCAGACATCCTGGTTAGTTGCAATTCAACCAGTCGTTCACATTTTGCTCCTGTCGCTATGATCACATACAGGCTCGTTAGAATATATGGCCCACAGCTTGAGAACTACCTTTGTAAAGGTGCACCATTTTTTTTTCTCACGAGCCAATCAGAGCAGACTGGGCTTTTCGTACATTCAGGCAGATCAGTTGGTAAAGCGATATATATATCACTAGTCTAAGTTATAACTTTGCTATATTCACGTGAAAGGTTAAAGGGTGGGTCTACCTGCGTTATGTTTCGGTTTGTTTTGTAAATAGAAATGCCCCTTCAGCCGGTGCAGAAAGCAGTGGCATAGGTTACCACAGTTAGCTGATGAAGGTTATGAACGCTAGCGCTAGCTGAGTCAAAGTTTGCTGAACAACTGAAAAAAAACTGTTTGGATTTTTTTGTACTTTTGCGAGGTAAAATGACTGTTTTGTGAATTGAGTCTGGTCTGGTTTTGAAGACCGCACTATAATGGCTTCAGTTACTGTTGGAACAGGCTGTCTGACGGTAAGGTAAAGCAGCAGAAAAATGTATTTTAGCCACCTCAAAAAAAAAATCTATATCAGTTTAAGTGCACTCTTTACAGTATTAAGAATACTTTCACCACTTGACCTTGCCATCAGACAGCCCTTTCCGACAGGGAACAGAAGCTGTTATATCACAGACTTGAAAACCAGACCAGACTCTATTCACAAAAATATCATTTTACTTCAAGGAACACGGGGGTTGCTGGTCTGTGGCTGCATCGCTCGATTAGTCTGTTTGAGTTATTGTATAACTTTCAGATCTGAGCTAACACAGCTGTACATTGCTTAGCTTCTGCACCAGTAACCCTGTGTGCGATCTCAGTTCCTGCATGTAACGTTAATACACTGACTATAGGGCTGTATATACAGTATGCTGCATGTGTAGCAGCGTCGTCATGCAGAATGTCAGGCCACATTGGAAAATCAAAAATTGCATTTTAGCCCTAAAACATATGTACTTTGACCAGAAACGTTTGGATTTGAATACATAAGGAACACCATTGTGAAGCTACAGAGTGATGTAAAAACCTCAAAAAAGTCAAAAAAACGAATCCACCCTTTAAAGTCATTGTCATAAGTAATACATGGATGACTGGCAGATGGATCAAGATTTTGATTTTATAATATTTCAGACCATACAAGAAAAAGTAATTCCTATTTTGGATTAATACAAATGTTATCTTTACTTAAGATAATGCTTCTCTGCTGTGATTGCTGTATGCAAATGTCTTACAAGATGATGACAGTCATCTTTTCAGATATTAAATGCAATTGAAGATGAATGTGTGAACACAGGGTCTTCCTCCAGAAAGCTGTTTTCTATGTTTCTATTAATAACTAAGGAGATGCTGACTTGTATTGATGGACCTTCATACTGCAGCTTTAAGTAGTCTGCCTAACAGGAGGAAAACACCTGCTCTCAGCATCCGTTCTTGTCAGACTGTAGCCGCTTTGTCCTCGTAACAGCTCTTTAAAGATGGCTCTCCAGGTAATGAATTTCATGTCAAGTGGCCCGCTAATACCGTCTGGTACCCTCATGAGAAATTAATGTGTTGCCTTGTGAGGTGGGAAGAGCTTTGAGCTGCTGTGTGATTTCAGAGTGATGACATTAAATCTTTCTGTCACAGTGGTGTCGGCCCATGAGCTGGGTCAGCCTAGCACCCTTTTGTCGCAGCGTCACAGAGGAGCACTGCTGCTTTTATGGTTTCTCTGGACTAAGCCGTTGACCTTATGGGCAACATTGTTACTGTTCTGAGCTTCATACAATTGCCACAAATGCCTTGAAATACTGTTATCTAAGACATTTTAGTCTTAAATTCAACATTTGGGGGCCTGCTGTGGTAAGTGCACAGCATGGAAGAAAGTGTTTTTCCTTTCACATTCCCGAAAATCAATCCTCCCACAGTCAGCGAGAGTCGTACGCAGTCTTAAAAAGTGTTCAGGTAATTTTTTTCCTCTAAACTAGAGAGAAGAAAATCTCATAACTAGAAAGACTTGCGTTTCCAAACAGTTTCCCCTAAGAGCCTGAGAATTGTACCAGCAAGTAAGAAAATAAACAGTTCAGCTACAGACATGTTAAGTGTAGCACAAAATAATGAATGAACACTAAATGATGTGTGGGTGGATTAGATACCTTTTGCTCAAGTTGTAGGTGTTTTTTTTTTTTTTTTTTCTTGGAAACCTTTCTCCTTTCCGCAGCCAGCTTTTCTGCAGCGTCTGACACATGAACACCTTTTGTCACGGAAAGTGTCATTCATTAGCAGTTATGGGGCTAATGTGCTAGCCATCTGCTAACCTCCCACCGTCAGAGCCAATAATTTGATTATTCATATGGAGCGCTGGGCCGAACTGCAGTCGGGCTGGGTGTGCTGCCGGCTGTGAGCAGATGTTGAAATGTGAACTAGCAGCCCTCGGCCTCGAACTCCATGCAGCTTCATGCGGCAGCGTGTCATCCTCTGCCACTCAGACACACACCGATCTCTGCCGACAGTCTTTACCAAGCAGCAGCAAGGCACCAGCTCCACTCAAGCCTGATGAGATCTGGAAATAACAGGCAGCATAAGCCCAGGAGGAGGATACAATTCAATCACTACACACACAAGCAGGCATACTGTCAGCATTGTTTTCAACAGGCTGGCAGATGTGCATCAGTTTTGCCCTCACCGTATCATGTTAGCTTTGTCCTTAACTTTGCCCACACTGCTGGGTCATCTAGACCTAAAGATGGTGGCTGCCATTGGTATTATAAAAATCACAAATGTTAGCCATAATGCTAAAACATACAGCCTGTAAATCACAAACTGAGTCAGTGTGACTGACATTCAACCCTGTGTAAGTTTTCCTGCTGAGTTTGGGAACTCATGCACATGAGATGTGTGCCATGTTGTTGGTTGTGCATTAAAGATTATTGAACTTTGAGCTCAGTGGCTAGCTAAAGTAGATTTGGCGTCTTTATGGTGCAGTCATTGATTGTAATCCATTGTGAAATTCAACATCTCCTCACGGTTCGCTAGCTGTCCATTCTGTGTGCACTGACCAACAAATCTGGTGTTCATACGTAGCCCTAAATGGGGAAACAAACAAAATGGCTCAGAGCGAGTCACACAACACTATTCCAGCCAGTCTGTGGAGGACAGAGGAAAGGCCACAGCAGTGGGAGTGAGCGGGACAGCCAGTCTGGCACATGCTAGCGCTCTGAACTCCACGGCCAAGTATCAACATGTTTTTCCAGAATCGCTGACTCCACCTTTAACTGTCTTCATAGGAAAACAATGGCTGACACCAGCATTTATAATATGTAACAAAACATGAGGAGTGCAATTTGATCACTAGATTTTAAAATATGTATCGATGGTCAAAATAGCATTTATAAAGCACTTTTTCTAACTTTACAATTTACTTCTCCTGCTCCCATCTAATGGCCTTGAGCTACATTAAACGACACACACTTTAATTATTTTAATTCCAACATGACATGATCACTGCATAAGGCCGCATGGTGTGTCATTATGGGTATTTGTATGCTGAGGTGCTCTCTTGGTGTTAAATGCTTGTTCTTGAACCATCTGAAATGAAGATGAACACCAGACACTAGTGTTAGTGGGACATACACAGCATGATGCCATTTTTGTCTGCCTGTGAAATACTGGTCAACCGTTGAATAATATACCAGCCTATTACAAATGATGTTTGAATTCCAATAAACAAACACCTGTCCCATACGGGCTGTAACTGAAGCATGAAAGTAACGATTAGTTTAAGGGGGAAATTGCTTGGTCATAGTGTAAGTGAAGAGCGACTGTATTTTCTCCAGTGTGTGTTAAAGCAGCACTTCATATCATAAGCTCATTATATCTTAGCCATAAAGTGATTATGGACTCCAGTAAGGCATTGTTCTGCTGTTGACAGGATTAAAGATGACTTAAGAGAGAGAGAGCTCTACGCTCGAGTGTTTGCTTGCTTTGTGTAAGCCAGCAGTGAAAGGGATGACGTGCTTGACTGTTTGCCAGCTGTGACACACCCTCCCTCCATTCTTTTACACATTCATCTCCTGCCACTCTGTCTATCCATCTAGATCTACGTCTGCTTTGTTCTTATTCGAAGGCAGCACCGGGATGTGTGGTTTCACATAGACTTGTCAGCTGGTGTACAATGGTTGCAAAGGTTTTAAGGAAATCCTTGAGACACTGAAGGCAGTAAGCCTCTCTTGTCTGTGTGGTATTGATTAGTATCTGTGTCACTGGGTGACAGCAGGATGGAAAGTCAAGTTTGGCTTTTGTGTGCAGAACATTATATGGCATCCTCTAACACGGCCTCTGTGAATTTTATTCATTATTGTGGACTTTTAATAACAAGCTACACATCAGTGTTTACTTAATGTATGCATCAACCCTTTTCTATGTATATTTCACACATTTTCAATCTTCAGTGTTTAGAGATCTAATGTGCTTTCGTCTTCTCTCTGCAGAGGAAGACCGGAGTTGTGAAGACACAGGAGAAGAAGGAACGGTGGAAGGAGAAAAAAGTGGTGAAGCGGCAGAAGAAGGAGGATGAGGAGGTGGAGGAGGAAGAGGAGAATGTCCAGCCGGTGACGGTGGATCCCCTGGAGAACGGCTTCCTTCATCACGCTCAGCGGGAACAGGAGAGGATGACCGAGAGGCTGCTGAAGAAGACTTACTCCAAGAAGAACAAAATGGTCAGTGTGTCTGCTTCTATGTTGTTGTTGTTTTTGCATTTTATGAAATTTTCATTAGACAGTAGTTCAACATGCAGTAACAAAGGTTATTGAGTATTGGTTGGTGGGTATGTTGCTGACAAATGGAAGAGATGACTGCTGTGCTGGATTTTACCATGAATGCAGCGTAGCCAATCAGCTGCTTCTTTGTTGTGATTGGTCAGTGCTGTTATTTCCATGAGTAACACTAACTAAAGAAACAATACAGTCTTTTCTCCAAATATATGCTTTCAGGAACAGGTGAACAGAGCCGTACGCTCATGTAACGTGACTTTATTTATTGGTTTAGCAGCTGGGACTTTGTACCACAGTGCTGAGGTTTTTATGAGATAACTTCACTTTGACGAGAAACAGTTCTTTCTATCAGTGCACCATCAACCTACTTCTCAGTGTTTGCACTCTGAAGAAAATCGTTTTCTTCAGATACTTCTTTTGTGAGTCTGCTAAAGGCTGGAGTTTCATTTCATAACCCATTCAGAGCTGTTAAAATCTGCCTTTCTGTTGCCACGGTCATTTTGAAAATGGTATATGTAATTGTTTTTTTGTTTTTTTTACTTTTACTTGGTTGTCACTGGTTTTGAAATGGAAGCTTTTGACGCCACTCACGTTGTCCTCCAAGGAAGTCCAGGTCATTTACAGATCCTGTATTTATTTGAGGTTTTGTCAGCAGCAGCATTTTGTAGTATTGTATTGTGGTTGGTGGTGACTTTCTCTTGTAAGTGACTTCATGTAGTGACGTTTTAATGGTTTCAGTTTTAGCTGGTGCTAATAGCTGTGCTACTTATATTTTGCATTTTGGTCTCTGCATTAGGGGAGATGTTTAACACGCTCGATTTTGATTTTGTTTTTTCATTCCCAGCGAGGAACTTTTCTGTTTCTGTGTTTTCCCCATAGTCACTATGGACCACCAGTTGTGAACCTTGATCATGCAATCACTTGTTGACACTAGGTGGATGGCTATTAGTATTTGTAATAGTACTTGTCTGGTGGTGATAGCACCTTGTTTAATGCTTTGAAGGTACAGTGTGTAACATCTGCCAGCATGTAGCGGTGAGTTACAGATTGCATCCTCTCCCGTGTGCCAAGCGTGTAGAAGAACCATGGTGGCCAACGTGAAAACGCGAATGCCCCTCTCTGAGTCAGTGTGTAGAGTGTGTTTGTATGTGGGAAGTGAGTGATGAAGCGAGAGAGAGGGAATGGCGGCAAATGTGTGTGAGTGAACAAGTGAGCTAGGGGTGCAGAAGAGTTAGCTTAGCGCTGAGAATATCAAGTGGATGCACAGTGGAAGTTGCAGTTTGTGCAGAAATAAATGCTACAGCTCCTCAAGACCAACAGTGGTTTCCTGTGTCTTTTTTCCCGGCGGCTGAGTGGAGTGACGGCGGGGGTTAAATCTGGAGCGAGTAACGTTATCAACTCCAATCCAAGCAGCAAAAGATAACACAGTGGTTTGTCCGCTCTGGGCCACTGTTGAAACATGACAACCGATATAAAAATCTCATTCTAAGGTAACGAAAACACAACGGTTCTCATTTCCAGTACACTAAAGAAAATATACTTATTAATATTATTGATTTTTTTGCCAATAGAGCCCCCTAAATGTTACACACAATTCTGTTAAGCAAGTTTGAAAACTATTGGCACAGTATTGACCCTGCAGTAGTTAATAAAGAGGTGAAGTCTATGACAGTGACTGGTATTTACACTGTAGTGTTGGTGCACAATGGGAGCTTTGTACTTTGTTTGGGATTGTAGTGTTTTGTGTAATTTAATCACTGAAGCAAAACAGGGAAGCAGACGAGTAATAACTGTATCATGGCGAATCAGATAGCCTTTGGACCTTAGTGACGGGCGACATACTGTATGTGACATGTATACATGATAAGCCATTGGACTGCCAAAAGGGTTTCATAAGCAAATACTTGGTATGCTGCCTTCAGGTGGATGTACTCTGCTATCCCATTCTTGTTTTCCTTCATGACTGCAGAAGTGGTTTTCTGTTTGTTTATGCAGATAGAGGGCTGCCAATATGCCCGGCTTCAAGCGCACTGCTGAGCCAACAGACTCCAAGTCTGTCCCAGTGAGATAGCCCATCTATGTGTTAACAGTTTGTTTAAATGGGCGGATGTTTTTATGCTCCTGTCCGAGGCCAAGCCCCACCATAGTGCTGCTGAGGATAAGAGGGGAAATGTAGTCAGGAAGCCAAACCAAATAATGAGGCTATGTAGCCTGGAGGCCTCCTCTACAGACAAAAATATCTCTCATAGATAATATTTCCTAAGGAAGTTAACATGGCTGAAAATGAGGTTGGCTGTGATATTTAGTTTGCTAAGAGACAGTGAAAAAGGACGCATAGTATTTAGTTGATGCTTCTATCCAGAGTTTAAGTGTAATAGGCTGCAATTACCGAACCAGATCTACATTCTAGTTTAGATAATAACTCCATAATATCGCCAAGCTGCTGCCATGTGGAAACCGTGTAAGTTCAGCTGTGCTGAGTTACATCTAAAGATTTACTACACATGCTCCCAAGGAGATTAAGATAGTAGAGAGATCATGAAAGCAGCTTAAAACCCTCAGGAAAACCAAAGCTAAAAACATTTTTTTTTAATGTTTCCACCCATCAGCAGTGAGATACTGCTCTGTCCCCAGAATATATAATAGGGAATCGGGGGGAAAGTTTTATTTTGATCATCTGTCATAAGATAAGGTGTATTTTTTACTTCCCAGGTGATATTACTGTATACTGAAGTAGCTACATCTTACATCTATTTATTTGTCATATTTTTTTTGTGCTTCCTTTTTCCTCCAGTGCAATTTGAAATAATGTCTTGGAGGCACATTAACAAATGCACCTACTTTCAGCTTCAGCCAAACCACAAATCTGAGTATATTTTGAGGAATGCATAACAACATGTTTTTGTCACTGATGTGCATGATTTTTTTTTTTGAAGTACACAGAGGAAGTAATGAAGTAACAAAACTCAGTCAACCCAGAAATTAGAAACAGAATATGGTTTATTGCCAAGTAGGTTTTCACTTTCGAGAAATTTGCCTCGGTGTTTGGTGCACGCATACATACTAAGAGGAAAACCAGGCAAAGAACTGCAAAAGTCACTAACATAAATATTGAATAGAAAAAATACAATCAAAATTATGAATGATAAGAGGGGGGCTTCTTGGTGAGGTCCACTGCTGTCAGGAAGAAACTGTTTTTGTGGTGTGAGCCTCGGGCCAGAGGACTGACTCAAAGCGTTTGTGTGATGGGTCGGCCTCAATCTTTCCTGCCTGCCTCAGAGTCCTGGAGGGATGGCACATTGCAGCCAATCTCCCTCTCAGCAGAGCGAATGATACGCTGCAGTCTGCCCTTGTCCTTGGCTGTGGCAGCAGCGCACCAGATGGTGATGGAAGAGGTGAGGATCGCCTCGATAACGACACTGTACCACTGTACCAGTTGAACTTGTTCATCTGCTGCCGGACGTACATCCTCTGCTGTGCTTTTTAGATGAAGGAGCTGATGTTCAGCTCCCACTTGAGGTCCTGGGTGATAGCACTGGAGCCCAGGAAGCAGAAGGACTCCACAGTGTTGACTGGAGAGTCATACAGGGTGATGGGGAACGGCTTCGGCTGCGTTCTTCCTGAAATCCACAACTATCCCTACTGTCTTTAGAGCGGTGAGCTCTAAGTTGTTCTGTCTGCTCCGGGTCACCAGATGGTCAATCTGGTCAAATGAACATGAACTCCTGAAATTACAGTTATGTGGTATTTATCAGCAGAGGCTTCTGTGTCAGCGAACCATTGTAATGAATGTCTCTGCGGCAGCTTAGAGGGAGGATTTGTCTGTGGCTTACTGGACTGGATAAGGAACATTGACCCCATCCTTTGCTAGTCCCCTAAAAATCACCTCAGTCCTGTGATCCGTAGATAACTGGAGACATCTCCCGCCCCAGCTGGACTGATCTGCCCTGGTGGTTCAGTGTTGCTCTTACTTAACTTCTAAACTTTCCAATCCCTTCCTTTTTTCTTGTCTCAGTTGCTGACTTTAATCTCTGTCTGGCTGATGCAATGTTTGACTGTCTCACTGTCTGAGTAGCTAAAGTATCTTTTAACTACACAGGCTTTAGTTCTCTGCATGCTGAGAACTAAAGCATGCCTTTAATACACAACTCAAACTCCCAATTCCCAGCTACATTATTACTGTTTTGAGCACAAACAATTATGCTGTTGTCACATGCTATGGGAAATGGCAACACCCAATTCCACTCATAATGCAGATGCAACTCAGCACATGATCATGTTGTATAACTAATTAATTATAGATACCATTAAGAAATCTGAAATGGATGAGCTGCACCGTTAAGTAAGCATTTAGAAAGCTGAATGGATCCTCTCTGCTTCAGTTAGAAGTACAAGTGGTGTTTGATCAGGCCTGGTTGTTAGCCTATTTGAAAGCGCCGGCTCTCCCGGCCTACTTTACTTTTTTCAGGGGTTGTAGCAGGCTCAGTTTTAGAGCTAGCTTGGTAACAACCATGTCATGCTAGCACGACGGGAAGAATGCTAAATAATGCTCCAAAGTTAGCTAAGTTAAAGCTAAATGTTTGCAAGGAAACCTGGCATTGCGATTTTCAAAGGGGTCCCTTGACCTCTGACCTCTAAATATGTGGATGAAAATGGGTTCTTTGGGTACCCACGAGTCTCCCCTTTACAGTCATACCCGCTTTATGATAATCACATGTAGTTGTGGGGAAAACCGTGCAAATTTTTGTATGCAATACAAATGTGTTATTTTTGGCTCTTCTAAAATGTTCTAAACAGTTGGAATTGCATCAGTTGTTGCCAGATATAAATTTGTGTATGTGTGGCAAACAAATGCACATTACAACATGACCAGAACAGCATCCACTGAGGGCCTTACACATTATTTTTATTCCCATTTGTCCTTACAAATACAGGCACATTTTCTCGAGTTATTGTGTCGTGGGATGGAGGTGTTGATAGATTCACTGCTGCTGAGCCCAGCCTCTCTGGGTCGAGTGCATTTCAAGGAATGGATACCCTGTTATCCAGAGCAGCTTACAACGATCACAGCAGCAGTAAAAGTTTCACTTCAAAGCTTCATTTTATTTTTGTGAGTCTGGAGTGACTATATTGCAAGTGCTTGGAGTATAACAGCGAAGGGCTTAGGAGAGAGCAACAGACAGAGATATCTATTCTTACTTTATTCTCAACCCCTGTGATGTTTTGGTCCTCTCTAAGTGTCTCTGATAGATGGAATCCCATGCATATAAAACACATTTGCTTCCAGATGGACAGGGCTTTGATGAGGAGCCTTTTGTGGATTTGATTTGCCACATAAAACGTCCTTGGCAACAGTACAGATGGATATGTGTGATTGTTTAATATTCACAGTTCTCTTTGCTGTACACATTTGCTCTCACGGACATCCAAGAGGGCATACCGTTGATCCCTTTATCCAACAAACACTAAGCAGGTGGATGTGCACACATAAATAAAGACAGTTGTTGTAACTGTGGGAAAATGGCAGCACAGAGCAGCCATCTGGGCTATGGCAGATCAAACTGATAGATTGCACTTCTAGGTGTGTATACTTTTAGGATGCTCTCCACCACAACAGTCAGCTCAAGTGCACTCGGAGCATTTTCTACTTTGTCCTTCAGGCTGCCCTCCTCTCCAAGTGTCCAGCTGAGCTTTTCCCATCCATACGTCTTTCTGTTTAGCTGTCTTTCCTGTCAGAGGAGGTGTCCCTAGTGTATGTCACACACTGATCCCCTGGCAAGGTGATGTGTTAGTGTCCTCGAGGCACCCCGGGGTGCTAGAAGCTCGCGGGAGGACAGGAGCTGCAGTGTCAGAGCAGAGTTTGTCTCAGGGAAGCAGTGTGGGGCAGCACTTGATCTAATTAAAAGACCCGCCAGACCTCAGGAATAGTCGGGCATCATGTGTATGTGCAAGACACTGAATGTGCACAAGGTCAAAAGACTGTTTTCGTCTCCTTTCAGTCACACTCTGGTCAAGAGCTGTCTCTCCAGCAGTCACACGTGTTGTTTGGAGATGTTCTTGAAGGCCAGTACTGGTGTCGTTTGAAATGGATCCACCAGCTATTTGCATGTGCCGAATATGAAACAAAAATCTGTTTCGTTTGATTTAGATTTTTGGCAAGGAGCATCAAGAAACTCACCACTGAAATTCAGACTGATGAAATTCTTTTAAATGGGTTAATAAGCCCTTAAAGGATCAGTCATTATCAGCTGGCTGCTGAAACTCCACTGAAGATGGTAAGTTAGCTCTAGGGATGTACTGATTAAATTTCTAAATTGATTGCTAAATTATGGGCCGTTAACGATGTTTAAAATAAATGTTTGGCCGATACTGATGTTTTATTGCTTATTTTGTTGTTATTTATTCCCCCTTTGGTGCCAGGAAAACAAAGACATCTTCATTATAACAAATAACTGAACTGTCTTCACTCTTAAAGTAATTCAGCCCTTCTTTCATATCTTGAATGAGCACATTTTTTTAATGTGAAAACTAACTGCTTCAAATGCCCCCTAGCGTGTATACACCTCCTCAATGAGAGGAATTTAATACCCAGCCCAACATAAACATGTGACACGTGACATTTAACTGGCACATAATGAATGCAACACAACACCTAAATATCAGCCACTGCCACCGGTGAATGCCATTTTATTTGCTGATAGGCCAGTTGTAGTTAACGAGGCGGAAATAGTCTGATACCGATGTTCGAACGATAAATTGATGCATCCCTACTTAGCTTCTTTTATCAGCCAGCTTCAAAACCAACACAAGACAGAAACACACGTGCATGATCAAAACAAGAAAACCAGATAAATATCACTCTTTTGTGATTAACACTGTAGGTCATAGTAGCATTATACACCAATACACCAGTCTGACATGTTGTTGTGTCATTCCCTGCAGTAAGATACCAGACAAGCAGCTCGCAGGATACCCAGCAAGCACCAACAGGACTTTGACCTTCAATAAGCTTCAAACGGGGGTCATGAATAACACATAATGCTGACTCGCTCAAGCAACGCACCGATAGCTAGCTACACATACACATCACATCACCATCCCTGTCCATTAGTGCAGTGACTTACCGTGTGCTGCACACATGCCCCACTAACAATGTCATCTAGGAAAACATGAGGCAAACCCCCACTATCAGGCCAAACTGTGTACATGAAGCCAGCGTCCTGCATACCCCTGTCATACTGTAGCTGTTTCACAATCACTTCCCCCTTCTTCATAGCTACTGTAGGTGTGTTTGTAAGCAGCAAGCCAGCCGGAGACAGATCAGATTAACTGGCGCATTAAAGGTGCACTGGAGCATAGTTCAGGGGCAGCCCGAGAGCCGCGATAGACGCAAGAGCACCGCTGCCCATCGGCAGTGGGGCAGCGGCAACGGGCAACTGATCAGGATGACTGATAACGGTAGAGTGGTTGTTATCTGGGGAGCAGCGACCCTGAGCGGTAGCAGCATGGCTCAGGAGACAGTATCTCTGCTGGCTAAGCCACTGAAACTGGAGCTCAAGGTGAATCCTCTCCCCCTGAGTCATTCAGGGCAAGCGGCAATTTAGTATCGTTGACTTACTTTAAGTCGAAAATATCTAATTTTGTGTTCTGACAGAAACAGTAGATGTCGGCTTTTGCCGGATATTGGATTTTGCAAATTTCTTAATTTATCCTGATTTTATTGCTGTAAAAATAAGCTTCATAGTTAGGCTATTATTATGTATATTGCTGCATTTCAAATGACAAAGATGACAGTTATAAAACAAATTAAATGCTTGTTTTTTTTTTTTTGTTAAATGCAGAAAACCGAAGGGAAGGGTGACAAGAAACAGCAGTTTTTTCAGCTGAGATGCTTTGGTTGCATCTGGTTGCTATGATACGGAATATCCACAGAAGCAAAAAATGTCGGCACAAAGGCTGAGTACTTTCTCTGGATCAAGGGAGGGCTGAAGGGAGAGAGGACGGACCCACCACTCTGTCCGTTATTGTTGTTGCTGAGTGCTAGTGGTCTGCTTGTAGGATGTGATGGTTAGACTTTGGGGTATTTGTCCTGCCCCACCTCCATTGTGATTGGATGGCGGGGTAAAAAAAGTGACAGTAATGAGCACACCGTTTAACCCAAAACTGAACATTTTTCAACTTTCATCGACCAGAAAAAAACACCAAGCTCGCAGCACCTCATCACGCTTCTGGCGTTTGTAGCATAGAGTAAATAGGCGGCGCTCCAATTGCAAAAAAAATCAAAAAAGTAAAAAAAAAGTGAGCTTGCACCTTTTGCCCACTTTACGATTATCTGTGTTTAATGTTGTGGTTGATAGAAGAACTGAAACACTATCTACAGTTGCACTCGTAATGAGATCAGCCCTAAAATGTGACATCCTTGATGTAATTATGGGGTTGGAAAGCTTGTAAGTGGTAACATGATAGAAAAGGCCTTTACTCCTGTTACTCAGGTTAACGCTGCAATTTAACAAAGAGCATTATTAGATGAGTGGATAATGAGGCGCGCTGCAGAGGTGCCTATCACATGCAAGACTGTGCACATGTGTGTGCAGAGCAGAAAGACAGACGAGTGGAGGATCGCGACTCGTAATAGACCTTGACAGATCAATTAGTCAGCTGCTTGGAACATGAACATGTATGCATGATCACATCATACTTGTCTTTACCATATCAAAGACCAGTTAGTAGATGAACACACGTGTGCCTGTGCATGACAGAGATAAATGACAATATAAAGAGTTCATTCCAAACATTAGGTATCTGATTATTTAGAAAATAACACACACGCACAGACACTGATGAAGTGATTGCTGACATTAGAAATTCCCTGGAGATGTTAGTTGCCTTGCCTACGAATTTCAGAAATCAAAAGGGGTATGAGCATCTGCTTTCTTATTACCTAGTATCTTTCAATATTATGATCTATAAATTGTTGAAAAATCATGCAATCATTTTCAACCGCTTATCCTTAGGGGTCGCGGGGGGGGGGGCCGACCCCCCCTAGCATTGGGCGAAGGCGGGGTTCACCCTGGACAGGTCGCCAGTCCATCGCAGGGCACATAGAGACAGAAACCATTCACCCCCACCCCCCCCCCCGCCCATTTTTTAGAGTTATTTTTCCCTATATTTTTTTTTTTTGTGCGGGGGGGGAGGCCGGGGGCCCCCGAGAAACCCCCCCCCCCCCCAGGGAGAACACACACCCCCCACCCAGAAGACCCCCAACCTGGATTCGACCCAGCCACCCTCTTGCTGTGGGGCGACAGCCCTACCCACCACCCCACCGTGCACCCCATTATGATCTATAAATTGTTGAAAAATATGCAATCATTTTTTATTAAGGGAAGGGCTACAGATTATGCAGCCTTATTTTTGCCGTGCTGCAGAACACCACAATAGCTGTGGTTGATGAAAGGAAGAGTATTATGTACCGACTAAACTACTTCCCAGCTGTACCAAGGATTTGAACCAGCCACCACCTTATCCTGACTATATTCACAAAAACTGTGTTTTTCTACTGTGGTTCAGCCATGCCAGCGTGAATCATCACTCACCTTTAAATATACAGTAAAAACTCCAAATTAGGAATGTTGAAAATGAGTAATTTATGACTTTATTAACTTCTCTTGCTGGCCAATGAATTACAAGAACATCTGATGAGTCTCCAGCTCACTAGCATATAGCATGGCAGCATGGAAATGTCATAAATAAGAAGCTTCCCCAGTAGAGAATAGTGAAGACAGCTAATTAGAGCAGAGATCAGACAATGTTTCTGCAGTTGTTATATACTGTATGACCATATTAAATGCTGAGAACCAAAAATCCAAGTGAAGTAATCTTTGAGTCATTGATATTGATTGTGGTTAGTTAGTAATAGTCTATTCAAAGTCAAGTCTTCCCATAGATGATATGTAAAGAATTGAAACTTTTGGGATTTTTTGGTAAAAAGGTCAGTTAACATTTATTCTCCCTTCCCTTTTCCTACATGAATAAGTGAGTGGGAGCGCGTACCTTTTCCTCTGTGTGTTGTCAAGTTTCCTAAATGCCGTCTATTTTTGCTCAGCAGACGGCCTGGCCACAGTGGATTTAGTGTGAGGAGCCAAACTCGTCCCAGTGGGTTTCCACTGGGGCTGGTGGTGTTGACTTTGCCCTGGATGCCGGGGGAAGGCTGGGAAAGGACGAGGGAACAGTCCCACTGGTGTTGAAATAGAGGCGGGGGGGTTGGCGTAGACATGTATGGTATGTGTTGCTCCAGTCCCAGGGGACTGAACTGAGTCCCAGTCTGAACTGGCCCCAGATGATGAGATTTGGAGAGTTGGTGAACTCAGAGGTGGCAGATACTCCTGTTAAGTTATGACTGGTGTGTCACAATGGATACCAGCTCCATAGATGGACAGACTGACACACTATTGCCCCATTTCTACCGCAGGAGCTTTGCCCCGGGACCAAGAACCTTTTGCAAGGACCAGGATCTAAATTAAGTTCAGGGGACATTTTGTATGGCCTTTTTAGCCGCATAAGGAACTTTTGGGGTGGAGTTAGCAGGGGTGACTATCGCTGATTGGTGAAACACACACAACACAGCTTCATTCATAACACAAGGAAGTACTCTATCGATTTAGGGTCATTTTAGGACGAGGAGAGAGCATTTCTCTTTCTTTGATGACATTGAAAGTAAAGTTAAGCTCTGCTGTGGTCTTCCTGACTCATTTTAAAAAAGACAGTGAAAACGAAGTTGTGATTTCTTGTGATAGACGAGATCGTACGAGTGGTAGAGATGTAGTGCAGCAGTACTGTGAATGAGTGAAGGAAAAGTTATTTTCTGATTGTTTCACAGCATTAACATTCTGAAGCACAAGTAAATGACCTTCAAACATTCAACAGATGATTTACTGTGGAAACAGATGCCCTAGTTTCATTTTCCTCCTCTGCATTTCATTCATTACATCCAATGTGCATTGGTAAATATAAACTATGCAACAGTAAATATTGTTGTAGTGTTTTTTCCAGCATGTATTGTAGATGAAACAGGTGGACACACTGAACTGCAGGCTGCAGAGTGTACAGTATTTACCTCTACTAGCTGCAGCAGCAGTGGACTAATTTGCCTGATCTTCTCCGGTCTTTAGACCACGTGGAAACTCAGACCACAATGAGTTGAAGGAACCTTTTAGTTCCTTGAAAAGTAGTCCCAGGAACCTTTGGTGGAATCTCAGTTTATGAGATCCCTTTATAATCCAAGGGCAAGTGTGATAAATGTGACCGACAGGAGAAATCTCAACAAACCAGAGTCCAATAGGAACGTCACTAAAATTACTTTGTCAGTTAGGTGAAGTACAACCTCCAGGAATATTTTGCCATCTCATGATTTCTCCTCAATATCAATCACCTCTCCACTCCCCACAGCTGTAGCCACAGCCTCCCAGCCCTTTAGACGAGGAGAGAGAGACTGACATAGAAGTGGAAATAAAGGGAAGCAAATGACAAAGCCAGACAACCTCTGCGCCTGCTGTGCTTAGCCAGGTGAATATTGCATGGGACAGTGCACAGTGATTAATGTCAGGCCATGTAAGGTGCTTGGCTGGGTTGCTGTACTGTGGGTCCACACACATACACACATGTCCCATCACTTTTAACAAGCCATAGTCATTGAGATACAGCAGAGCTACTTCAGAGCAACCACTCTGGGGACAATTAGGTCTGGCAACATTAAATTAGCAGGGATCTAAAGCCATGCTCTGCTGGAGCTGGGGCTGGTGCATGCTGGGATTGGACTAGGTAACAGAGGAAAAACTCAATATGTAGTACTGTGAGATATCTGATATTGCTGTATGATGTAAGAGCATTATTTTATGGCATTTCTGAATTTTGTTGTTACATCGGAGTGCTTTTTTTTTCAGTGCAGTCATTAGGTTTTGGAGTCGGGGTGTTGAGTGTTAGCCCCGTAATAAATTTGTCAGGACGTTTTCTTCTCTGTGCTTTGTAAGCTGTCTAGTTGTGATTGCTTTCTTTTTGTATGTAATTTATTAAATTAAAATGGGACCTCCCAGGCACACATCGTTTTCCGGCTTTGCATCTACCGGAGAATCTGTAGCTATAGCAACAGATGCATTGCCCCTGGTAGATGTTTAACTAGAACAGACAGCAGGGAGAGACACTTTATTACACCTCGTGCTTTATGATTTACAGTATCATTGTGGTTTATATTACAGTAATGGTCAGGGAGCAGTTCAGAAATGTGTGCTCCAGGAAATCTCGGGCGTCTGGGGTCGGATTCCTCCTCCTGCAAAAGCTTTCTGCAAAGTAGAGCATCAGAGTCTGATCTCTGAAGTCAGCTTTGTTGTGAAATACTTTTATCAGACAAGCTAATCACAAAGGTCTTAAACAGATGTAAAGGCGAAGGAAGATCAGAAACAGTAGGTTATAAAGCCATAGCTGTGAGTATGTTTGTTTGCAGGCTGTACACCTGCATCACAGTCGCTTTCAAGAGTCCTCTCTTAATGTACTTCGACTCAGATGGTAACGCCTTTAGAAGTCACTTCAGACCGATGTGTAGCAGTCAGCCAATATTGGCCTTTTAGTGAATACAAATGAGACATCAGCCTCTCATCCACCGCTGCTATTTATACAAGCACAGCGCATTAATAGCAAATTGTTACAAACAAGCTAAAACAAACGCAGTCTATACATAGTCTAACTGTTTATCTTAGTTTGCCATGTATCTTCTGGTAAGCTAACTTACCTGCTGGCCGAGACAAAGCAGCCCCGTCTAATGTTACCTGCAGGCAGTGATTCACATCAGCTGAGGAAGGAGGAATGACTGATACTGACTGATGTCTGCGTTTATCTTTATCAAATTCATTCAGGAATATTATTTATTTTATTGACATTTGAGATTAGTTTCCAGTAAGATATTATTGTGTTTATACTGTATAGTGTACATTACTGTTGCAGCTCTCGAAACATTTAGTTCTGTTTAAAGTACATCAATCCAAATCCTACCAACAAGAACCAACAAGAGTATTTATAAGAACCGAACCGAGTATTGGACAGAGTAGTAGTATTGATTAATTAGGTGTTTTGAATCACTTTTCTGAGACATTCACAAAAATGAAAAATAATTCAGTGTTCCACACAAGCCTTAACTAGACATGGTGAGTCACAAATTTTATCTGTGTGAATTGAATGTGTTACTAGTGTATCGCTGAGGAAAATATAGATCAGGGAAGAGACAGAATTCTTCTGCAGCGTCAGTGCAGAATAATGCTTTCGGCCTTCAATAAACCCGAGAAGCAGGAGTGTAACTCGGCACTGTGAGGAGTCAGGTTCCCCGGCTACCTCTGTGTCCGGAGGCTGGCAGCCGTCCTGTGAGCGGTGCTGTATTACATGGGAGGCTTTGAGGACGTAGAGATCTGGTGTTTGTTAGCTAGAATGGAAGTGGGTGGCAGTCCTGAGCCTCTACTGAAAAGAGAAGCCTCCTGTAGTTGTGAGAGGTCTTTTGTTTGGAGGCCTGTGTGTTTTGACAGGCCTGAGAGGGGGTAAGACAATAAGAGGCCAGGCTGGATCCTGATGCGTTTCTGCAGTCGGCTGCTACTCGTATTGTTCTCTACCACCATTTACAAATGCCTCATTCTCTTCCTGTCACAGTTGTATCAATTTGTTGTAGTTAATTAATACTTCAATTAGCACCTATTTAATTTGATTCCATGTAATTGTTGCTTCTTGGCTTGAAGAATGTTGTTGCATGCGTCCTCCAATGTGTAGTGCATCTCGTTTATATGCTACGTGCTCTTCGATGGGGTTTGTGTGTTCTCCTGTGTACATACACACATAATTTTGTGTGTGGTGTTATTTGTGTGTGTAGGTGACTGTGTATGTGTCTGTTAAAGTGGCTGGGATGAAGTGCTTGCCTACTTGGCAGCGTCTGTAAATTTAAGTGTGTCATCTTTGCCACTTTAGCCCATTAGGGTCACTACATTAATGGGATCTGCTGAGGCCCCTACCCCTGTTTTCATAGCCCTGTGTCGGAGGGGGGGGGGGACTAGCAAAGCTGGACATTAACTCAGACGGCTTAAATGGGATTAGTGGTGTCACTGAGACAGATGTGATCTTTGTAGCCACAGCTTTCCTCCTTTTTCTCAGTGTTCAGTTTTTGCCGTGATACAACACTGACCCCTGCTGCATTAGACAGGTATTACACCCTCATACGTGAGGAGGCGGTGGATGACGCTGTGTTAACCCTTTGCCGGATTGCATCGCATCGTCCATTGGGGGTCACTGTTCCCATTTGAAAACGATGGTGGCAGGTCTCCCGTCTCCTCTTCTGCCATTTTGACTGCCTAATAAGGGCTTGTAATATTGTGCCCAGGCGATGGATCTTTTACAGGTTCCATCAACATGTTTCCTGCAGCGTCTTGTAATGGATGCTTAATGTGGCTTCAAAATATTGCAGTGAAAACAATATCGTCAGAGATAATGAAATGCCGCCAGAACACAGAGGCTCGTGTGTGGGTTGTATATGCCAGCGCCGTCGCTCATATGAGCTCATTAAGACAGCACGTAGCGCTGCTACACAAGGTCAAATGTATCAGTCAGAAATCTCCTTGTGTCAAGCACGTCCTATAATTAGCATATCACCACTGCAAGGAGAGCTGCTTAAACAGGGTGTGCTTAAAATGTGCAGACTTAGGATGACACTGTGTGTTTTAATGGGCTGTGATTTAGGGGATATTGTTCAGACTTATATGCCTCCGAGCAGGCAGCATGTGTTTGCTTCCATTTTTCCTCTTTTAAAGGCCATTCACACAGTAGCAATTGAACCAAGGGCTATAATTGTGTTTTCATGTACTATAGATCCTGTCATTAGGCCCTTGGGTCCGCAGGCAGTTATATGATGACAGCTGACAAGGGGGCGCGGCTCCTTTGCGGAGGAAGGGGTATGGGGGGGGGACCACACGCACAAAAGCCACAATTACTTCCTGGACAGTCCCCAGAGCTTGGTGGTTGGAGTGTGTATGTAAAATGATGTGGGAGAGACCATTTGCAAAACAAAGAAAGGGGAGGTGGGGAAGGGGGAAGGGGGGTAAGAGTGATTGCTTTTGCACAATAGAGCATGTACACCCCGAGGCGGGGGTTGAAGTGGCAGACTGCGGGTTGACACACCCCCTAGCAGTCCCCGAGGAGCTGGATTCAGATAGGGGTGTGGTTCTTGCGGTTGACTCCTTGGAGGGAAGAGGGTCAGGGTTCCCGGTATCCCGGGCCCTGAGGGGCGGAGATGGCCCAAGGGGTTGGACTCTCAGTACATATGGGCGTGAATCGTTCGGTCTGAAGTCACAGGTTCACAGTATGCGAGTACAATTAGTATTATACAACTTATCAGTATTTAGTGTCTCTAAGATATTCCAGTTTGTATAAGATAGCTAAGGACTTGTGTTCACTTATGTAATCGCTATAGTAACAAATGTTAGTTCATGTGCAGGTGTCAGTATTTCAAAGCCTGGGTTATTCATTTTGAAATGAATCTTCTGTTTGGTGGATCTCCTTTCTGAACCAAATGACTCAGAATAAGACTGAAAGCAGTCCTTCAGCAGCCATTTTATGCATTTTCACTTAATTAGATAGCACACAGTGGGAAACATCAGGGAGTAATTGCAAGGCGTGACATGTGATTGAAGTCAAAGGCCAGACTCGAGCCGTGACACTGAGCCGTAGACATAACAACATCACCAATTAGCGGTGCGTCGTTGCAATACTGATTGGATAATATCTGAGCGGTGCGGCGAGCTGCGAGCACGTTCTGCAGGGTCACAGGGCTGAATTAGCCTGGTCGCTCTCAGTTTAATTAATGAGCCGGTAATGGTAGCATAATTGCTCTTCAAAGCGGAGTCCCGTCTGACACTGACGTAGCACAGGACTCTATCGCCAGACTTGCTTTGAATGCCCAGGTTGGCTCCCACAGGTCTTGTCCTCGCTTTGAGTCCCCCCCCCCAACACAGCCCCCACCCCCCCCCCCCCTTCGCCAACCGCCATTCCCCCGACCTCTGCCACCGCCGCAGCCACAGAGGGATACATACGACTCGTACTGGCGCACATGAAATATTCAGCAGCAATTTCCCCCCACGTTTGAAATAATACCTTGAAATGTTAATGCGCTCCCACTGCTTGTTTTAAGTGGACGGCATCCCAAGGTGGCTGTGTTTGGACTGTGCTGGTGCAGGAGGCTCTGTACTTAAACTGCTGTCGATGTGAAAGTAATACGCCACACTGGAGAATTAACACAGCCAGGCACTTGGGTCAAAAGGAGAATGCTATTCTTAGTGCCAGACCCTCCCAACACCCAAAGACACACCCTCCTGTGACTTGCACACATATAATATACATACACACAGACCTATATGGTTTAACAAATGCGGATACACACATACATACAGTATAGATGTGGATGCACACACACACACGGATGCACGCAGTAAATATCTATCTCATACATACACACAGATACACAGTCACTGCGTGCACACGTCACCTCTGACATTGATTTTCATTAGATTCACAACGGTTGGCATGTTGACAGTTTCACCGGCGTCCTTGGTTCTAAATATGTCTATTATGGGAGGATTACACAAGCCCAGGGTTTATACAGTGACAGGCCATGATCTGATATCCACTGCCATTAGCCTGGCCTCACCCACTAGGTGCCTCTTCAACCTGATCCTGCCAGAGACATTGCGATGTTATCAGGTCTGGTGATGCCTCCATCACCTGATACACCCCGTGGATTAGTAAAGGACTTGCCACCGGCTGTTCCGTGGTGAGGAAGCATCGCGGTGTGCCTGCAGCTGACACGGATCAATGAAAATATTAATGCTGGGAGCTAAAATAGTTCAGTTAGTAAGGCAAATCAAGTTTTTTTTTTTTTCTTTTCTTTTATTTGTCAGCTAGAAGCACACACAAAAACACGCAGGCATACACCCTTGTTCTGATTTTCTGTCCGCTCACAGTCAGATGCAGTGAGCCTTGCAGAGAAACGCACACTTGGCTGCACAGTCCCTCCATGTGTCTTTGCCCTTCAGACCTGACAGCAAGGCATTAAATATTAGTGGCGTTTTACGGCGGGTTTGTAACATGGTTATTCCAGTCAGTGGGCTTTCCTTCCCAACGTCTGCGCCCACTGCAGGGCTTTGGTTTGACAGCGCTGGGAGGCCAACCTGCCTGTGAGCCTTGGGCAGTGAATTTACACATACACACAGTGTGCAAATGTTAGCTTGAGTGAGCATGTTAAATTTCATACATTGACATATGGCAGAGATATGCATATGCTTGTGCAAATGCTTGTATACATACATACAGATGACACATGCACATACAGCTACTGTACATACTAGGCCACATGCTGCAAACATGCAGAAGCACATGTCATGTACTGTATCTACTCCACAGGATACCCGTCAGATGTAGTACAACATCTTTGATTTTGAGGCTGTAGTAAAAAAAAAAACAATGGGTTATTTATTTTGCAGGGTGTGTATATTTTCTGCAACAGGCACAGTATTTAGGTTGAAACAGTGAATATTGTTAACATAGCAGGTATTGTAAAGAGAAATGCATCTTTAGCCAAATGCTATTTGA
This sequence comes from Pterois miles, assembly GCA_947000775.1. Classification (NCBI taxonomy): domain Eukaryota; kingdom Metazoa; phylum Chordata; class Actinopteri; order Perciformes; family Scorpaenidae; genus Pterois; species Pterois miles. The sequence continues at coordinate 9,144,637 of CAMQGK010000058.1, read as the reverse complement.
TTTAAATGATTTATTCCTCAAACATAGTTATGCTAACCTTGCACGGCAGCTGGATTCTTGCAGTGTCACAAGCTCACGTCAGAATTGTGGGATCAAATGTCACATGAAAATCTTGGCAGGTTTCAAGTGATGCGTTTGTGTCTGGCAAGCCAGATTACGGATCAGTCAGCATCCTGTGAGGAGCTTCTGCAGCTAGGGAAGTGGTTTAGGCGTGTGAGACCACAGCGTGAGACGACACAGAGAAGCAACTGTTTGTTCTAAACAACAATGGCAGCTCCTGAAGAGGTTAGCATAGCCGCAATAGCATCGGTTATATCAGAACTAGAGTGTTTTTTAATTGAAAGAAGAGCAAAGAACGGCACTGAAGATGGTTCATCCAATCACCTGCCAAGTATTATTGAAAGTGCCTCCCCTTTTCCAGATGCCATCTGACAGGGTTAGGTTATAGTTTTACACTTGACTGTGAACATTTCCATTGATATTTTTTCTTCTTGCCATACTTTTGGTAATTCTGCAAAATGTTGTCCGACTTCCTGCTCGTGTGGAGCCATTACTTGTGTCCACTGTGCACTTAGATGAGCTTATTTAATAGAATAGACAGGACTGTTTTCATCAGCCAGACATTAGTGACAGGTTACAGTCCTTATAGTTAAGTTATTCTGTGGTCATTTAATTAGCAGCCTGGAGACGAGGCCAGGCCAGACCAGGTCCTGGCATGTTTGTCCAGAGGGTTTTGAAAGCCAAGTGCTGGCACCTTTAGCCCATATCACAAGTTTTTCAATTAACACCAACACTGGAGCAAGAGGCGGCACCACGGGCAGGGGCAGCTGGGGTATTAGCTATTCAGCGAGGGCTGCTTGCGTGTCTTGCCACATGACAACCCCGCCGACACGTCTGGCCTTTGGGTGGCGCAGAGAGGTTTGTCGCAGCAAATGACAGTGACCTCCCCCGTGCCCCGCTCCCCCGCCACCTCCTGGTGGAATTGATTAGGCATAATTGGAGGGAGTCAGAAGCTGAGGCAAGTGGAGCTAAATAAATTTGGGTAGTGTTAATTGCAGATTCCACTGTGTCTGTGTGTGGCAGTGCGAGGGGTAGAGAAACACTTAGCCACCGGCTGACAATGGAGGATTAATTGGACTCCTCCAATGAACATAATTAGACTGATTGTTAGGAGAGATAAAGCAAAGGTTTTATGAGTGCAGCAGCACTGTCAGTGCTAAGAATATCATCCCTCTCCCTCCTCCTCCTTTCCAGTTTCCCCTCAGTGGCGGAGTCCCTTGTACAAAGTTAATGCTCCTTATTCCTCTTTTAGCTGTAAGGGAGTTGAAATCCCTGCTCGCAGGGTAGGAGTGGATCACAGGTTCCAGCTTACTGAGCCTTACAGTGATAACATCTTTTCAGGGGAACAGTCGAATCTTCTGTTTCACCTACAGTGCAGCCTCTGTGTCCATGGTCTTTGATTACATCAGTAAGTGAGCTTTCATTGGGTATAAATACAAGGAGCAAGAGAGTCCTCTGCCTGATGGGGGAGCTGCTATACATCTAGATGATGAGAGGTTTTTTTTTGTCAGCCATCCAGACCATATGAATCCAATCGTAACTGAGGTTCATTCCTGCTCCAAGTGGAAATGATTTGGGAGCCCCAGAGCATTACTCAGGCTTGGCCAGGACCATCATCAACAACAACAGCAGTGACTTGCGGTACTCCAGTATCACTCAGGGCCCCCATCCCCACCACAGAAACCCAGTGAGCTGGAGCTGGGCTACACAGAGCTCCGACAGAGCCCTCTTGGAAGATGCCCAGGTCTCAAACAGAGAAGAGGCCTCCATTGACTGCTTCAAAGAGGAGGGCGGAGAGAAAAGAACAATACTCTGGACAAGACTCATCAGCGGAGGTTAACCACAAATGGCTGAGTGCTAGCTGCTACTATAAATATGACACGAGAAGATAAGATGAAGAACAGCAAACGGAGGAATCAAAGAACATGTCAGAGTCTTTTAGAGTCGATGCCTCGCACTCGGCAAGATTACAGTTTGACACGGCAGGACTTGAAGTGATGAAAGATGGTCTTGAAAGTGCAAGACAGTCCTAAATTCTTTTGAAGGTTTGATTAATTGACCTGTATTCGAAACATGTGTTCACTGTTTGAAGTGAAGTATGTACAGGAAAGACCCCAGTCAACAAAAAATGTGAGGTATGATTATTTCCATATTTTGCCTCTCAAAAGGTTGCAGTTGCCTTAGATTCTTTGGCATTGTATTTTACATGTATTGATTGCTGATAGCTGCAGTACTTGATGCATTGAAAGAAACTGCATATTTTCTTCATTCTATATTTCTATAGGCTATATTTCATACATTTTCTATTTCCTTCCAGTCCTTTCTGCCAAACTATGTGTCTTATACTGTGTATATCTTCATTGGTTAATGTGTCTTTTCTTGTGTCTAATACATTATAGCACTGCTTGTGCTTGATGTTTAATCTAAATATTATAATATTTTGTCCTCTGTTTGATTAAACCATGCTCCTATCCACCACCCAAGAGGTATGGCAGCACGGTGAAAACTGACCTTACATGTTGGAAAAAAAACCATTTTGAAATCTTCAAAGAACTGGAAACATCTGCACAAATGTTGTTTCCATGGACACCTGTCATGTTTCTGCCTAGCTCTGAATGGGAAAACAATGTTGGGTTTCTGACCTGAACCAAAGACTAAAAAAGTCAGCAAGCTTTTCTGACTGACAAGCAGGCAGCCTGGAGGGTTGGCTGAGCCGAGCAGGGCTGCTGAGGGCCGAGGGTTGAAGACCTTGACTCCTGCACCCGTGGTGTGATGGAGAGACTTGGCCTTCCAGCAAAAAAGAGTCCTCTGCTCAAAGCCGGGGTACCTCAGGGAGACATTTTGATGCATGATGGGCGGAATAAAATAAAATAAAGCGGGATCAACCCTAGCAGCAGCAGTTATTGGTGAAGGGAAGGTGATTGATGTAGCCCTCTGGCAACACTCAACCTAAGGCTAGCTTTGCCTGCTATCTTCTGTGTTTTAGTATATGGAACTCCCACCGGTGCCATGAGAGAAAACGGCCCGTTTTAAGATGTTCTGAAGAAATACTAGTACATCGACATATCCGTTTTAACTCAGCTGGGCATAAAATGGGGAAGTGGCTCCCCTTTGAGGAGAACTCGCTGACCTTGGCAGGAAGTCTGAAAGAATACAGCTACATTCTTGGCTTTAGTGTTTTCCTTTTGTGGCTTATTTTTAACATTCAGGTTGGGTTTTTGGTCATTGGTTTTCAGTTCACATCTCATAAAGTTATTATAACTATATGTTCAAAGACAGGTAAGTTGATCTGCATGCTTATGGCCTTGTCCAGTTCTTCTGTTTTCTGCTTTATCCAGCCATCATCTTCAATTGCTTTTCCCGTTGGGGGTGGTGGGAGCTGATTCCAGCTGGCATTGGGTGAAGACGTGGTACATCCTGGACAGATCACCAGTCCATTGTAGGGCTGACAGACACTCACACTCACATCCACACCTACGGGCAATTTAGAGTCATCAGTTAAGCTAACCTGCATGTCTTTGTACTGTGGGAGGAAGCCGGAGCACCCATAGAAAACCCACGCAAACACGGACAGAACATGCAAACTCCACACTGAAGAGCCCCAAACCACCACACCACTACCAGATTCAAACCTGTGAGGCTGTGAGGCGACAACGCTAACAACTGCACCACCGTGCAGCCCTTTTCTGCTTTATGTTAATGCATTTTGCTGTTGGCAGCTGCTAATGAATGGCGTATGGAGTGCACAGTGACAAACAGTTTTCTTCATAGATATCTGATGAACGTGATGGCTAATAGAGAGACCTACAGTGGTGCACCAGTTCTAACTGGGCCCTGTATCTTCCATGATAGATGCTTGCTCCTTCAGTGGCTCTTTCCACCGGAGCAGACTACAGAGAGGTGGGGGAAAAGGGAAAAGCAGCGATCCAACACCTCCTTCACTGGAGAAGGCCATCTCATCGTTTCATCTCACAAGTTGTTTTACCTTGGCCGCCGGGTGGCTCCCACCTGGCCCCAGTGGGGTTGTGACTACTGAGGGTTGGCCGAGAAGTCACGGCCACAGATTAACTCTGCTATTTATGGCCCAAGCCCGCCTAACTGCAGCCCCAGAGATGGGAAATATTGCTCACTTAGCAGGATTACTGGGTGCCGTAATGCCCCAAAGGCCTGCTTTATGGCAGGCCATAAATGTTCCCAGGGAGAGGCAGCGAGAGTCGGATTGATTAGCGCTCCAGAGGAAAGTCGATCCGTTACCCACGCCCCACTGGGGAACGCTATGATGGATGCTTCCGGGAGGTTCACAGAGGCACTGAAAGGGAGGGGAGGGCACTTTGCTCTGCACCACGCCAGTCCTAGACATCCCCATGGTGACACAAGATGGAGGGCCCCCATTGCTAGCAGGGCCGCAGGAGGTTGTCAGGCAGTCACAGAGCTATAGCTCCGCTACGCAGCGGCCCTTTGCTATCCCACTGGCAGACAAATGGAGAGGCGACCTTGCCACATGCAGCCATTTACCAAAGTCCCCCTTGACACCTTGCTTCCCCCAGACATCAGTCATTTCAAAAGATAGACCCCATCTACACCCCACACCTCTTCTGGGGCAATCATTTGCTACAGTAGAAGGTCTGATATACAAGCTACGGCAGACCTTTTTTACCTTCATTGGCTGTATCATTATTGAGTTCTGTCATGAAGCAGAATAGGTTCTAGGGCTGCACAATTAATCAAAATTTGATCAAAATCGCAATATAGCCTACTACAATTTAAAGTACCATTTTAAATTAAATATTGTCATGCTGCAGAGATGTTCCAGCCTACACATCATATTCCAAAGACAGAAAGAAAACATCAACATTTGGTACAGATCCCTGCAAAAATCACACCATAATCACATAATACTGTATGTACTTCAATGAAAATGAAAATTTCCTCTAATATCGCAGTAACGTTATTACCGGTAATGGTACCGGTGTGGCACGAGCAGTGGAACAAATCATCATTCAAACTCGACAGAAAGAAAATAAAACTCTCCAAAACCGTCATGGTAAGTCTTTCCAGTGGCCTCCTCCACTGTTCCAACAATATGGTTGAAATAAACTCTTAATCCATAGTGTCAGGTGGGAAAATGTGCCGACGCTACATGTCGTTTTCTCCACTGTGTTTCTGACTCTCTCCCCACCAGAGCAACTGCTGGGGTGGGGGGGTTATGCGTTTATTTCTGAATAATAATTGATCTGACAGTGTTGGTGGTGAATATGTTTGTGTAGATTCATCTCAGTCATCCATGTGTTGTAGTAAGATTTCAGACAACGCATTAACAATGGATAAAGTGACCTGTTATTTTCCATGTCACTCTTCCTCTATGTGACATGTTCAGTTCTGGAAGCCATTTTTGCCTTCGCCTTGCTGAGTGCGACGTGTTTGAGCACCATCATCCCTTCAGGTGGCGTCCCTCCTCCAGGTTTAGAATGGCACTGAAACTGCCATGATTTAGTGACAGCATTGGAAGCATCATAAAAGTGATAATGTAATCCTCAACCTCTTGTCAGTGAGGATGTCTTAAGGTTGATGTGCATGACATTCCTAACACCTCTGTTAAACCAGATGTCTTTGCTGTCTAAATAGTGCCTCGTTTTTTGTTTATTTTCTTTGTCGTTTTCCTTTTTTTGTCTTGGCCTGTAATAATAACTATTAAATGCTGCATGGAGGTTGTTAAGCCTCTGTAATATTGTCTGCAGGCCTGCAGCTCTCTAATGCATTTCACAGCTCTGACTATGCTCCATAAAACAGGGAATATGTTTGGCGCTTAGTCCATTTTTTAAATTTGTTCAAACTACGAAGCCTCAGTAGTGGTTTGCTTATTACTGGTGAATGGCTTTCTGTTCCTGTTTATTTGCTCATTTGTAAAAAATCAAGATTATAATTTCAGCATCATCAATAAATTAAATATAGTGTTTAGCATCTAAGAACTCAGTTAACACAGCGTCCATAAGAGCTCAGTGCCAGAAGCAATAAATGCTACGACAATAACAGCATGAACGCTAAGTGGTGGGACATAATGTACCAGCTCTCTCTCCCCAGGTAGTACTGATTTCTTTCAACATGGCGCTACGCTCGCTACACCCCTCACCGCATCCTTCTGGCTCCCTGCTGTTCTTCAGTCTCCCTGACATGCCTACACAGTTTGACTGCAGCTGCCCTTATACAGGCCTTTCACTAGCTGAGATATTTTCCAGATGTCTGACTTGGGATGTTTGGCTCTGTGTGTGTGTGTGTGTGTGTGTGTGTGTGTGTGTGTGTGTGTGTGCGTGAGTGCTTTTGATGTGATTGTGTATACATGTGCACCTTTGCACAGGCATGTATTCTACATATGTACCCACAAACAAAAAATGTGCAAAAGTATGCATATGTGTGAGGATGATTGTGTTCAGAAGTTCACGTGTGCCACAGCATCAGCAGCCTATTCTCATTTTATTAGGATTGGTGGCACATGGCACGATGAAGGAGGTCATCAAAATGACCTAAGTGCTGATGTAGCTTTGCTCTCAGAATTTATGGGTACCCTTAGCTGCTGCTTTGACTAAAGCAAAAGCGTGTTATGTTATTTAGGAGCCTGGCAGCTCTGGGGAGCTCACCTTTCCTTCTGATGCAAAGGCCCCCATGACTTACATCTGCTATTGGATTACCACCAGAACCACATCAGCAGGTGTTTTCGCTTTGTTTCACACCATTCCTGCATGCAGGGTTTTCTCCATACAGAAGTAGGAGTGTGATGATACATCTAATCTGGATCCATATATTGATTCAGTGATCAATCACCCAATTGATTTCAGGCCCCTGTGTTGAAGTGAATCGTATCGTCGCATGTTGCGATTCTCCAAATCTACGATTCGATTTGACTTTCGACTTTAATGTCACTATTTGATTCGATTTTCAATTTAAACATGCCATTGTTGGCAATGGCATGTTTGCTTGATTCGTAAAGATCAACAGATCATTGGTTTTATGCCCTGACAACTGTCATTTACACTTTCAGATTCTTTAAAAAGAGAGGCTATGAAGTGTGATTTTGTTGTTGTTGTTGTTGTTGTTTTGGAATGTACCACACTAAGGCTATTCTGTCAATTTTAAATAATTTATGACACTATTGGTCAATTGGGGAACAAGCTGTTAACAAAATGAGGATCCACTTGATGACAGGAGGGTACTTTACAATCACATCTAGAGTTTCTCAAGGGTTTGAGTCATACCTGAATGCACCAAGGAGTGCTTGTCGGTGCCTACATGCTTTACACTATGGCGAACATAAACCTTTAATGTACAAAGCGGATGTAGACAGGCAGGAGGATTTTCCAGTTCTGTTATTTCTCCGTCATCTTAGACTCCAGCTGTGGCCATGGTGTCTCAAAGTGGAGCTACAGGCTACTAGTAAGATTCACAGTGTCTTCTTTGAGCTGCAGACTACCGGTAAGATCTGCTGTGTCATCTTTGAAGTGTTATTTTTTTTTTTCCTGTGGACACAAACAAGTAGGTGGGAGTAGAGAGACAAAAAATAGTGGGAGAATCACCAATCCTGCTTTTGATTTTAGTGGTTGAAATCCGAAGCTGATTTTGATTGATTTCTGATTTTGAATCAAAATCCTGACACCCCTAATCAAATATATCATTGTCCAAAGAATCAATATATTGCATTGTGATTTATACCCCTATGCAAAAGTCCCCTCCTGCCATGTGTTGGCCCTAAACTTACATTCACCCATTTATTACCTGCACTAGTTAAATTATAGTTATTTTTTTAGTGCTATTAATTTCATAATGCATGGTCTTCCTTTGTCTCTGTAACTGACAGTCCAAGCTCGTGTTTTTGCCAACGTGCAGGGTAGGAGTTGCTTTTCTTGTTTAACATGTTCAATCACAAGAGAGAGGGAAAAAAAAAGTCTGTCACCCAGATGAAGCTGATTACAGTGCGTATCAGATACATGCAGATAATTATGGTCGTAATACAAATGGAACAGCAGTCAAGATAACACGATGCCTTTCCACCATCAGAAGGCATAGCAGGTGATGAAGAGATTGCATGTGATAGAACAGATACCCACAAACTGTTTTTGGTAAAACAAAGCGCGCCTGTCATGAATTTACAAAGAAGCATACCAGAAAAAGCCAGTCAGTAAACACGGAAATTCCCTGAGTGGCTGCTGCCATATCTGAAAAGATCTGGACTATTAGTCGAACCGTAACCAGTTTTGGTTAAGTAAGCCCACAGCAGCCTCTGTAAGCTTGGAAAAGCCTCTTTCTCCTCAGCTTACAGGTATGATGTATCCTTCCTTGCCCTCTGAATCGTTGTTATGCTACTGTTAGTGTGATCCTATGGAGTTGACATTGTCTGGCCCCACACTGTCACTCATCGCATGCCACACCAGATGAGGGTGAAGCATGCTAGGCATGGATTTATAAGAAAGAGATACCAGATGAAAACTGGTCACACATATGAATTGTTTGTGAAATTGAGGACTCAAAGCTCAGTGACCGTGATGACGTTTAACTGATGGTTATGTGATATCCTGCAAACCTGCATCGTCTTTGAAAATGCGGTTGACATCTGTAATTATCCATCGCAGCTACTGTCATTATTCTGTGAACTCTGGACCAAACGGATGCAGTTCAAATGATTTCAGATACAACTGGAATTTTTTTGTTTGGGTTGGGTTTCTTGGCCACCTCCTACATGATGCCATCTGTATTAACTCTTGTGGGAATCCAGTACAAACCAGGTCAGTCAAGGTCAAAATCCACCAGACGAAGCCATGCAGGATCATGCCAGACCAGACAAGATCACTCTAGGCTAGGACACATCAGACTTTATTGATAGAGCCCATTGTTTTGCATCAGTTGGTCTAACTGGTCACACCAGCAGATCAAGATAGAGGTCAACATTCTTACAGAGATTAGATCGTAATCATGAACAGGACTATGATTAAATGATCACTGTCACATCTACTGTGTTTGTAACCTGTTTGGTAGGTCTACAAGAGTAAATCCAGTGTCCCAAATGAAACAAACCCTGTGGAGTATATAAAGTACTAATCCAATTTTAAAATGATTTCAGAAAGAAAAATAAAAAAAATTGGGAAACTTATAAATTAGGAAAATTGTTGGCTACTAAATCTCATAGGCTGTATTTGAGTATGCATACTATACTAGCAGTACTTATTGATTTGGCCAAAATGTAGTGTGCAGTATGCAAATAAATGCAAAATGTACAGTATGCCAAAAATACTATGATGTTGTGCTGGTTTGAAAAAAATCTCCAGTATGCATTGGACCAGTATAGCGCTGGAATGGTACAGTCTATGGTCACAACAACAGCAGCAAGTTTTTGTAGCTATTTCATCAATAAATTCATTTCACAGAATTTTTGAGGCAAGAAATCAACTGCAGATTTTAAATATTGGCAGTTTTACAAAAATGGATGCCGAATCTAAAATTTGCTCCAGCATTTTCGGAGTTTATAAGCTCCACAAACTGCTGTAACAGCAAACTAGCACCTGCTGGGGTTGGTACGTAGCCAGCCAGGCTGTCACACCCACAGACCTCGCTATGAGCTGGCCAGAGACCGGTCTGTAGACAAGACCATTTTATTTCCCTGTTGACAGATGGTTTGCTGAACATATCGCAACATAAATGTCCATTGTACAGTATAATGCACACTGCTTTTGTTAGTAGTATGATGCTGTAGTAGTAATTGGTTTTGATTATAACCATACATTTCACAAACACCACAATCTTACTGATTAGAAAAACTTTGACTTATAACAAAGCATCTTAAGATCATACAGTATGATATGAATGAATTTATTTGGAGAGCGTTAGTGCCATGTGATGACATAGCAATTTTATTACTGCATTACACCATCAAAGCCTTGACTATCGAGGCTATATATTTGTTTCAACAATTAGAGTATCGGATATTGTCTGTGTAGCCACAGCCTGATACATACTGGACTCTGAGTCTGCTCTTTGTGAAGTATCACATCAGAAACCATAGAGGGAGATCTCTTGATATTTTGCCTCTCACTACAGTTTTAATGCTGCTAAGCAGGCCTCGATGTACCATCGATCTGACCCAGACAACCAGGCGTTCACATCCCTGTAAAAACACACTAGAGATGGAGATGTAGAGCAATGCTCCATGTCATGTTTGCTTTGTTAGCTCCCTAAGGCCTGGCCTCCCAGCTCCATTTATCAGGAGTGTTTGCACATGGGGATAATTTGTAATATTCGCTCAGGGCTTTAGAGATAGAGCAGTGGGACAAAGGGTACGAAGGAGATCAACAGTTTGTTTTCTTTGCTCCAAACTGGAGTTTATTTTTGCGGCTTTATTCCATTTGGTTTGCTTAGGTTTGCCCTGTTGATTTCCAGCACAACAAAGGCTTGTGAATGAAAGTCACATGGACTCACAGCTGGTTCGCTGGACAGAGATCCATCTGTAGGGGCTTCTCAAGTTGCTCCAGCAAGATCATTGCAGCATTCTTCTTCAGCATTGCTAAATACAATACCTCCTTGTGTCACATCGCCTCCTCTTACCTCTAATGTTTGGCCAGAAGCGACAGTTGTTTTGGTCAGTTGGGTTTGGTTATTGGTTTCCATAAAGAAGGAATACAGGAAACAACATTGAAGTTTACACTACAGGATATACAGCTCTCCACTCTGCTCTCCTCTCTGCCAGTTAGATGTTGTGAACAGACTTTAAAAGACTGGCCTTGCTTTTCCATTTAGCACTTTACACTATGGGGCCTGGTCAGGTGGTCAGAGTGAATCCAGACATTTGTCCTTGAAGAATGAACATTGCTGTTAGAAGGTTAAGACAAGACTAATGCAGACATTTAACCTGCAAGATACTCCACAATGTCACTTCTCTTTGGGGTCCAATTCGGTATTGCGACAAAGATAAAGTGAAGATGTCTAATTAGGATTGTAACTGTGTCACTTTGCATCACTTCCTCTGTGTATTTAAACTTTAGTTAACAGTATCTGTGCGTAGCATCAGCATTCACATATACAACCAGACCAATACCTTCATTTTGACTCGTTCATTAGATAATGTGATATTTTGTTTTGGCGTTACTCCCCTGTGTCCTGTGGTCAGGTCAGTACATCTGCCTTCAGTAGAAAGCCTCTGATGTAAAGACTGCACCTCAAATAAAAACTACACATGCCGTAATCATACATGTTTCCTCTTCAGTAAAAACATGGCCATTGTTTTTTCTTAGCAGAACACAACTCCGCACATAATTTTGCCCATATGGTGTCCTGGAAAAACAGCCTTGTGCGTTTTGATTGTCGTAAGATGTCACAATCAAAGTAACTTCACTCAGCAGTGAAACGCAAGGCAGACATGGTCTCTGGCCTTGCAGCTGCTGCAGTATAAAAAGATGGAAAAAGAATGAAAGAGTGGACGATAAAAAGCGTTTCCATCCTTGAAGGTCAAGTAGCCGGACAATTTTCCGATATCTCCCGTCTTTTTGACAATGGTTCTAGCAAAAAAATCAGTGAATAGTGGTGTGATAGAAATCACAGAGAGGTAATGCTGGAGGTAGAGGGGGAGTGGGGTCTCTTGGGAGTCGTTTTCCTCACACTACTGCTGGACTATAGATTTATGAAATTTGGCACCACTGCCTCCCATCCTTTGATGAAATTCAATATGTACACGGATGGTAAAGTAGTCCTCAGCTGAAAGATGATCACTGGGTGTCTCTAAAAGTGGTTGGATATCTAGAAACACCTAAAAAGTCACAAAAGTGTGTGCATCTAGGAAAAGTGTCAACACCAGTTGTTTGTTTTTGGAAAGTATTCACATCATAACAATTTCTTGGGAGTGTACTGATGCATCTTCAATGTATAAACCATCAGTGCTGGGTTTAAAAAACATATTCAGTTAACCATTAGGTGAGTGTTAAAGGTGCAGCGAATGGCTCATTCTAAGGTAATGAAAAAACAATGATTTTATTTTCAGGTTGGGCTGCTCAATTATGGCAAAAATCATAATCACAGTTATTTTTGGTCAATAATGAGATCACAATCATTTAACGCGATTACTCATTTACTTTGGAAACATCATGCTTTCAGAAAGAAAATTTTGTAACTTACATTTTAAAGTTGAATGCATTAATCTGGTGCACACTTGGAGAGCAAAATTAAGAGGCTAGATCCATGAAGAGCTTTGTGCTTGTGTCCATAATTTTGTGCTCTAATAAACAGTTTAATCATAAACACATATGATGTATAGATATGGTGTTGACATGGCAATTGTGCACCACTGTAAAAGAAATGAGTGTCAATGATCATGTGTTCATAATCCAAAGAAGCCAAAAATGTAATTTAAATTTGATTAATTGCACAGTCCTATTTTCAGGTGGCTATACACTAAAGAAAATATAATTATTAATATTATAGTCCATTTCTGCTGGTAGATTCCCCCTAAATGCTACACACTGTTCCTTTAAGCCTTTGACTCAACAAGCAACAATCGAGTTGGGGGTTTTTGACCCAGTTTTTTTTTTTTTTGATTATTGACAGAGCACAGCCCAGGTAAATGTCAAGCAGAATCAGACGTCCTCGCTTCCTCGTTCCGCCTTTTCCTTTCACCACTGCTTTGGTATTGATTTAGGGCCAAACGTGGTCTCTATAGATAAAGGTCTGGTCGGCTGGCAGGTGGGGTTAGTTGTGATTTGAATAAAAGATAATCCTAGTTCAACAGCACCAGAAAAGCCCTGGGGCAGATCAGTCATGCTCATCTGTATCTGAGAGTTTGCAGTAGCCATATGTACATGATAATGGATCATATAACCGGAGGTGTTTGTTTTGGTCCATAAACATTTCCATTTACATCCCTTTGTTCTACCTCTGCTACTTATGCAGCCAGCAATGTGTGTTTAATATGAATTAATCATGCTTTTAAGTTCAAGGAGGTTGGAATATCTATAGTGTTTAATGTAATGTGTATACAGTTGTGTCATCAGCATATAAATGAATACTGAAAGAATTTACTATGTACGTTGTACTGTGTCATTTATTTGCACAGATAAGCCAAATCAAAACAAAGCTACGCAATAAATTGGCTGTACAGGAGTGGTGCAAGACGATGCCATGGACATGGCTGGATATTTGAGATCATTTTTATTCTATAGGACTCCTCAAACTAGGTTTTACTTTTAGAAAATAGCTAAGTTGCTGTTGCTGATCTGCTGATCTTTAATATACACACTCCTCTTTTATTTGCATGGTGACTATATCAGACCCTGTGCTACCTCCATGCTAATGTGTTTTGACTGTTTGAGAGCTCCATTAACAGTAGCATAGTGAGCAGATCAGGCCTTTGTGGCCACCTTCAAGAGTGCTGGTAATGCTGGTAATGCTGGTTGCTTGGGTTGCGGTTGCACCTTCTAGTGAACAGATCCTCCACTGTCCTCCCTCCAGGTCCTGGGCCAGACCGAGACTTTGAAGGCTAGCTGTTGAGATTCAGCAGACAAACGCCTCCTCTGGAGGGCTGACATCATTAGAGCGAAGAGCAGATCCCAGTTCCTCTTCAGCTTCAGCGAGGGGAAAGAGAGAGCTAAAGAAAGAGAGGCATGGAGAGAGATAGAATGGAGGGCTAGTTTAAGCAATGCAAGGTCAAGATTGTGGCACAATTACCCTGGCAGCGTTGTGCCCTGGGAGGCCAAAGCCCCTGACTTCTCACCCTGCCAAGGTCGCCCGGGCCGCTCCTCAAGACAATTAGCCTCCCAATATCCTCCTGTCATTTCCACATTCACTGCTCACATTCCTCTCCTGTCCCGCGTTCCTCCTCCCCCTCCTCCTCCTCCTACTCCTTCTCGGCTAGGTAGTTCGTCATTTCCACGCTGCGCATATTGTGTTTTCTACAGCTGCAACTCCTTGTGTGTTGGTGAGTACTGTTTTAGTTTGTTACTGCCATCCAGTGGTGCTGTAAAAGTGGCTTATGTACATACTCTCACCAATGCACTCACACAAGCCCAAACAAAGCCCATTTACATGAAGGAGACAGAAGTGACTCCTCGTGTTTTCTTGGGTGCTGAAAGTGTCATTCTGCATATTGTAACGTATGAGTGTTCGCTGCTGGAAGGGGGGCAGGGCGAGCACATACGCAGAAAAACACTAACACTGAGATAGCGACTTGTGAATGTGGGTCATCTTCAGTTTTCCTCATGTCTGTAGCATTTTAAGGTACCCTGTGCGGTGTTGATGAAGGAACTGGCTGTCTTAGATTTTGGTATGCAACATGAATATAGATACAAAATATCATTCCATGCTGAGGTTGTTGTCGAACAACAAAATCTGCAGGACTGAGAGCTTAAAACTAGAGCTAACACAATAATAATTTTTTGATGCAAACTCATTTTAATGTCACTAAATTCTTTAACACATTAATGCAACTTGCAATTTTTGATTAACCTCTTAAAAATCAGACCACCATCGGGCCTGGCCACTATTCAATATTACGAAGGTTGTAGCTGCCTCAGTTTTAAAGGTAGAGTGAAGATACTCATCGCCAAGAAGGCTGAATAATGCTCCAAACTGCCGTGGTCATTTTCAAAGGGCTCCCTTGACCTCTGATCTCAAGGTATGTGAATGAAAATGGGTTCTGTTGTACCCTTGAGTCTCCCCTTCCACATTGCCTGTTGGGCTTAAGTGTGCCATGTTATGATTTGACCTTATTTGTTATGTGAAATGCAGTACATGTGAGGGTTTCTGGACTATATTTGTCATTGTTTTACATTGCTAATTGATTTCCGATAATAAATATATACATACACTTGCATAAATCAAGCATATTTTCCTACTAATAAGAGTAACGGTTAAACGGTTAATTATTAACATCCCTGAAGTCATACTAGCTTGTCGCAAAAGAGGTCAAATAACACTCCAAACGTAAACCAAATTTTGGTGAGGAAAAACTGCCATGGCCATTTTCAAAGGGGTCCCCTGACCTCTGACCTTTGATGATAATCACATGCAATTTGGGGAAAGTCAGCACACAGCTGTTGTTGCCTGTTGGCCGTGTACTGATTTGAGAATATCTTTTATGCTAAATGCATTTTTTCTGTTAATTGATTTCCATTAATAAATATGTACATACGTTTGCATAATACAAGCGTATTTTCCCACTCCCATGTTGATAACAGTATTAAATACTTGACAAGTTTCCCTTTAAGATACATTTTGAACAGATAGAAGAATGTGTGATTAATTGCAATTAAATAATTTAATTGAGCCTTTGACAGTCCTACTTAAAATTAAATCATCCAAGGCCATCAAAATCTGTTAGACATGAGACAGATGTATTGTTAAAAAACAAAAAAAAACTTAATTTTTTTACATTTTTCCTCTCCAGCAGTTGCCAGATATTCTCTTTGAAACAATTTTGCTATCCAGGGGAAATAACAAAACCCAGACATTTTAGAGAGCCTATGCAATCATTTTATTAGAAATGTTTATTTGCATTTCAGTAATAGCATCACTAGATACTGAACACATGATTTAATTCTAATAGCGCAATATCATTCAGGTAGTTAAACAGCTAGAGCTATCACTCAATCCACAACAAGAATCGGCCTACTCGTGTGAGATTACGCCACCATATGATTAAACCCTGTTAACTTCCTACACTTTTAAGTGAGACAGATTTACAGTTTGACTTTGTTTATCCCCCTGGACTGTTCCATGTGTTCCCATGTGTCATGGGGGGATACCAGAGGCAGCTTCATCTGAGAGGCCTTGCCAATTATAATGCACAGCGAATCCGCCTGTAAGCTTATTAAATCACTATTATCCCTATTAACACAATGGGCATGATCCTCTTCTCTTCTGCATCCCCATTTTATGTAGTGTACATCGAGACAAGCAGCGCCTGTCAGATCATCTGATGTGAATATGCTCTCGCGCACACACACACATAATCGTGCACAGGCACTGGCAGATAGCGAGGCTCAAATCCCCACACATGACAGCGTTTTGAGGGATCATATAGATGCAAATGCAGCCATGTAATTGCACAAGCGGTAAATCTGCGCTCTCAAGGCAGGATGCTGTCATGTCAGCGGCTGATTCCATCTGCTTTTCATCGTTTCTTTTTTTTTCCCTCCCTTTCCAAGACCTGATTTCCATACCAACCCAAAGCTTTAGAATCCTCTTATCTGCTCTCCTCCTTCCTTCTCCGCCTCCTCTTCCTCCACCTCGATCTCCTCCACCAACCTATCACTTCTGGTCCAAGCAGGAGTGATAGAAATGACAGCAAAGAGGCAGATGTCACAGCCAAACACCCAAAAATGACAGGGAGGAGGCCTCCTGTGGAGTCTCTCTTCTCACCTCCCATCTTCTCTCCTCCTCCTCCTCCTCCTCCTCCCAACTATCCTTGCCTCATTTCTTCCATATCTGGCATGTGCAAACTCCTTTAAGTGTGCACATTGCAGACAGTTGAGAGAGAGCGCATCAATCCTTCCACCCCCACCTTCAGTCTCTTCCGTTCTTTCCTTGTCCTGTATTTTCCCCCTCTGTCTTCCTGACCTCCCATTATTCTCAGCAGCCTTCATATTTTTTGCATGTCAGGTGTGCGAGCTAAATGCTTTCTGCATCTGGGCTTATGGGGATTTAAAACATTCCTTATGCAGGCCTACATGTGGAGATAGATAAAAGCCAGTGTGACGGCAGTGTGATGCGCTACCAATCTACAAATTTGCTGCAAGTCAAAAGAGCAATGATCCTTAGCTTGGGAAAGGAGGAGGAGGTCTGTGCAAAGACATTTTTGTGCCTGTGCTCATTACTGCGATTGTTACATTGTGCTTGCATATGTAAACCTCCTGATTTTCCTTTTGTGTTTGGTAGTTACATCCACTTTTTTCACATTGCACTTTTCACAGATGCATTTGAAAATCAAGAAAATGCTTTTGGAGGGAATTTATCCCAATCTCTGATTGGAGTGGCAACTCTTTTGTTGTAATATATTGTTAATAGGGTTGTCAACTGATTAAAATATTTATTTGCATTTTTTTATCTGTTGAAATGTACCATAATTTAATACTCTTAAAATGGGGTGGGCAAATATGCTTGCTTTATGCAGATGATTGTATATGTTTATTATTGGAAATCCATTAACAACAAAAAAAAACTGCAGCCCAACAGGCAACAACAGCTCTCAGTGTGTCAGTGTAATGACTTGACTATGACTTGCCCAAACCTGCATGTGATTATTATATGTAATATTTAAGTGGGTATGTCTTAAGTGGGAGTCTCGTGGGCACCCATTTTTAATCACATATCTTGAGGTCAGAGGTCGAGGTACCCCTTTGAAAATGGCCATGTCAGTTTTTCTTTACAAAGATTTGGAGCGTAATTTAACCTCCTCCCCGACAACCTTGCATAACGTGGTTGATAGTTTCATATGATAGCAGGATCTTCATTCACTCTAAAACTGAAAAAAAACAAATGTTAGCATGTTATCATCACATTGATCATGTTAACTTTGACGGCCTTAATTGTTAACAAACTTCGATGGTGGGAAAAGGAAAGTTGCAAAAATAAGATATGATAATTACACATGGTTGTGTATATATTCATCTTTACCTGTGATTATTTGTTGTTCCCTTGTGCTTTTTTGAATATTTTGTGAATATATGTAAACTAAAAACAACATACATCATAAAAAAGCTACATAATTATGTAAATGAAAGAAACTAATTCCTCTGATATTTACATTTTCTAAAAGTATTATAATAAGTTGGTTGTAATGAGTGTTACCTGGTATGCAGTGTGGATAGTTAATGCTATTTAGTACAAGGTGGAATCATTTTACTCACAAACCTATGCTGCAAAATTGTTGTTTATATAAACTCTAGACAGTAACACCCATTTCGGTAGATGTTTTTCATAGCAGATATTTGAGTTTTCATGCAGTAGCAGAAAAAGCACAAGTGGAACTAATAACATTAATGATGGATCTGCTCTATTA
The DNA here is from genome assembly GCA_947000775.1 of Pterois miles. NCBI lineage: Eukaryota > Metazoa > Chordata > Actinopteri > Perciformes > Scorpaenidae > Pterois > Pterois miles. The sequence goes on along the minus strand of CAMQGK010000058.1, from coordinate 9,126,552 downwards.
AGTGTCCCAGTAAGCCATTCCTATAAGCCAGCATGCTCAATACCAGGGCCCAGGAACTAAAAAACATAAATATAATGCAGTCATTATTCATGTTATCAGTTACACTTAGTGAAAAATGTTGTGTGGGATGAAAGAAACATGACTCATTGTGTGTCAGGTGGTTGAGCAAACGTTGTAGCTTCATATGGTATAATAATATATAATGGATAATTATTCATGGCATCATCCATTATTGGTGATTTGCTTCTGAAACTGTGTTGATGTGAACCAGGCTTTGGAAGTTTGCAGGAAGACAGCAGAGGTCATTTTTTTTCACCTCACTGCCACCATCTGTATCAGATTTCACCATGACACAATAAGAGAAGTTGATAGCATGTTAATATAGCTGCTAACATACAGTTTAACAAGACCAGGATGTCAACGTCCAACAGTTGTTCCCATGCATGTTAACATGCTAGCATCAATGCTAGTTAGCATGCTAACACTAGCATTTCAACATCCAGTGGCCTAGCTGCTAACATTAAAATTAACATGCTAACTTATGGTACTTAACAAGCTAAGACCAGAATGTAAACATCCAGTAGTTGTTCCCTTGTAGGATAACATGCTCAGTGCTAGTTAACAGGCTAACACTAGCATGTTAACACTCAGTAGCCTAGTTGCTAACATACAGACTAACATGCTAGTGTTTGTGCTAGTTGACATGCTAACACCAGGATGTCAGCATCCAATAGTTGTTCACATGCAGGGTAGCATGCCAGTACCAATGCTAATTAACATGCTAACACTGGCATGTTAACTTCCAATAGCCAGTAGCTGTTACAGCTATAGCTAGCTATACAAAGGGACAAACAAATGGTCCAATTACATATTAGTACACACATGAAATACATACACAGACATATGTAAGTACTTGATCATATACAAATGCACACACACGTTGCATATTCAAGTATTGTAGCACATGCAGCATGCACATACCAGCGCATACACACAAAGATAAATGCTAACTGTATGAGTATGCCAGTAGTACATATACTTCAGCTCCCCTACGTCTCCCTCCCCTCCTTCATCCAACACATAACACTTCCTCCAAAATTCACTGGCAGTGTGTGCTGTGCAGGCATGAGATAACGTCCCAGAAGTTTTTCAAGGGCAGGACGGGTGCTCAGACATCAGAGGAAGCCGCGTCGAGCCGAAGCTGATTCATTACATGTGTTGCATCTGCTTCCTATTAAAAAGCCCAGAGCACTCTGGCTGTCTCTCCCGGTCTCTCTTTCTCACTCTCTGACTGCAAACTACCTCCTGACTGCTCGGCTAGACCTCGCCTCTCTAAAAAACTCCCTCTTTCTGTCTCTGTCTTCTAAACTCTCCCCATCCTCAGATGACATGCCTCAGCTCCTCACTAAGTCTTACAGATTAGCTCGAGCATATGCGCATATGAGAGTTTCTATGGATGATACAAATATTATAGAATCAAAGCTCCCCATACATGCAATATTGTACCTATATAGAATATAATTTTACCACTCTGTGCCACTCAGGCTACTGTTGCTACTCATGCTAACTAGATCCTGATGGAGATGTTGTTGTAAATGGTAAATGGACTTGCATTTATATTGTGCTTTTCTAGTCTTCTAACCACTCAAAGCACTTTACACTACATGTCACATTCACCCATTCACACACACATTCATACACTGATGGCAGGCTACTAACTGCCAACTTTGCCCATCAGGATCTACCATATTTTTCGCACTGTAAGGCGCACTTAAAATCCTTTAATTTTCTCAAAAATCGACACTAATAATCCGGCACGCCTTATATATCAATTTGGGTTGTGCTTACTGACCTCGAACCAATTTGATGTGGCACAGGGCGCTCAAATCTGTCAGAATGTTTAATTACGACTTTGGTAAACTACGAAGCCGCACCGCTGGATGGTTTGTCGGGGCATTACGGTACTCACCGACACTGTCAAAACGAAAGTGAAGAAAATTAATTCGGAGCTTGACATCATTCCGGGTGGATTAACTAAAGACTCCAACCACTAGATATTGATGTCAACAGGTTGTTCAAAGTTAAATTGCGAGCTGCGTGGGAGCGTTGGATGACAGAAGGTGAACACACATTCACCAAGACAGGGAGGCAACGCCGGGCGAGTTACTCCACTATCACAAGATGAGAGCGCCTTATGTATGAAAATAGACACGTTCATTGATAGTGCGCCTTATAATCTGATGCGCCTTATAGTGCGAAAAATACGGTAATCTATCGATGTGTGTCGGGAACAGTTTGGGGTTTAGTGCTCTTGCTCAAGGACACATCGACATGACCGGAGCAGTCGAGGATCGAGCCACCGGCCTTTCGATTGGTGGACGACCTGCTCTGCCCTCTGAGCCGAGCCGCCCCCCAGTGCCAGAGGGAGAGAGACTAGAGTGGACTTTTACTGTGACCAGTCTAAGACACACCAGTGCAATAATCATGCTGTCTGATCAGCATGTTGATAGGCCACACCTGTGAGGTGGATGGATTATTTCAGCAAATATTTAAATATTTAAAATACAAATATGACACATGTTTCTAGAGCAGCAACAGTAATGTTTACAACAACGAAGTCACCATATAAACTCAGTAATATCTCACTGGAAACAATCTAACATATTAAATCATATTGTGAGTGAAGTTTATAGCCTGAAAGTCCTTCCTCCTGTCCTCTGTCCTCTGTCCTTCCGTCCTCTGTCCTCCTCCCTCTACTGATGTGAACCACTACAGGTACAGCTGATGAGTTTACTACTAAGATACATGACAAACTAACCTAACAGTCAGACTACAGAGCCTACTGACAGCTTTAGTTTCAGCTTGTGTAGTCGAGGGTTACGTTGCTCCTACACTTTATGAGGATAATATATTAATAACACTGAGGCTCCGTAGTTTAGACCCTTGTCAATAACAGCTTATCACCGCTTCACTGCTACCGTTCCTCCCTTCACAATAAACTCCTGAACACAACCACTGATCACTGCTGACTAGAAGGAACGAAAGTCATTTACTTCCATGATTAACATTCGGTGTTAGCCGGTGTTAGCCGGTGTTAACGTGCGGCGGCGAGTTAATAGCTGTGGTAGTGTGAACATAGTGGCGGTGGTTGAGAGACATCCGCAGTGAAATCTGGTCCGCCCTCACTGAAATTGAGCCAATCACAACGCACAACCTCAGCTTCAGTTACACTGTGCATGTGTTAGACCCCATACCCCCGTCCACCGTGTCCCAGCCTCTTTCCATAGGCCTTGTGTGACAATAAACACGCCCAAAAAAATACACAGCTGGCCATAAAATATCATATGAGGCCATAAAAATACACATATCGGCCTCATTTTTTGCAGTTTTGGGGAAAACAAACATGGCTTTTTTGCATACAGTATCAATGTGTTATTTTCACCTATTCTAAAAATGGTGTATTTGAATATTTCTGTGTAGTTGGGGTGGCAGTAGCTCAGTCTGTAGGGAGTTGGCTTGGGAACCGGAGGGTCACCGGTTCAAGTCCCGACATGGACCAAGAACTGATGAACTGTTAGCTGGAGAGGTGCCAGTTTACCTCTTGGGCACTGCCGAGGTGCCCCTGAGCAAGGCACCAAACCCCCAACTGCTCGGGGCACTTGTCAGGAGCAGCCCCATCACTCTGGCATCTCTCCATTGTTGCATGTTTGTGCATGTGTGTGTTCGGGTCTGCATGTACCGTGTATAAGTTAACAACAGAGTGAAAAAATTGAATTTCCCCTAGTGGGACTAATAAAGGACTATCTTCTTCTTCTTCTTCTTCTAGTTGGATCCTTAAACAGTCAACACTGGAATAACATAAATGGTATAAGGTATAAGCTGCCAGGTAGATTGACATTAAGGGAGTTTCTGAACAGTTTCCAAAACCAAAGTGCTTGTCATCCAGTTGCTAGTAAATACAGTTCTTGCAGAAATCTGCAAAAGTTTTTGGAGGGATTTTTGATCATTTTTTATCAATTCTCAAGTGGTAAAAAATTGTCAAATTTGGCACCAAATGTGTGTAACAAATGTTATCAATCCCAAATTGCTGTAAAATCCTATGAGACGGAGCATGTAGATGACCATCAGTCTATCATAACATTTTCTATGTTTTATAGTTTAATTCATTAATTAATTCTTGTTTATTTCTGATTTAAAACAACTTGACACCCTAATCCTGACCTGCAATCTCCCTCTAAAGACCCCCTGTACCCCCTAAAAAGACAGAATTGGGTCTATTGTGGATCTCAGAGGGTTCACTATCAAATACAGATAACTGTATTGGCCTAAAATACTTCATCTTAATAGAGACTGAAATAAAAAATCAATAAGAAACTGGTAATACTGCAGGCTGAATCCCTGTTGTAATGCTGGTGCTGGCTGCTACCGCCACTGAAATAACTTAAACCTCAAGTGGATTCAAAATAAAATGTGGTTTACTCTTTCCAAACACAACCAGCGTAGAATCATCTACCCAAAGAAATTTCAGTATTTCAGAAAGTGATATACAGTAAATGACCAGTGTAGTTTCTAGTCCTGTCTTATCAGGAGCTCTGAGGTATAAACAAAAGAGAATCAGTGATCATCACCGACTTACAGAACAGAGCCATTCAAAAAAACGTAACCACAACTCACTAAGGGTAAAATTTCTTGCATCAGAATCTTGTGTTTCAATTGGTCACTGGTCGAAAGCAACATTAGGAAACACGGCACGATTTTTACTTAGACGTTCTATTAAAGAGCCATTTCCTTACCTGATTGAAGAACACAGTCTAAAGCTGGACCGACTGGAAGATTCAGACAGTTCTTCATCTAGCATTTTTTTAATCACTTGCTCATTTCCTTTACCCCACAATCTAATCTTCGGTGTTTTAATTATGTCGTGGTGAATGATAGCTAGTTTTAAGGTGTGTGTGTGTGTGTGTTTGGTGGACTTGTTAAAAGGAGCCTTTTTGCAGCTCTGCTCCAGCTGATAATTATTTCAGATTACATTAGAGGAAATTAAACATTTCTTAAAGTACGTGTGAGGGTGGCAAAGTTATCAAGTTTAGTCGCAGCAGAGAGTGTGAATATTGCACTTACAAAAAATGTAATTCCTCCGACTGCTAAAAAGACCATTTTCAAGTGTTACAAAATAATTAATGGTGTTACAGCAGATCAGCATAACTGGAGTCTTTAGTACATGGATCAGTGATAAACTGATCAATGATGGAACTAATTGGTGGTGAAAAGTGTGTACTCTGTCAAAGCCAGTGAGTAAGAAAATTAAAATGTATGAAAGATGTTCTTTATCATTTATACAAACATGATGTGTGAGGTGTTCAAATTACGGTTGGACGATACTATTGGCTGAAATCCAGTGTTGTATTGATGGAGCTCTGTAAAGTTCCTGACAGTAGTCACAATTATTTTGTAACGACCCTAATACCTGTCATCAGTGTTTTTCCATTACATGACCTGCATCCAGATTTGCTCATTATTTACAGACAGCAGCGTTCTCCTTGATATTCAGCCAACTTGTGAGTTGAAGTTGTGAAAATCTCTGTGTAGTCAGACATTCTGTCATTTCGAAATCTGTCTGGACCGCTGATCTGTCCCACCAACAGACTCTTATCAGCTGATAAGAGTGTTTACGCCAGCGTTATCTCTGTCCATTTAAGGGTTATGGAGTTGAGAGCCATAACTGATAAATCCTTTCCACACGAAACTATTGCAGAATGTGTGATTGATGCAGCATACCTACAGTTATTATGGCTGCAGTGCTGAGCAGCGCACAACACTTTAACCTTCATGTAGGAGGCACAGTTTATCTCACACTTTCAGACATCTTAAAGATACAATCAATAATTTGCTGCTGTCAATAAGGCAGATTTCAATTTAATGATTTATTCCTATTAATTCTAACGTGATTAAATAGAGGTGTAAGAAAATATTGATACACGTCAGTTTTGCATTATTATGTATTGTGATATTGTGTCAATTCTCCAAAATACTGTAGAAGTTTTTAGTTTATCTGTCAAAAATCTAACAGATTTCTGACAGAAGTTGTTCGGAGGCAGTTTCAGTGCGAGAGTGAAGATACTGGCATTATATGAAACTAGAAACCTAAGGAATCTACTGGTACTAACTATGTGGTAATGGCTTGTCACGAAGGAGACTAAATAATGCTCCAAAGTTTATGCTAATTCAAAAGACCATCCAGTTTTAGCATGCAGAACAAACATTTTTGCCTGTTCGAAAATGGTGTATTTCTGGTGTGTTTTTATGCTATGACAATTGTCCTAAACTTAGAATTAAAAGATATGGGTCTGTCAAAGTTAACACAATAACGACGCGTTGACACAAATTTGTTTTAACTTGTTTTAACCAACTAGGCTAAATAACACTCCAAACTGCCATGGTCATTTTTAAAGGGGTCCCTTGACCTCTGACCTCAAGATATGTGAATGAAAATGGGTTCTATGGGTACCCACGAGTCAGCACACTGACACACTGACAGCCTTTTTATGCTTTGTTGTTGCTTTTTTATGCTAAATGCAGTACCTGTGAGGGTTTCTGGACAATATTTGTCATGGTTTTGTGTTGTTAACTGATTTCCAATAATAAATATATACATACGTTTGCATAAAGCAAACGTATGTATATATTTATTATACATATTTGCCTTCTCCCGTGTTGATAAGAGTATTAAATACTTGACAAATCTTCCTTTGAGGTACATTCTGAACAGGAAAAAACTGTTCTTATCGCAATTAAACATTTTAATTGATTGAACGCCCTGATTGCCGTATATTAAATCGTTACCCCTGTGTCATGAGATTCACATACACAGCCTTAGGATTAAGTATGAACTAACATTACCACGATCAGAATGGTGGTGATGAGAGGGAGCACCACACAGCGGATATCACACATTTAGACCTTAAATAGTAAACTCACAGCGTTGCATTCTTTTTATTCTGCAGCAGCATTTATTATTAGCGTTACAGTTCGCATCAGTGGCACTTTTTTTTAAAAGATGTGGATATGGAATCTCAAAGAGGTCCTGAAGTTGTGTTTAAAAAGCATTAATTCTGAAATATTGTAGTCGAGGGTCTATGCAAAAACCTATCATGCATAAATCATGCAAAAGTCAGTTGAAATTAACAGATATGGAATACTTTCAAATTACTGAATTACATTTCTCCAGTTATTTTTCTTTCTTTCTTTTTTTAAGGTTAACACTGCAGTCACTGTGTTGGGTTTGTAAATATACACATATACTTTTTCTCTTTTTTTCCATGCCTCCCAATCACGTTGAAAGTGCTTGCGGTGACTGAAAGGTGTGCTGACATAATTACAGCACTGAGGTAGAGCAAGTACAGCAGCGCACACACTTGAAAAATGAATGAATAAATCATTCTCCCTCTTAATCTCCAAAAGGTTCTGCTGACCACAAAGTGCAAATGTGGCATTTCCAGTGGCGTGCACCACAACCTGAAGTTGTTTTACTGCGACTTTGAATGTGCCCTCTTTTTTTGAAAGCCAAAGTGAACTTTGACTTGCAAATAATCATGTCGAGTTGAAAAAAATTAAAGTACAGCCTCCGCAGTGAACGCCATTTGAATTTTTCTTGTTTAGCACGCATAAATCTTTTGCAAAATGCACTCACTGCTTTCAACGCTAATAGTGTACACAGAAATCAAAGCTGTGCATTTCTTGCAGAGCAACAAGAGATCTGCATAATGTCGGCTCCGGCAATGAAGAGCAAAACGCAGATCCGCGGCATCGCTCCCTTGCTTTCCTTCCAATAACATCATTAGCATTTCGACATCATCGGCCTAATTGTTGTCGGTAGCTCTGAGAAATGCGTGCCTTGGAGTGGGAGTCGGAGTGCAGGGGGCTGGGTGTTGCTGCTGTAAGGCCTTGTGCTTATCAGTGCAAGGCAGATACTGTTCCTATGGTCCTGGCTGACAGGTGAGGTGTGTGTGTTGGTTGCGGTTGTCAGTGAACCCCCGGGACAGGTGCTGAGGGATGGGTTCGTATTTGGGAGCAGGTGCACCTCCCCTCCCCTTCCTCCTCTCTTGTCTTGTTCCCTCGCTCCCCCAGGAGGCATATGGTGAGAGTGATTGGAGAGACCTGGGGCCCACAGGGAGTGCTCCTCTCCCCAGTTCATCTGTTCCAGACGGGGCCCTGCGGGACACTCAGGCTCTCCTGAGGTCCCTGTTGGCTGGGAATCAGGCCGAGTAAGCGGCTTCGCTTTCTGGTTGACTGCTTTGTTACCGTGTTGGGCGGTCGCCGTGGCCACCCCACTTAGATTTACACTGTGTAGCATTGTACGCTGCAATTTTGTCATCAGGACACATGCTGAACGCCTATTAGGTCACGCCCTCTAATTCGTTTGCTCCGTACTCCATTTGTACGCAAGTGTTGGTTTTAATTTGCCGACTCTTGTCGTGTCCCAGTGTCAGTGCTTGGAATAGAAACGCCATCTTGCTGCGATTTCACAGGCTCATATATTTGTGAACCAGCTTACAAATGTGATGTAGTTCTGAGTGCACTAGGAGAGAGAGTTATGGGGGCATTTTAGGCCTTGTATAATATGTGTACCTCTTTTATGTGGTCATTTATTATAAGGCGAGCTCTATGAATAATGTATGATTAAAAGGCTTAATGGATACACTGGGACTCGTCAAAATAAAAGCAAAAATCCATTTGCTCTCCCTGTAGTAAATCTACTAGCTTGTCCTTGGGCTAATTTCCAACTTGGGACTTGGTGGGGGAGTGAGTGCATGTCTTGATAGCGATTTCAAGGGAGGGAGGTGTTGGTTGTGCTGTAAAGTGAGAGAGAGACAGAGAGAGAGAGAGAGAGAGAGAGAGAGAGAGAGAGAGAGAGAGAGAGAGAGAGAAAGAAGACGGAGGAGGAGGAAAAGTGAAATGAGACATGGACGAGAAACAAAGTCGGGAATACCTCTTTCTCATGATGTCTCCCTCCTTCATCTCACTCTATCCCAGAGCCTCTCTTTCCCTCCTTCCCTCTCTCCCGTCTCTGTCTCTCACCATCTTATGGCTCCTTCCCCCTGCCTCCGAGCAGCTGCCACTTCTGAGCCTGAAGAAAATGAAGGCAGATGAATCAATTTGGCCTGTGGCCCTAAAGTGCACTTGTCTGCACCCCAGCCTGGGCGGGGGGGATAATGAGCCGATAGATTGAGCCGGTGCCGGAGCCCGGCACTGAGCGCCGAGGTGCTGGAGCCCGCCGCACCGCCGGGCCCCACTCACATACACACACACACATGCATACACATACTGCTGATGCCTCCCTGAGCAGCGGTAGCAGCCTGTCGCTGGGTTAATGGGGGTGAGGGTCCTTTGCGCAGGACACTTTTCAGAACAAATTAGAGGAAGGATCTGTATCCGTCCTCTTCAGCCCTCCCTTCCCTGTGTTGCCCCTTGTCTCCTCCTGCTCTGCGCAAGGGAAGCCCGGAGAGCAGATTGGAGCGTAGTAGTGCGGAGGAGAAGAGCATCAAGGCAGCTAGAAAGGAAGGGGCGGGCAGGGGGCAAGATCCTAGGGTAATAAGGATTGACACTGGGACAAGGCTGAGACACGGCCTCCCTGAACGCTGTTGACAGGTGACGGCAGGCTAGGGAGAGACGAGGCAGAGTGAGAGGAGCCGGAGCAAGGAGAGGAAACACGAGGTTAGGACCACCCCCACCCCCCCAAAACCTCCTGCAAGGTGAAGGAGGTACGATCAAAGGAGCAGGACAGCAAAGCATCACCCACCAGCCTCTAGCCAGCACCCTACTGACAGGTTGCAGATTGATCAATGCTGCAAGGAGAGTGAGGAAGAGTGAAAATAAAAGGGAAGTTAGCCAAGCCTAGCATGAACTGATGTGAACCACCACTGTCTCCGTCGATGCCTTGACTAGCCCTTTCTAAGCAGGCTGTGTGACTTCACCCAGGGTTAGAGTGGTATAAATGAGCAAACCCAAGTCGGCACTCCTCAACTTGGGGGGAAATTAAGATGCTGGGGGGCCCTTTGAAGATAATTAAAGAGCACAGAGCGGCAGCCTCCAGAGAGGGACTGCAGACATGTTCAATACCGAGACTAATGGAGCTAATTTCCAGTACATTATTCATGTAAAACACAGGCCCGTACTTAGCTATGTTTTTCTATCTGTCGTCTTAAGTCAAACCACCCCCCGCCCGCTCCCACATACACAGATTAACCGCATTCACTTGCTGCTTCATCCTGATTAACCTTGTGCCAATACTGCATGGGTCAAACCTTCAATATAAACAAACTTAATCCAACTATAACTCCTTCAAACGGCCAGGTGGCCGAGAACTGCTCCCTCAAGGCTGCCCAGAAAATTACGTCAAGCACCGTGGAAAGGCATTATGACCTTGAACTGTGTCACCACTTGCAACCAATCACATCTCAATAGAGACCATTAGCCCCACCCTCAAGCTCACTAACTTGTCCTTTAGCATTAATGAGTACACAAAAAGGAAAAAACAACATATGAAAGCTGTAGAGTTGGGAGCTTAGGGCCAATTAAACACCTCCCTAGACAGGAAATTAGTCCCTGCCTTAATCACAGGCAGTCAGCGTTGCCAATCTTTTGTCAGAGTTGGTGAATTCCTGCCTAGATCAATTGCTCTCCTGTCCCGTTGAACAGCGGCTTGGGGAATGGTCCTCGCACACTTCATCATTAACCTAGGCGGCTAATTAGACACCATGCTCTGATCAATAGCCAAGTTGATTGCTGACTGGGTAATGTAGCTAGCTGCGGGCCCTGGAGGAGACGGAAACACTTTGGGTGCCTTCAGGAATTTGTCAGCAACACTGATGCTGGGTAAACAAAGTAATCAACGGCTGCACTTGACGGCGGCGTGACGCCGACTGTACTGTGACGCTCTGTCTCTGCCATGCCCGCCTGCCTGCCTGCCAAGGAGGATTGCTCTCTTTGTGCTCTCCTTGAGAGGAGGAAATCAAAAAGGCCACCGTCTATTTTGAGATTCAAGGAGTGATTAGGCTGACAGCTAGTGGAGCGAGAGCGGGAGAGGCAGAGGGGAAGGCGGGTGGAGGTGGAAGTCAAACCTGATTAGGCCCACCTGCCAGGTTTCTCTTCCTTCCATCTCTACACCCTGATTGCTTGGCGGCAGCTCCCTCCTCCTCCTCTTCGCTGCACTCACCCTACCCCACCCCCGTCCTGTCACTGTTGACCTCAGCGCACTGCTAATGCCCCTTGGCCAATCAGCATGCTTGCCCTGGCGGCGGTAGGGTAATTAAAAGGGAATTGTGTCTACTTGGCATGTGAGCTGGTGGGCACAAGGGTAGACAAACACTCTCTCTCTGCCGCCTCGCCTCCCTCCCTCTCTCCCAGCCAGGTGGTAGCGTACAGGACCTGTCAGATTAGCTGATGACCCTTTTAATTCTAGCCCAGCCGGGGGCCATAATTGATATTTACCGGGAAAGGTTAATTGTAGCAGTGATCTGCTTAAATTACAGTGGAGATCAGGAGAACGGGGCCAGCTACCATGTGCGCCACCAGGGGAGCTGCTACATGCAAACTGCTAGTCAAATGGATTACACCCCACGGCCACCGCCACTGTACTCTAAGGTGGGGAAACAGCACGGGATGTTGTGATTGGCTGGTGCTGCACCAGCACAGTCTTCCTTGCTGTGCTCGCCAACCTCCCATCTGGCCGGGAATTTGAATGCATGCCAACTGTGGGTCTTGATAGTCTGCAATAAACCAAACCTTCCAGGCTGCATAAGGGTCACCATGATGTGGGTGGCTGCCATTTGTACATTTAAGCTGCTGATAGCTAATATACTGATGATAGGTAGAGTTTTTTCTGAATTTATTTTCATGACAAGAAAAAAGCAGATATAAAATGAAAAGAAAGCATAATCTTCTCTGAAATGTTGGCAAAGGCTGAAGTATGTATATAAAGCGTTGTCTTCAGAGGTCATACTGAATGTTTTTTACCAACCTCAAAGAGCTGTTTGTGGCCTTGTGGTGTTAGCTAATGAATAGTGCCGAGTGTGGAGTTGTTGTGGATTTTAGATAGTATTGAGCAGTGGGTCCCAATGTTTTACTGATTTGATCTTTTCAGGAACATTACATTTTTTTATACTGTATAGGCCAAGGCTAAGGTAATCACATAATAAAAAACATTTAGCTGCTTCTCACATTATTGTATGTGCAAAACATGGCCAGGTAGGATATTTCATCTGACCTGAGTTGAGCAAATCGATGAAGTTATATTAGAATATTGTATGAATATATGAATATATAGATAAAATCAGTCTCTAAATTGATCAAATTCAACATAGTCCACAAAAAATCAACTGAATTTGCAGTAATGTTCTGAGTCTGCATGCCAACTGTTATGGCTACTGTGTTTATGACATTGTTGCTGTTGCTGGCTGGTATGACTAACAATAGTGGGTGGAGGTTTGGGGTTGCAGGTGTTTTTGCTACTGTCAGTTCTGCTTTGCATTTAGCCAAAACACAATCCGACACCAAGCTGTGAGTCACCGCACTGATTTTGTGTTTCCCTCAGGTTAAGAATAGAGGCACCATGGCCCAGTGAACGTCAGCTGAAGCCATTGTAGTTACTGTGTGCTGTATTGTTATGCATAGCTGTCTATTAACTTAATGGAATCTGAACCTTTCATTTGTGTCCCGTTTGAAACATCATTGTCCTACTATTGTTTTGCAATGTGTGAAGTTTTGAATTAAATTGATAGTTCGGATCCTCAGTGGCTGCTTCAAGGTTGAAGCTCCTGTAACTGCAAACAACTATTTAAAGAAAGAAGTCACTCTCCCTCTGTGTATGTTGTCATCCCAGCTTCTCTCACATGCGTGTTTGTGCATGTGAGCGTTCCCAACCGGCTAGCTCACGGCCTTCGCTCTGCACTGCACTGATACAAAGGTTGCAGCTGAATGCCATCCCGACCGATGGTGGCGTTTCAGAAGTGTAGTGCCCATCCTCTAGTGCCCCCTCGGATAATCACTATTAGCTCTGGAAGCACTATTTTCACTGCTAGCAATGTTAGCACCATTAGCTGTGAGCTGCCGGCTCAGCTGACTAATGATTCTTCAATAGATGAACTGTACTGCTGTTTTTGCATTTGTATGTAGATACCTTTGCTGCATATAAACCCAAATAAGACTATGGTGTTCACAGTACTGTAAATTTCATGTCATTTGTATTAAACTGGGAAACCGACTCTGGCATGGCCTTTTAATCCATAACAGTTTGAATCTTCTCCTTGTCATTTTATGCAAGTAATAAGCCACTCTGCTGTGACTTAAAGTTGTATCAGAGCAGCTTTTAGGATTAGACATTATGCCTCTCTAATGTGTGAAAAGTAACTGCCTCTCAGGGTATACTGCCTAATTGTGAACATAGTGGTTTGGTTCATAATTTGAAGATGTCCTTTTTCTTGTGTCCCCTGCAGATCAAACCTCTAGCGCTACGTCCGGTCAAAGTCAGCGAGGACGAGACAGTGCAGGAGCTCAGCCGACCGCATAGGAGCAACCCCAAGGAGCAGCTCAGCGAGGTGAGTCCCTGCATGAGACCTGTCCCGGTTTCACAGACCTCCTACGGCGACCAGGGCTATCCGCTTTCACAGGCCAAGACAGGGGACCCCTGAGGTGAAATATAGAGAGTGGGTGGGCGACAGCAACATTGACGCAGAGATCAGAGAGCAGCTGGTGCAGTAGCTCCTGCTGTTTCCAGCTATCACTTCATAAATCCCCTGCGCATTGGGGAAAGGACTGGTTGGCTGGCGGCACACAGACAGGAAACGATTTGGCCGGTCACACAGCATCACCTTGTTGGCCCAACATTATTTAAGCACGGCGTGGTTAAATGTAGACATGACCTAACACAGTTCAGCCAGGTGTGGGCTGACCTCGCCAACCCCAGAATGGAACGAGTTAAAGAAGCCGTTCCAATTATCGCTGCAGCGGCATCCATATGCCAGCCCATTTAGAGGATGAGTAGGTGGCAAAGGAGAATGGAGGCCAGGCAATGGTGCAGCATAAGGGATGAAATAATGCAATTTAGATACAGGGGAAGTAATGAGAATTTATGCAAAATCCCAAGCGGCTCATTTTAAATGAATGTAGAAATATGCTTCCTAACTAATGCCTGTCAAGCAGACCTCCCAAACCTAACGAAATTCAATCAGACTGTTCATTTAGCTGACGAAAGCAGGAGGAGAGAGAGAGAGAAAGGAGAGGAAGGGAAATGTGCAGCTCCCTTTTCCAGCAGGGGTGAAATGATGGAAGGAAAAAGATTTTAATGAACTTATTAAATGCATTGTTTTAAGCTATTCAGCATCCCAATTGAAAATCCAGCTTGATGAGGAAAAAAAATAATTTTTCCCAACTCAATCCTCTTTTCTCTACGCCTTGCTGCTATGTTTCTCTTGTGCACTGTCCCCCCTCTTCCCCTCGTACTATGTCTCTTGAATTTGTGTAAAAGGCTGTCTTTTAATGAAAAAGTCAGGGGGAAGAGGCGGGCTTGTCAGATAAAAGACCGACGCTGGTTGACAGCTCTGACAGGGATATACGACAAGCACAGAGAGGAGGGGGGCACGGATGAGGGGGGTGGTAGAGTGAGGGTGGAAGTGGTGGTGGTTGCGTTGATGGAGTTGGGGGGGGCAGCACTGTTGAAAATTGCACATTGTAATCGCCGACGGTGTTAGATGTGGCATGTCTCTCTAATCTGCTGCCAAATAAATGGTGCACAGACACTGATCGTTGTAGCCACGGCATCCATATCTGTCCATCTCTCTCCCTCTCTACCTCTCTCTGTCTGTGAGTCTGTCCCTGTTGTACCCCACTCAGTAAAGGCCTACACACAGCGAGATTCCTCACCAATACTGTGTCCTCTATATTTCTTATTTTTTCAGCTCCGTGAAGTCTCCGCCACCGCACTGAGAGCACTGCTAATTTTCGTAAAACACGCTCCACCACATCAAAGCGGCTCCCCAGCTTTAAGAGCTCTTAACTAATGATGCCGCGTCTGCAACGAGTAAAATGGATTTCTCTTGTCTTACCGCCAAAGGAAATGGAGACAAATGTGACATGTGGACGCGCCCGCCTGCCCGGCTGTAAAAACAGTCATGCATCAATTTGGGAGCAGGGGGTGAAAAAAAATGCAGGGGATGCTGTTTGTTCATTGCCATGGTTGGGTCTTTATCTGTTTATTTTGACTAGGTAATTGTGCCTGCGGTGCAGCGGGGCCCCGGCACTAAGCCACACAGGGATTAGGGAAATATGAGGTGGTGCAGGGGGGTGGGTTCCACCGCATCTGTGGAGGAGAGAGCAGCAGCTGTGGTTCTTTCAGGGTCTCTAACACCCTCCTGTATCCACCCACCTTAACTCACCCAGCTACCTGAGAGGGCATACACGTTCGCATCCCTTCCCTCATCATGCTCCATCGACCTCTGCCCGCCTCCCTGCAATGACAAAAACCAATAGTCTGGGAGGGAGAAGATGGACTGGACCCTCCCCTCTTGTCGCCATGTTTTTCTTTTTTCTTTCTGTTTTTTTTTTTTTTTGTAAGGAGAGTAGAGGAGGGGGCATGGAAATGGGGAGAGGATTAGGGGGCGGATTTAGCAACATTTCTCTTCTTCGGGGCTGTTTAGTTAACCCTTAAATGCCGCCAGCATCCGCCCCATCCCTCTCGCCACCAACCACCATAAACACACACACACACACACACACACACACTCATCCTCCTCCCTCTCCTCCCTCCCTCACACTCCCTCTCTGGGGCGGGTTCTTAAATCCTTTTGAAGTCCTAAGCGCTGCAGAAATCCATTGAGAGCCATGTATAATGGCTTTTAAGAGAGAGTGTTTAGCTGGATGCCGACCCTATGGCTTATGAACCGCTGGCGTTTTAATGGATCCCCTCCACCCCACCCCCTTTCCTCCCTTCACCGGCACTAAATCCAATGGATTGTCCCTCATTATCATTTAAATAAGCCTCTCTTTTTGCTCAGAATGCTCCAAGTTGAATGAACTCTACATAGTAAGGCTAATTCCAAATGGCCTTGGCCTCCCACCACCTATTCACATATGCACACACACACACAAGCACACATATCTAAGTGCACTCACAACATGCACAGACAACAGGCCACATTTTCTCTGGAACACATATTGGCCCCTTTGTATCCACACATTCTGCCTTCTGTGCAGCTCTTCCTGCCCTTTCTTCTGGCCACGGTAGTGAAGGGAGTGGAGAGCTTGAGCAGAGCGGGAATAGCCTTTTGATTCCCGCAGAGCCTGCTTTCCGGTTCGCGGCAGGACTCCTCCCTAATCGTCACCGCAGGAGCCGTCCTGCGAATCAGAGGGGCACGCAGGCGATGATGAGGGCTGAGGCCAAGAGCAGGTGTGGGAGAATGGATGAGGGGTACCAGGAGGGTGCAAAACAAGAGAGGCAGCGACAGTGAAGGTGTGGGGGAGGTCGCTTGGATTGAAGGTGGACCTATGGATGAAATTGGTCTAGCAGAAAAGTCCCCTCCAGAGACCAGGGGGGAGAAATTGCCAATCTAGACAGAGGAATAAAAGAAGTGAAAAGTGGAAGTGGAGGGAGGGATTTGGAGATTGGTATTCGCGCTGGGCTCTGACAGACAGAGCCAGAGAACAGAACAAAACCTGGCTTTTTCTGTCTCCATCCTACTCTTGTTCAGCATTTAGACGACTGCATTAGGAAACACAGGAGGAGTTTGATGGGCCAAAACACCTCCCTAAATGCATGAACATTTATTTATCCTGGGTATAAGGGGTTTGGTTTGGTCCAAAATGGGGCAGATGCCATTAAAAAACAAAAAAAACAAAACACAAAATATAGATGAAATTGGAAAAACAGTATCAAATTAAGGATAGCAGTGTATTGACAGACAAAATTATATTTTAGATGGTTAGTCTTTCATAATAAATATGTAATGATAACATAATGTGTTTCTGTCTGTAAAGGATGTAAAGCATTGGAAATGATCTCTTGCCTGTTGATGCTACTTTTATCCAATACAGTTTGTTTTGAGTGCAAAACAAATAAATTATAAGATGGAATAAGATGAGAAGCAGACATTTTTGGTTTGCAGGGTACCTGAGCTGTTACTCACTCTCAAACAACAATTTCTATATCAAGGTGTGTTTTGTCATTTTATCTACTGGAGCAAGTGATGGATTTACTCCCATGTGTCTATCAATGTCAGTTGGCACTGCTGAAGGCACAGAAGCAAGTGAATTCAAACAAATAAACGGTGACAGTTAATCTTGACCTGCACTGCAGCTGCATCCTACCTGTTTTGTAAAACCAACTGAAGCATAAATATTTTTTTTCTGCAGAAAGTCAACAGGCACGAGAACACATTATTTACTAGGGCTGGGCTAATACACTAATCTACCGTTTCCATACTATCACCATACTGTGTTGCTGATTCAATATGTATGCGATTATATGAGTATTGCGATTTATTGTGATTTTTAAACAGTAAGTTTGGTATTCAGCATGCACGTAGTCCATGTAGATGTCCGCAAGTCAAATATATCAGTTATTGTCAGGCATTATATATTTTTTTTTTTTTCCAGCAACCCAAAGAAACAAAGAAAGAAAGACAGATATTCCTTTATTAGTCCCACAGTGGGGAAATTCAGTTTTACACTCTGTATTTAACACACAGACATTTACATGCGTCAATGGAGAGATGTCAGAGTCATTGGGGCTCCTCCTGACAAGCGGTTCCTTGCTCAGGGGCACCTCGGCAGTGCCCAAGATGTAGACTGGGACCTCTCCAGAAACCAGTTGGTCTTGGTCCATGGTCATGGTCTTGGTCCATGGGGTCTTGAACCCGTGACGTCCACGTCCTAACCCAAGCACACACCCCCCCCAAAATCAAAGAAAGCTTCCCTCACAAATTAGTGGGATTTTCTTTTTTATTTATAGGGGAGATGTAACATGTTTTATGCTTTTGGTGAATATAAAAGTTACAGTTCCCTTTGTTAACACTTTATTTTGAAAATCAGATGTAGTCATGTGTATACTCTGTCAAGTCTGTTGCTAGCTCTACCATTAGCTCCATTCTCAGCTCCATCAGGCTGTTTGAATGGTTTCACCATAAATGTCAGTATATAGGTGCTCTACAGTTGTAGCATGGGCTGATTTGATCATGGAGATGTTGGTGACAGCTGGCTTGCCTGCACGTTACCACAATATGATTACATTTCCTGTCCATCACAGAGTCAGACTGCAGCCTTAGCCAGTGTTTCCCACTTTGGATTTAAATGTCGGAGTGCAGATCGTATCCACGTGGACCCTCTGCCGTTTTCTACTTCATTGTTTTCATCATTGACAGATACAGAATGGATATGTTGGCGCATTACTCAGACTACAACAATAAAGGCCTCTGCATAGACTCAAATGAAGCAATAATGGCATTAAAAAATAAGTAATTATTATATATTGTGATACATAGTTGAATTGATTTTTTTTTCCCCAGCTTTATCATTAACCATACATTTGCCTCAAAAGGTACCCTATGGATCAGCATCATGTTTTAAGGAAAGCATGTACACTTCACACCATGCTAAAGATGCATTTATGCAGCCATAGAATGGAAATTGTGCACTGTTTTAATTATAGTCTTACGAAATAATTAAGGAGTTCCTCAGTGTATTTCTATGACAACTCAAATTAAGTCTCCCAGCAGGACATGAGTGATTGTTTTTAGAGCGGGTGCCGCTCAGCCACCCCCCAGAATGTGTGGTGATGTGTGCGGGCGCGGGGTACATGGCAGGGCGGGTAAAAGGTTAACGTGAATATTGATATTAAAGCGGTGCCGCTTCATCATGTCTGTGTCAGCGAGTGAAACGCTCCTTAAAGGTCATCCCTGTTCTCCTCTCTCTCCCCACAGAGTTCCACTCACTCGCTGTCAGGCCGCGGCTACTCGGTAAGTGGCATTTTCATGCTTCATAGCTTTACGGCAGAATTACAATCTCCAACGACCCGCTTTATGGCCCCGGCGCTCGACATTTTAATTATGTTAAATAGAGTAATGGAGAAATCATGATATTAGGAACATTAATTCTGGCTGACTGACTGATTAAATTGCGGGAAGGTGTCCTGCGCTACCTTGGCGAGAAAAGAGCCTTGTTTTATTGGCATCGATCAGCGCCGTTCGCCGGCGCTGCAATTTGGCTGTCAGAGTTTTATGTCTTCCTCCAGTGACTGTTCCTTTTGCTCACATATATGACAATATGCCTAAAAGGCTCTTAAAGGCCCCTGTATCTTTGCAATAAATACAACTTCTCATCACCACAGAAATGCATCTATATGTACACCTTCAGGAGGAGTCGTAGCAGTGTCTTGTGATTTGTTGGAAACAACTGACTGTTCATTAAAGAAGTCCGTGAGATGCTTTCTGTCAAAGACCATGTGTTCAAGGTAAATGTGCCCGAGAGAAATATTTAGTGACACCTTGGAAAACGTCAACCTGATCCTTTCAAACATACACTCGCACACAAATTGTCAGAGTACGACTATTTTTATCCCTTGAAAGCATCTGTTGCCTTGCCCCAGTGCTTCTTCCAACCATAAATATGTGCTCTTCCTCTCCCTCCTGTTTCAATGATGTGCCGAGTCTCTGGGTAATACAGACAGCAGTCGTCCTTTATGTCCTTTGCTTAAAGGGGAACTAATAAGAGGAACATTCTTTAAAGTGTGCTACTTTTAGCTGATGAGTGGCATATGGCAGTTCTTATTGCAGCTTGGAAGCAATCATCCCAACAAACAAAACAACTATAAATGGTTTGTCATCGTTAATCTGCCTCAAAGGACTGCCGTTAAAGTGCTGAACAAAGCTTAGCTTCCAAAGACCTTGATCTCTGTGCGATCTTTTTTTTTTCATTTTGTTTTAATAGAACATGTCACATTCCTATTCCCCAGCGGCCGCATACTCACAGATGGATGAAAACAAACAAGACCTTCCAAAAAAGCTTGTGGAGCCCTTTGGCTCGAGCTGTCAGTTTGAGTCGGCAGGGAACGAGGCCTTCTCTTTATCTGAGAGGAGGGAGGGAGGAGTCAGAGGAATGGAGGTGGAGGGGGCTCGGCGGTGGTGTCGTTGGCGTTGTGCAAGCAAAGGAAAGTCCAGTAACGAGGGCAGGAAGTTTGACGTTGTCTGGCTCCGCTCTTTGGCTATCTGCAGCGTTCGTAGCCTCTGGGTACCTCCTGGGTGCTGAGCTCTGACTCTCAATCTGCTCTGCTGCAGGGCCCGCTTGATTTCCGGGGTCTCCTTATCTGTAAGTGCTTCAGGCTTTACAGTATGATGGTTTCGAAGGGGGTGGGGGCAGGGGCATGGGGTGTAGGGTCGGGGGGCTCCAGGGAACTACCAGGCAGAGGCTGAGTGAATATGGGAGGAGGAGGGCGAGGAGACAGCCGGGGGCTGCGTGGAGTGTTATGGCTGGCTGGAAGAGGAAGAGAGAGGCTGCGTATGTGGGTGGTGGGCTGTTTGTGAGGTGGGGAGGGGGATTCGGGGGGAGGGGGGTCAACGAGGCAGGCACACAGGCGTAGGCAGCACCACCGGCCACCAATAACATGGACAGGGCTATCTTCTGCTTGGCCCCTGGCACTGATCTCCATCTCCTGCTCTGCCTCTCCACAAACACTCTTAAAATCAAGCTGCTGGGTGGGGGCTGGTTATCTGTCACTAGGCACTAAGAGGTAAAAAGGCAATCTCTCCTGACAGTTTGTTTTCTACTTCTTTGGGAGATAACGCCTCTCCTTGTTTATGCTTCCATATGTCTCTCTTCTTATGTTGCCTGCCAGGCTTGAATGGCCTCATTTGAATGGTTTACACAAGAATGTAAAGAAAGTTTCTCAGCTTTAATGCCAGACTCAAAAATTGAAAACTGTTTGGACGCAGAAAATCCCTTAATACTGTGCTAAAATCATTTGGCACTTACATACATTGTCGGCTGGTGGTTTTGCACATTAAAAACGCTGCATGCACAGAACATCATCTGCACACATCCTGCAGAAACACGTCTCCTCGTCAGTCTGTTGTACTTTGTCTCATCTCACTTGCTTCATGTCTTTCTTTCTTTGTCTACACTGAAAAAGAAAATAAAAATAATCATAAGTATTTCATCACTAAGTGACAGTTAAACATTTTCTAATTGGATCCAAACTTCCAAGTGTTGACAGTGCTTTCTAGTTGTGAATTTAGCAGATTATAAACACTGTGGTGTAAGTGAAATGAGCCTCTGCAGCTGGTGCAAGTACATGTTAAAATGAAGCTGTTCACCGCTCATCATTTCAATACGTTCATATTGGACGATTGTAATAGTAAGTGATTGCAGATTTTTTTTTTTTTTTTCCCCCAATTTGCCTGAGAGGCATTTGCAATTCTAAAAATAGTGGCCATTGACTTTTATTCTTGCCAAGGTGAACACAATTAGACAATGGAACATTAAAAGTACTAATATCCTTTGTATATATAGCGTACAGTAAGAGCAACCTAGTTAAAGTGTTAATGTACTGTATAGTTAACTTTTCTCTCTACTGACTGGTAAATGAAGGCAAAAGGCCAAAAAAAATCTCTTAAAAAATCTTACAATGAATTCAGTTTATAGTTAGACAACTGATGTAATGTTCATTTCCACAATACCAAATCATAGAAGGTGGTCAGCAGTGACTTGCTGACATCTGATTGTTAACTGTATTCCCATTGTTAGGAACTGGCCTTATTGAGCTTATACTGAAGGACAGACGGGACAACAGATACTGCATATAAGATAAGATGAAAACAAAATGTAAGTTAACCCTCATCCTACCAACATGTTTAACATACAAGGATTACCATTTCTGCTAGTTACCATTAGTTATGTATGTTAAATTATAGATAAATAATTCTAAATATTTAAACATATAGATATACAGTATTTAATGATTAATATATTAATATATACTTTATGCATATATGTACTATATACAGTATATATACAGTATACAGTATATACAGTTTATCCCAAAAACTGCATGTGATTATCATAAAGTGGTCATGTCTATAAAGGGGAGACTTGTGGGTACCCATAGAACCCATTTACATTCACATATCTTGAGATCAGAAGTCAAGGTCATGCCAGTTTTTCCTAAAATTTTGCCTAAAATAAACACATATACACTGCATATATATAGTATATAGCAAGAGATTTATTATCAATTAAAAATGATGCATATTGTATAAAATGAAAAAGACATACATGAGCACATGAGGAAAGTTGTGTCTGCTGCCTCAGTCTCTGTCTGTTTGACTCCCCAATAGTGTGTGATACTTTAAATTAACCCATGGCAAAAATTAAAAACATAGTTAGTTCGTTAGTAATAGTTATTAAAATTGCATTGGTGTATTGGGGGCTTTTGACTGGACTCGGATACAAGAAAGAAAGAAAAAGAAAGAAAGATATTCCTTTATTAGTCCCACAGTGGGGAAATTCAGTTTTACACTCTGTCGTTCACACAGTACATATACATGTCAATGGAGAGATGTCAGAGTGAGGGGGCTGCTCCTGACAAGCGCCCAGAGCAGTTGGGGGTTTGGTGCCTTGCTCAGGGGCACCTCGGCAGTGCCCAAGAGGTAAACTGGCACCTCTCCAGCAACCAGTTGGTCTTGGTCCATGGGGGACTAGAACCCGTGACCTCCGTGTCCTAACCCAAGTCCTTATGGACTGAGCTACTGCCGCCCCCACATTAGTATTTTTAAAAAAACACAAAGTCAAACAGAAAAAAATGATATGAAGTTATTAGAACAAATTGACAAAGTTATGAAAAACTGGAATGAGAATAAAGCAGCTGTGCGATATGACAAACATTATCCCTCTGGGGTCTGTCGGAGTTGAAATGTCACAGATAAGTCTCAGCAAACTAATTTCACTAGATAGGGTAACGACAAACCACCTTCAGTTACTTATTGATGTGAGCAGGACGTGTTTATCCAGGTGTTGACATTGGTAGACTTCCACCCATCCTTCAGGGCCTAATCTCTGGACCGCTGAGTCCAGCAGCGATATGTAGCAGCAGGACTGAGACTCGCTATCTGGCTCTCTGTGGAAGACTGGATATGGAATTGTTTATCAGGTTGCCTCTCTCCTGTCTGCTTTGTGCAGGCTTCATTATAGCCGCGGCTATGTTTGGGAGACAATATCTGCGCCTTGTTTCCTGCGCTGCTACCTGCTTGTTGTTCCACTGGAGATTGGCCTGGGCTCTGGCGATTTATCATCCTCTCTCAGGGGCTCCTTGATAAAGAACCCAACATCCCCCTCTGCGCCCAGGAGATACGGGCTGCAAGAGACGGGGAAAATGTCAAAGAATCTCACTGCAACTATCTGCCCATCCTGTCGCTACCCCTGGGCTGGATATTCTGTATAGAGGAGGAGACATTTTAGCTAAGCGAAAAAGACAACACACCTCCCTTTCCTTTCAGATGAAGTGATTGAGCCCCAGTCTCACATCCCCCCCATCTTCTAAAACCACCCAAGGCCAAGCTACGGCTCATGTTTTCACGCACGATAAAAGCATAGAGCTTTGTCTGACAGTATAATCTGACTAGTCTGTTTTGGGAGGGTTTATCTCGGCGGTGTCAGGGAGTAAAACCTCAGCCTGAGTGTTTGGGTTGAGCGGGAGTGCTCGGAGCGCTCAGACACACCCATCCTTCATTTCCCCTGCTCGGGTTGTCATAATCATATTTAACGCTAAATGAGTCTACACTCTAAACAGAGCAGTCTCAGAGTCATTTGTGCATTCTTAAACAGCCTTGTTTTAATTGATTTGGCATTCACGACCTCCGCATTGTGGCAAATACGCTTCCCTGTCTGAGTCACAAGGCTTTTTACAAGATCTTTATCGAATACAAGGATTATGTCACTTAATTATAATAGAAGCCATTAAAAGCTTCACGCTTTATTAAACAAAACGACACAGATTCACTGGATTAAATGCTAAACACAGCGATTGAAAGGAAATTGAGTGTAAATTATATCTTAGAATAATTTTTGCAGCACTTTTTTTTGGGGGGGGGGGGGGGGGGGGGGGGTCACTCCACCATTGTCGGCGTACAGAGCTTTAACAGACAGCCGTGGCTGCTTCCCCCACAGTATTTGAAATCTGTTAACTGCCTCTTTGTGGCTCTCTCTGTATGTCTGCCTCTCTCACCCTGCTTACTTTTCAGTGGGGTGTGCAGGTGTCTTGATACCACCGGCTCTGCACATGGTGAAAATTAGTGAAGGAAACCAAGAGCCCAGCAGGAGTGGGCTGGGGCTCTGACATTGTCCTGGCCTTGGGGTGGGGCACTGCCTGTCAGGGGCCTCTCTATGCGGGCTGTCCGCCTTGAAAAACCTATTTGTTTATCCCCGTGTGCGGTCCGGCTTCAGATCCTGGACCCTGCTGCTCACAGCGCACCAGGGACCTGGGCTGTTGCCGCTAGCAACAGATAAAAATTGCTGTTAACCACAGCAGGGCCCACAACACATCAATCAACGGTTGTGCAGATAAAGGCTGCAGGCTTCTGGGGCCCCGGCTGAATGGCACGGTTGAAAATCCTTTTCCAGTGGCTGAGCACACACAGCTTCAGCAGTAGAGGCCTGGTATCATTCAGAGTCGAGGAGGGAAACTTCATTTTCGGCAGGTTTTGTTCTAATGGAGATGCATTAGAACGGCACCAACACAAAGAGGACTCTGGGAGAGGTCATTTGAATAAAAAGGCGACACTGTGAATTAGTGTTGACCGGGCCTCAGAAAACCCAGCCTCAGCATAGTTCAGTTGTTCCAAATGAACTCTTAATTGCTTTTGCCACTTGGCTTTGCTCTTAAGGCTGCTTAAAAGCTGGGACGTTCAGCCTCACCGCATTCCACATACCCCGATCGTTGGGACTGAATTGAGACAACAATTGGAAATGGCTAGCAGCTATACTCCCGAGGCCCAAATTGGCATTAGAACAAAATAATTTTTTCACTAGAGGTGACTTCAAACCTTTTTCAATCTAGTTCCACCACCCTTAAAGCTAATGTATGGTGATGACTTTGGTTGCCTGATAATGAAAAAGAACAATACTGATCTTTCCTCATATTAAATCCAGTTAATGTATTCCCAGACGAAGCTCTGTGCTATCACCCATGTTGGAGTTAGTCCAAATGAAACACAGGCTCTCGTGGGTAAAACCATTAGTCTTATCCCCCTAAGCCTGGCCTTGATTATCATCACTCTTATGTAGTTTGTCCTGGATGCACTGTCCCCTAACTCACATTTGCCCCACTTTAAACAAATAGCCCTATAATGTAACAATCAAACAATTCTCTGAGGATTTGTTTACTGCAGCCTTTCTCCCCATTAAGTTTCACGGACACTGTAGACAAATAAAGTGGTAATTCCACTTTATCATATGTTACATATACCACAATCAAGCAGCAATTACATGCTCCTTCCATTTGTAAGAGCTCCCAACGCCGACGTGGATGTTTTAATGAGGGCTGTAATGAACGCTCAGGGTGTTTGGCAAGTCTCCGAGATGTTGCCGGGGCTTTTATGGCTCCCCATTATAACGTACAATTTGCATCAGCAAATTACAATGCTCCATATCATTATCCTGCACCAAGGCCCGATCATAAATTAGAGCTCCAATTACAAACATCTATCCAGGAATGGGGAATGAATATGATGGCAGCCCAACATAAGCAGGCAGGAGGGAGAGGAAGCCTCCTGTGGATTGTGGGATGAGGCTTCCATAGAGGTGTGATATTCTCATAAACCACCCTTATGGGGAATTCATGCTTCCAAGAGGAAAAGAGCATTTTGGGGGGGAGAAAATGTCTGCTAGTTGTGTTTTGGTTGCTCCATATGTCATATTTCACAGCATGCTGCACGTTGAACTTTTTGGTATTTTAATCACCTTCCTTCTGCTTAACACAACACCCACTGATTCTGGTGGCTGACTGTTTCACACTCCTCATTCAAAGCTATGTAAGCCTGTCCATTCAGCTGTGCAGAGGAAGGGTCTATTGTGTCTCAATTCAGACCCAGCTATGTCTCTGTCTCTCCCAGTCCCCCTCTGTCGGATTCTCTCTCATTCGACGTGATTATACACTAGGGGGAAACATAATAAATCATGGAGATTTATCATGCTGCAGCTTATTAATTCAGCGCCACAAGTGTAATATTAGTCTGTGTCATTTAAAGAAGCCGGCATTGCAGCATTGCCAGAGTCCCCCAAGGAATCCAGAGGAAGCCATTTTAGTTTGGGTAGAACTTAATGATAAAAAAACTTTTCATTTCCCAACATGCGTCTTGGTTGTTCTTCACTCTTTCTTCTTCATGACACGCCTCTCTTACTCTAGCTGATATGGAGCTTCAGCGGCCGCCTCTCTCCTGAGTGTCGTTGTAGGGGAAACAAACAGCAGCGTACCTGTGATGGCTGTGTTGCCTGTAATCCGTGACCTGTGACCAAATCTCAACTGGAGAGGTAGAACAAAAGGTGTACGCCAACAGAACGCTTCAGGCGCCGAGCAGAAACCACCTCTACTGATGAGACAAAAGGCCTGCGGGTTTCCCGCAAACCCACAAGAGCTCCCCGACGCCGCACAAACAAAGCCTGAAATTAAGAGGAGCCAGAGGCAGGCCCATTTCTACAGCAAAGCTAAAGTGTTCCTTTTTCATGGCCTCAGTGGATTCCCGGTATTTGATTGTAATAGGGCAGAGATACGAAACAACACCTCGCCACTTTCAGTCACAGATTTTTGAGAAAGCAGGTTTCTCATCTTTTTTTCTCTTTCCAGCTCGCTAAACATTCACACCTCCCACCACACTTTCCAAGCTAATTTTAAAGGTACTAAATCCTCCTCTTGTAACCTTTGTCAGATGATGTTTAATTCATATTTTGTTTTGCATTTTAACCTTGCATATCTGTAGGATCAAACACATCCATCTGTGCTTTTTTGGCTGCAAAGCCAGAGCATAGAGGTTGACTGCAAGCCCTTGTTTGAGTTTGAGAGGTCACAAGATGAAGAGACTTTGCTCCATATTCACAAACACCTCCTGGCAATTTCTTCCTGCTGTCTTTAATGTTTCTATGAATCTATTAGGGTTAAAGCTACCACCCGCCTCTCCAACTCTATCCACGCGAGTACCTTTTCCAAAAACCTGTACAAAAAAGTTATACTAAGTAGGTCATGTTGTGCCACTCGTCTTCTAATCACTCAACGAAAAGAACACGATTTCCCTCCATCGGAGCCCCTGAGCCTTGCTCCTGGGATTTCACTGAGCAACACACACGCATTTGATTTTCTGGCATGTGTTTTCTCCTTTTCCTTTCTCTCTACACCTCTCTTTTTACTTTCTGTACCTTCTATCTGACAGTACACAAGCAACACCTACCCTGCCTCCGACTTCACCGCACACACACATAAGCAGCACCACCCCTCCTCCTTTTTCCCCTCCACCTCTCTCTCTCTCGCTGTCTCTCCGTCTCTCAGTGGAGAAGGTGTCTGACAGTAACAGCAGGTAAGGTATAAGATTACAGGAGAAGCAGGGGCAATTATACCTCCAGCTGATGCCGGTGTGTTTATGAGGAGAGTAACTGTTAATGACAGTGTTGTGGTTTCTCCAGAGGCCAGAGCACAGCTTAGGGAAACCTGCTGTTTTTTGTCAGCCTAGCTTCCTGCTATGTTGTAGATAAGTTTTTTTCTGTCTGCCTATCTGAATTTTGATCTTTCTCTCTTGCTCTCTCATGCATCGCTGACAGAGAGAGCCTTCAGTTTGCCTCTGTATTGACCTGACTATGGGCAAGCATTGGCACCTGTAATGTGTAACATTTGCAAAGAAAACTGGCTTCTTAAAGTTATAGCAGCTCGGCTTGGTAAAGCACACCGGTAAACATCTGTATGCACATACACTGATATGCAGGCCGGTGTTTGCACATGCAGGTCTCTCACTGGGGTTTTGGCTGCCTTGCCATTTCCCCCCCTATGTGCCTTCACACACGGCAGGTAGATAGCAGCAATTGTGTTGAGTTTGTGTTTGGAGCTTAATCATAACTGCACAGGGTTTCCAGTGACTAGCAGTGGCTATGGCCATTGTCAAAAAAGTTATGTGAATGAAAATGGGTTCTATGGATACCCACAAGTCCTCCCTTTACAGACATGCCCACTTCATGATCATCACATGCAGCTTTTGGAAGTCATAGTCAAATCAGCACACTGACAGCTGTTGTTACCTGTTGGGCTGGAGTTTGCTATGTTATGATTTGGGCATATTGTTAATGCTAAATGCACTGCCTACAATATTTGTCACTGCTTTTTGTAGTTAATTGATTTCCAATAATAAATACATACATGCATGAGCATAAATAGAACATATTTGCCCACTCCCATGATGATAAGAGTTTCAAATGCTTGACAAATCTCCCTTTAAGGTACTTTGAACACATGAAAAAATTTTGATTAATCACAGTTAACTATGGACAATCATGCAATTAATTATGATTAAGTATTTTAATCAACTGACAGCCTTAATCACAACATATTCACATTCATATATTATATACACTCTTCAACAGTATTTTTTATGCCATTCCATTTACTGTAAAATGAAAGCAGAACTGAAATAAAGAAATTAGATCGTATATCAAATACATATTTGTGTTAATCCACAACACCTTTAAATGTGCTGTGCAGCCCTACCTCACAGTTGTTATTTGCCATGTTTGACCATATGTAAATCCATATGCACTTCTGTCTGTGCCAGATGGTGCTAAGACACTATTTGTTTTTTTGTTTCCTGTGAGGCTGCACCTGTTGGGGCTAAATCTACCTGTTTGACTGGCTGTATCCTCTGACATGTGTGACAGAGTTGGACCTTACTCCATTTGTGAAGATATCATTTACACTCTCTGTAACATTGCAGAAATTTGACAGAAGCAGTGGCTCAAAGTGTTAATGAAATGAATATATATATACATTCAATAATTTCAGAGTAACATCCACATGCAGTCGTTTCATGTTATTCTCTTCATGTCCCTTATGGCTGCTGTGTCGCTGAACCCACTACAGGCCCAGTTGGAGTCCTGTTGTAGATGTCCTGGCTCAGCTGTGACCCTCTCACTGACGGTTGGTTGTTAGTGTTTGTAGCTGTCTTCAGAAATGAAGGTTATTTCGCTGTTTCACTCACTGAAAGTCGCTTTGGATGGAAGAGTCCGCTAAATGCCAGGAAATGTTAATGAACGCCAGACTCACCCACCAGTCTTCTGCCTACGACCATCCACGCTCCAGACCCCATCCACTGTGCCCTCAGCGTGTGGCTGGCCTTGGCCCTGATCACGCCGGGGCACATGGGAGATTAACTGGGCTGGCTTACTCACTCAGCAGGTTCCCCGACTCCCCTCCACTCATCCCGGCCCAATCTGCCAGCTAGCCTCCTGCTCCACCGAGCCATGGCAGCAGGGCACTGCGAGCCCGGCCCGCCTTCATTACGCCTGCCAGATGGGCTGAGAATTAGATTCGAACTCCCACCATGGAGGGAGGGAGTGGAGCGAGATTGAGGAGGGAGGAAGGGAGAGAGGTGGTGGAGGAAAAGGGAGGAGGGGAGAAAGTTGCGGGGGGAAAGAAAGTAATGGTTTTTGTTTTCATTTATGTTGCAAGTTATTACATTTTAATGTAACACCCGTGGGACCTGGCAGCATTAAATGCCTGTTCTTGAATAATCGACACTAACTGCAAGCAAATGCTAGGGAGAAATGAAATTAGCGAGCGCAGCAATTTGGCACAGTGATTATCGGCTCCTTGGAGGCACTTCCTGATGATTTAAGAATGCTAACATTTAAGCAAGTCAGATCTCATTACTCTTCAAGGTTAAATCGAGCTGTGTCGGAGGGGAGGCAGATGCTTGATTGGAAATAGTGCTTCCTTGTCTCTCTTCATCTCTCTTTGTTTATGCCGATGTTTCTCACTTTTACGGCAGCTCACTGCAAGCAGTATAGACTCAGGGCTGAAATCTGTCAGACCCTGATGACACCTTTTGCCAGCTCTTAATTAGATCAGCGATACTTGGTTTCCAAGGTATAATTTGTCCTCTGCCAAGGATCATCACTTGTGCTGCAAGCACTGCCATGCTAACTGCCCGAGCTTGGCTCCAAACCTCTGAGCACCACACATTCCCTTTCACACAGATGTATGGCTGGGCCCTTGGATGAACAAAAGAAAATTGGGACCTTTTTTGAATCCTCACCAAAGGGAAAGTGTTTATTACTTTTCAGGCTGCGCCACAAATGTTCTTTTATACTGTATATTTCTCTGCTATTCTCGCTCGTTCTGTGGAGGCAGAAACGATTTTCAAAGCAATTTCAGCCCTGGCATCTTGTGGTCCAGTGTTTACCTCTGCCAGCCATACACATCTGTTCCCCACACCAACTTGATCCAATTAGGTGACACCAGACAATGGCTTACTCCTCCATAAGCCCAGCACAGCGCCAGGGGTCCCCAACAATACGGAAGTGTTTTCTCTTCCATTACGGGGCGTCAGATCCTTTTAAAGGTGTTTACCCGCCGCTGATGTGTCAGCCCCCGTTTCCAAAAGGGGGCTCAGCTGGGGAAGTGATAGGCGATGAGGATAATGATGCGAGTGGGATCAGTGTGGCGGATGCAGATGCACTTTACCGTGCTGTGTGTGATAAATCCTTTCCTCTGCTGCACCGCACCCCGCAAAGTTGAGGGACAGATGGGTCGGACTTTTATCTCCGCTCTCTAAATGCTGGAGAAATCAAAACATTTTTCACTGCGGTGATGAGATTTATTTAAAGCGAGGCAGGAGCAACAAAGCTACTTTGGGGAATACGTCTATTAGTTTTTCCAAGCTGTTGTTTTCTCATGCAGGGGGGGAAATCATTGCAAGTCAAATGTAATCATCCCGCCGTTGGGTTATGCTCTGTCTCGAATAATAATAATATTAGGTCGGTCCCTAGCATTGCCTGCACCACGCTTGTAATTTGAATTTTTGAGACACACGTAAGAACGCTGATGTTAATCACAACCAATCACTGATGTTATCCTTGTTGTTTTTTTCCCTGTTTATAAC
Source organism: Pterois miles (assembly GCA_947000775.1). Taxonomy (NCBI): domain Eukaryota; kingdom Metazoa; phylum Chordata; class Actinopteri; order Perciformes; family Scorpaenidae; genus Pterois; species Pterois miles. Next base: position 9,095,383 of record CAMQGK010000058.1, on the reverse strand, counting down.
AGCTTTATCTTTTGGCACATCTTGAAATTTGGCAGCCTGAATTTATTATCCCTAGTGCTTCATGTAGTCAACAAACATGATGTCTGTAATGTGGGATTTTGCTTCCTCCTACTTACATGCTGTGTGCACTGCACCGCATCTGATGTCTCTGCATCGCATTTCATCTTTGTTGTGGCCAAAAGGATTTCTGGATTGTAACAGGGTTACCCCCGGAATGAGGAAAAAGCCTCTAAATTGTAACCAGGCATTTCCACATGAAACAGTCATGCTTAAGTGTGATTAGCAGAGATTAAGGTGGGTTTGTTTTGCCTCTTAGAAGGCCCCGTGACAATTTGGAAATGGATTGAGAGCAGCTTTTGCGAGCACGGCTTCCTTAATCTAGTGCCACGAGTTCTCACCCACCTTTTGCTGAATTATTTATGTTAAAGTTCTCACATCAGCTTCAGAGCCAAGGGCCTAGAGGTGCTGTGTGTTGAACTGCCTAAACCTCAAAGCATCAGAAGCATGGAAAATATTATGTTAAGTATTTCTGAGACTTTTAATGGAACATGTTTTTGCAAAGAGAAAGATTTGTCAGTGCCAGTGCGTTGCATTGCGTTCAGAGAGACTGTTCCTATTGTAATGGGAGCAGTAGCTTGTACATTTTCTATTTCAGAGACTGACAGGATAGACAGAGCGCTCAGATCAAATAGTGGTCCATTCTCTCAGCCAGCGATGTGAATCCATCTCCCCATCTGAGCCATTCTGCTATCATGTATCCCATTTCCATATCGTCTCCCTATCATGTATATGAGATGGAGCCCTCCCATGTGCTGGATGATGTGATCCCCAGATAGATTCATTCATACATAATGATAAAAGATGGGTTTGGACAGGGCTACTTATTTGACAATCATTGAAGTGCCACTGTGATGGATGGCGAGGAGGACCTCCACCCTTCTCCCCTCCCACCTCATAGCCACAGCTTCCTCTTCTGATCCCCCCCCCAATTCATTTTCCCTGGCCTAGCTCAAGGTCTTGCCTCACTTTAAAAGAGAAATATCAAATTGAATTAAAATTGCTCGCTCACCCAAAACAGAAGCCCGCACGCCTTAAAAATCACACATCTGTTCCCACAATTCATTGTTGCAAAGTCAATCCCGCTCCCTCTCTCTCTCTGTCTCTCTCCGGGCGCATGGTAATGTGAATTATTCATGCCAGCGGGGCCGCGGCGTGCTTCATCATGTTAAAGTGCCCATGACATTACTGATGGAGCCACCGACGCCCCCGCACTACTAGCTATGCTAATGCATTTGGAAGGAGGAAAGAAAAGAGACGGCAGCACCTCTAGGGATCAGGAGGACAAGAACAGATCACCTATTAGAAATTAGTACTTGAAAGTCTAAGTCACAAACGATCCCTTTAAAAGACAGTCCTGCGAATGAGGAGATCAAAGATTGTTACTGTTCCAGGGCTTTGATTCAATCAGTCAACCGTCACAATTAAAGTCATCAGGATACGTGGCACCTCTGTGGCACAAGTGAAATATGTTTCCCCACCCACGCTTTACCAGCTCATGCTGAGATTCAACCTCACTTCTCAGCTGGATTACCTTTCTGTTCACTGAGAAAGTGCATCTCAGTAGCACCCAGGGGATTACTTTGTGTTAGCACGCATCGGTGCTGGAAGCTCGTGCTGTATTTATCGGAACCCTGAAATTCAATAAGCCAGCTCAATTGTAAGAGCAAAGAATTAACTTTGATGGTGATATTGAATGTAGAGCATCAGTTTGTGGAAGAATATACTTGCACTGAATGGTGCACATAATGTAGGCCCATGGGGAGAGGCCGTCATTCAGCTCCTTTTTTTGTCCCTCAGGTGTTTATATTCATGGCTAAGAATGGTCTGATTGATAGGGATTTCTAAGCCAGCAGACTATCACATCTCTCCGTATCTGCAGATTCATGCAAATGGAGGCCTCTCCCCAAAATGTTATTTCGTGATTTTGTAAATCGATCTTTCAATGAGCCAGTACAGTCTGCACAAAGAAAACAAGCACAGAACAGGGAGGAAGCGGAGAGAAGAGGCTGAACACTGTATGAAATATTTCCACTGTCAGTTTGTTTTAAACCGGCCTCCGATACGCTCTTTGTGAAGCTTTTCTCGCCTTTTCAGAAACCGCCTGCGCGTCTGTAAAGGTGCTGGGCGAGATGAGCACAACTGATACTGTGGTTCCCACACGCTTCGCCTTCTGAAATTTCACAACCGATAGCGGTTACTGACAGAGGGCGCCTGATAAAATCTCACCTGATTAGAAAAAAAAAAGTGAGAGAGGCAGTGAGAAAGAGCCGAGGCAAGGTGAGTAAGAGCTAGCAGAGATAGCGGGCCCCATCAGATCTCTGAGGTTGTGTCTAGGTTTCAGTTGACACATCTCTGGCTGGCCCCGAGTGCACCACGCTCTCCACAAATGGGTGGGTTGAGGAAAGACTGACGCATTGCAAACCACACTGGCATTGCTTTATCTTCTGATTGCAAATTTGAGACAGAGATCCCTCAAGTATGATTACAACTTTTTCCCTTTCAGAGCAAACCAGGTCAACACATTTGTATTTTATCTAACTATAACAATTTTAAGCATTCTAGAAGCAAACACACACATACATACAGTATATCAGGGCTGTCAATCAATTAAAATTAATGCAATTAATCACATGAATGTCCATATTTAACCATGATTAGTCGTAAATGAACTGCACATTTCTTATTTGTTCAAAATGTACCTTAAAGGGAGATAAGGCAAGTATTTAATACTCTTAAACATGGGAGTGGGCAATTATGCTGCTTTATGCAAATGTATGTATATATTTATTACTGGAAGTCAATTAACAACACAAAACAATGTCAACTATTGCCAACTACTCCTTCGCAGCAAGTTATTATGACATGGAAAACTAGCTTCATATGATGCTAGTATAGCTTTCAAACTTACTAAAGCTACTGAATCCGCTACAACCTAAAAATTGAATTGTGTTAATGTGTGTTAGAAATTAGTCATGTTAAAACAGATTTGCGTTCATGCATTATTGGCACTTTAACTGTGACAGTCCTAACATATACAATTTCCCCACTGTGGGACCAATAAAAGAATATCTTATCTTATCTTATCTTACATATATGACATGTTTTCTGCCAAGGTTAATAATTGAAACCATCACATATGCCACCTTGACAGTTGTGTCCACGGGCACTGGGCCCCACTGAGGTCAGCCATGTGGGGCTACTAAAGGGGCCGTAAGATGAGCCTGGCCCCATGTAGGCAGGAGACGTGGCCCCAAAATAGCCAAGTTGCCTGGCTCCTGGGAGCTGCTATGCTGAAACTCAGAGATGCTATCACAGTCAGCCAGCCGCTCTTGTTGTTGAGAAGAGGAAGGAGGAAGGAAGGTGGCATCATCCTGTTTGTTCTTTTTCTGACTTAGTCTGTCATGATTATTCTCTTTATCTCTGATCATCTCGGATTTAATGTGCTCCATTTCCTTGCTGTCATTCAAGCTGAGGTGATATGATGGAGTGTCTAAGTTGCTAACTAACAAACACGGTGATTTGACTTGCTCAACAACATATTCAAGATGCAAGTGGAAACCCAGATGTTTTGAATGAAAATTGTTCCCAAACACAACCCTCTACTCGGAAACATCCATCTTTCACAATCACTATAATGGCTTTTCTGTTGTAACTTTCAAATTCCGTAAATTGACACATGTCAGAGGGTCCGCCCCCCTCCCCCTTCCCCCTCCCATTAGAGATGCTTTTTAGCAGAGCTGCCATAGGCCCTCATCCCTGTGACGGCTCAGTCACAATCTATTACACTACTTGATGCCTACAGCTCTAGTAAGAGGCAGCAAAATGTTTTCATAAATTTACCAAAAAAATCTCTTATTAAAAAATATACAAGAGACTTGTCGGTAGGAGTGGGTGGCTTCCCAGGGAGAGGAACTCCGGGATATAAATATTTATAAAATCACCCCCCCAGGGTTCCCCCCCCCCCCCCCCCCCATCCTCCATATACCCCCACTCCCCCCCACCTATCAAGGCACTTTTACCTCTTTATTAAGACAGCAAAGTTTTCATTTACCATATACACAGCTCCCACTCCGAAAGCAAGCCTTCAGGGTAATGTTAGGTCTTTTCATAAGTTACAAAGATGTAATTAGACAAATTAGCTCAGCAGACACTCGGGGTTGCGTTTTTAATGGCTGCATGTTGCCTAGGTTGGTAATTAGCAAGCAGCCGCTGCTCCAAAATCACACATTGCACCCGAGGCCTTGCATTCGTAACCTGACAACCAGTAGCAGCGCGGTAATGAAGGCTTATGTATCCCACAGGCTTGGTTTGTCTCACTTGCCAGCCAGGTTTGATGTCGGAATTCACACTGAGCCACTGTGCAAATCTCTTGTTTATGCCAGAGTATCATTTTCTTCCAGGTGGAGCACGCCATCCTTTCGGCACGGTGATGTATTCAAATCAAACGGATGTGTTTTTGCCTCAGAGGCGCAGACTTTCATTTGAGCCAATCACCTTTATGGCTCAATTCATCAGGGCCTTGGTCTACGTGTCCAGGTCTCTTGTTGTGAGTAGCACCCGGGGAGCCGATGAGCCATTTCCACACACCCAGCTCCTCTCCCACTTTTAATGACTTGCCGATGGTGGTTTTCGCCAAGCGCCTGTTTTTTATTGGCTCGGAATAAATTCCCCTTCTCCCTGACACTAGACATTCTCTTTAAATTGGATCGAGGGGGCTGAATGCCAAATCGGAAATGACCTAGCAAAATGCAGATTAACTTGTGACAGAATTTATTTGTCCATTTACTGTATGTGTCCATATTAAATTTGTGACACTGTGTTTATCACAAATATGACGTAGCTGCAAGCTTTTCACCGCTGTTACAAAGGTGTTCAGTCTTCATATGCAGCAAGAAATGGATTTTCCATTTATTTCTATTAGGGATGCTAATTTAGAAAAAATTTCTTAGCCAATAACCGACCGTCGTTAAGCGATTATTAATTGTTAACTGACAAGATTTGTGCCTCACATGCAAAGATGCACCAGCTGCAGTATATGAGCACAACAGACAACTGAGTCAACAGTTCACCATCAGGAGAGCTACAGCAGCAGCCACGGCGTTGCATTCACTGTCCCCAGTTCAACGTCTGGTGCTGTATGTAGTGTCACAGACATGCAGCCACTTTCCCAGTAAAAGTCTGCCAGCACCACCATGACATATTTAGTTTAGCTTAGCAGGTTGTCAGCTGTGTGTCTGTCTGGCATAACCATGCTCTATCTCAATCACTATGCCCTAATAATAGCGATTGTCTGACAAACAGTGTGTGTATTTGTTCTATGTTAGCAGCTGCTAGCGTTGCCGGTGGCTTTGCAACTTCAGTGAGGTTCTGACAGACTGTGCGGTGAGTGTGGGTTTGTCGGTGGCGTTATAGTTGTGAACATAGCTGTAGCAGACTGTGTGTACGGTCTGTCAGTGAATAAATGCTATGAGGCTACAACCTACAACTCCTCAGCTGAAAGTCCAGAGCCAACTTCCTGTATTTGCACCTGAAGGTGGACCAGCTTTTCTCCCTGAAAGTGGCAAGCCACTCCTCTGCGTTTTGCTCAGCTTTTTTAAGAATAATTATTATTATTTCTGTTAACCGTTTAACCAATAGCGTTAATCAGTTAAAACGCTGGTTATAATGTCGGTTGTCAGTTAAACAGTTAACATTCCTAACTTCTGTACAGCCTCAAGCACTAAGACATGTCTTGTGTTTGCATATTTCATAACATTTGCCATTATCTGAAAGTATATCACATTCAGCTGCTTTCAGTGGTGCATTGAATGTGTCACACTTCCACATTTAATCTGTTGTAATCAGCTGTGCTTATATACACATCTGCTGATCACTCCGTACAGAGAAACGCATTTTCACAAAGGGTTCTAAGAATATTGACGTTTAAGTCTTGTATTTCATTATAATCAGAATTCACATCTCAATAAACCATCTCAAGATGTACATCGAAGAGTTTGAGATAGAACATCTCAGTAAACCGTGAAGCAAAGTTTAAAAAAAATAAAAATAAAAATAACACCATTAGCCGCTGTATGTATAGAACTGCCATTTGCCCTAACCTCTCACAGTCCCAGTGGCTTTGTACCACACACTGCCTTTCTGTCCTAATTGCGGGGGCAAGTTGGCACAATGTTCTGCCTTCACCGACGTGGGAAGGAGATGATTGGGAACAACGTGCTGCGAGTGGATAGCAGCACACATCCACAGGAGCTTTGTGGACCAGGGAGATAAGGCTGGAGCCCACAGCATGACAGGGATAGCGGGACTGGGAAATGGAGGACAAGAGACTGCAGCCTTAAGGCCAAAAGACACAGCGGAGAGTAATGAGGGCCAGCTCTCACCCAGGATACTGCCCAAACTGCCAGAGGGAGGGGGGGAAAGGAGAGGAGGAGAGCTGGAATAACAACCTTGGAGGGCAAATTAGCTGCCTTGCCATAGTAGCTGACGTAGTAGAAGGTGGAAACAAAAGGCACAAACGACAAGGAACACATCTGAAGGTGCCTTTGATTCCAGGTGCAAGAATCTGACCCCTGTTGGGACAGGCACAGCTGCACCAGACTGGAATGCATGAATGTAACTCAAAATTTGTGTCAAAATCATTGTGTGATTTGTCATAGTAACCCTATAATCAATATTTTTAAACTAACAATATGTCAAATAACATGAAAACAATGTGACAGTTTGAAAGGGGGGTGATGAAGCTACGGAGAAGGATCACCTCTTTCATGGCAGCTGCTTTAAACACTGTATACTACCTGCTAAGCGCCAAACAGCAGATAGACACAGTTAGCAACTAGCCGGTGAACACGGAGGAGCATTTAGCAGTATAAGAGCCAGATATTTCCCGTTGGTAGAGACCAAAACGGAGCAAAAAGCAGAGTGAATCAAATACATGACTTCAAATGAATGATAATGTTGCACTGTAACTGCTGGATGTGTAAATTAACATTTGTTTGCTTACAAGTTCACCATATCAAGTGATATGTGTTCACAACTTTTTTCCACTTGCCCCAAGATTTAATCAGTTAAGGCTGATACTGTTTTTCTCTTGCAAATACATTTCATGGCTTCTATTTTTATCCATGCTAGCGGCATGGTAATGTCAGTCTGCTGGTTTGTCTGAAGGCCAGGTTGTCGGATAAGCAACCACTTTAGTTCAAACAGATTGATATGAAAAAATGATGTATCATACAGACTTTGGTGATCCACTGACTTTTCCTCTAGCGCCACCATGTGGTTAGTATTTGTGGTTTTGAGTGAAACAAATATTGAATGGATTGTCATGGACTTTGTCCAATACTTTGACCAAATGCAAAACTAATGACATTCCCATCAGCCTCAGCGACACTTTGTGTGTAGGACTAATTGTCAAATGTGAGCATGCTGACAAGATGGTGAACATGATAAACATTACCTGCTTAGCATCAACATATTAGCATTATCATTGTGAGCATGTTGGCATTAAAAAGTTAGCATTTAGCTCAAAGCATCAGGTTGCTTTGCCTCATAGAGCTGCTAGCAAGGCCGTAGTACTTTTGTCTGGTTTAAAAAATGTGCAGTATGTGGTGTTTTCATATAAAACCCTCAGATTTGTTTTTTGGCTTGTATGGGTGGGATATTTTTAGGAGCTACCACCATAGCTTAAAGCGCTGTTAAGCCTACGTACAGTCTCACAGAGCTGTAGCATGGCTGTAAACTCTTCTTCCTCAGGACTGTTTTCCAAATTGAAGCTATACTTTTCGAATGTTGTACAAGTAGGCCTCCAGGGATAGAGTTTATATAACAATACAACAATAAAAGTACCGTACAAGTATCAGTCAGAGGGTCAGTTAGAATTAATCAGCCACCATCTTAAAAGGAAATGGCTGTCATCTCATATGGGCCACATGAAGATCCTCTAAGGGCGCAATCTGAGTTGAAAAATACTTTTAATTTTGAGCGTCACAGTTTCTCAGGCGTGGATCGTGGCCCATCCATTATGCGTGATGCCTTTAGATTCCTCTAATGGAATTTTGCAGCTCTGTTTTTCTCTCTTTCGCTTTCCCCTTTTGTCTCTCTCTCACTTTCATGTCACACACACACACACACACACACACACACACACACACACACTCACACACTGAGCTGCTCTGTGCCGGGCCTGCCTATGGCACTAGATGTGTTGGATCATTTGATTCCAGCTAATAAGCGGAGTTAGCCCAGAGAAAGGCGTAAATGAGTTGTGGCCTGCCTGAGCTCTTCCTGCTGTCGGTCTGATGTGTGCGACAACCTGAGGCTCTCAGCCAGTCAGCAATCTGGATGGAGGCTGATTGTGCCATCAGGGTCCAGTTACGTATGTTCTCCTAGAAGATGCTGCTGGTACAAGGAAATCTGTCTTTTAAGTATTATTACATAAGCATTTTCTGAAGTTTTACTGAAATTGTATTATCTTGTTCTCCTTAAAGGGACTGTATGTAAGTTTTTATATCTATAAACACGTTTTAGTCGTTTTTTTATTGCCGATGTGTGAACAGGTTGTAACTTCACCTTCCTGGATTTCCTCAATCAGCCTTTAGACTGCTTTTAATATGAAGACTGCAGGCCCATTTTTCCGAGAAAATCCAATGGATGTGATATCATGTGATGTTATTTTGAGCTCCACTTACAGTTTGCAACTATAGCTAATACCCAGTAACACCAACAAATGACCAGCCTCCACCACAACTTAGACTCCAACACAAACTCCACGGAAAAACTCAAAAAAACAAAGTTAGATCTAGGGAAACCCAGCATGCAAAATGCAAAATAGGAATGTGACCGACGTCAGGGGGAAAACTAGTGTGTGCACATGGGAAGTGAGTGGTGAAGCAAGAGAGAGAGCGTGGCAGCGAGTGTGTGAGGAAACGAGCGAGCATCGGAGCAGAAGAGAGTTAGTTTAGCTTTGAGAATATCAAGGGAATGTACGGTGGAAGTAGCAGTTTGCAGAGAAATGTGTCGTGTTTCCCTGCTGGTGAGTGAAGTGACGGGAGTTAACTCCAGAGCGAGTAACCTTATTTCCTCCGGCCCTGGAGACCTAAACTATGGTGTCTCCCCTGTGCTTTCTGATCGGGGTTGGGAGGCTGAAGCGCGAAAAGTTAACTGTTGGATCAATGTTGGCCGGGCCTTCGATTCATGTTGCCAACATTCATCAACATGATGTTTGTCAATCACATTCAGTCGTGGGTGTCACTTCACAGTTTTAACCGATACTTGCTCACTGACTCTAAATGCAAGATTGGGAGCATTTCTACTGCTTCGGCACAGTTTTCAACATGGCAGCGTCACGCAACCATGTAGCTAACAGTGCTAACAGTGAACATGACAGCAGACAGAGCTAACAGTGTTAATATGAAGGGGGAACCGGAGGGTGCAATGCTTCTGCAACGGATCTGTCGACAGACAGCTCGTAACCTCCATATAAGTGCAGTGCAAAGCGGCAGCCATTTTCTGTTCAGATAGACTATAGATATAGATATATTCAGATAGATTTTACTCCTCTATATCATTACGTAGCAAATATTTGCTGCTTTATTAATGCTTTGCATATCATATAGAGCCCCTTTAAAGATCAGATGTCTTTTTCAACTTTAATGATTTATCTAATTAACTATCTGCTTCAAGGCTGTCTCTGACATTTCAATTTTCAGTTGCTTAGTTAAGTGTCATTCAGTCATGTGAATGATGTGATACAGTGGATGTTTTGCAGGTATATGCGCAAACCCACAGCTATACACTGCTGCCTGCAGACATGAATGCAAACACAGACAAACGTCCTGACCACACACCGTCTACACTCTCACACAAAGTAAGACACGTAGACATAGTAATATAACGTAGTCAAACCCACGGCTTCCTTCACGCACACATAAACACACGCTCATCTATATATTCCCAGTAAAAATGAAAACACTAACTTGTTGACACGTTGTAGTGCTGTGCGTTTTGATTAGCGAGAGAAGGGAAGTGGTAATGAACTGTGAACGCACTGCTTCCTTCTATTTGGAGACCATCAGCTCATTCCTCCGCTCTCCCCGCCTAACGCCGTATCACTATTCTGTCCATACTCCGCTCCCAATTAACTCTAGCTTCCCCCTCTTGTTGATATTCAATGTAAAAATGACTATTTGCTCCATTTTCCCAGCACATCAGTGATGATGATATGCCTTGTTATGGATGAGCTGTGACATTATGATGGCCACTGCTGTTATTCCCAAAGTGGCTGATTTTGTTGTTGTTGATGTTTGCCAGTAAACCTTTTTGTAACTAGTCGCTGTAGACCATTAAGGCTGATTATGTAACAAGAACGAGCAGACAGACAGACTGACAGTATGTTAGGTTGTTAGGCAGACTGTATTTTTTTCACATTTCTCTCTCCTCCAAGTAAGGCAATAATTATTTTTTTTTCAGTTTCACAGCATTGTTTGCACCCAAACATCTCTCAGCCAAAACTTGTTTTTCTTTTGTTTTTATACAAGTCATTGTACTGGTTCTGAAAAACAAAAAAAAAAAAAAAAAAAGAAAGTGTGAAATCGCATTTCCCTTCTATCTCGCCTGTAGAATCTGCAATAACAGCCCCGCCCTCGCCTTCCTCATAGGCGCTGGGAGATGCGGTGTGCGACGTGTGTGAACGAGAGTGTGTATCAATCTTTTGTCATTTTTAATACCGCAGTCTTATCGGGAGAAATGACAAGCTCAAATGAGCCGGCGCGGCAATTACCACTGTGCGAATAAATGTGGGTCCGTGTGTGTGTGTGTGTGTGTGGTGGTGGTGGTGGTGGTGGGGGGGGGGGGGGGGGGGGGGGGGGGGTAGGTGTGTTTGGTGGGTGGGGGCCAGAGGGGGTAGGTGGTGGTGGTGGGACCATTTACAGCTTGCTGATGAGAAATCCTGCTGTTCTCCTCATCACCCCTTCCTCCTTCGTCTGTGTCCTTCAATACGCCCCAAACACACACACTCTTCAACACACACACACACACACACACACCCCAGGACACCTGTAATTAGGCAGTTAAGTGGCACACAAATACTCACATAATGGTTACTACAATGTCCAATAGATGTCTCCTATGGCTCTGGAAGCACTTAAAAAACAAATGCAGAACTGTTTAACATTATTAGAGAGAGTTATACTCTATAAACTCAGTTCAGATGGACAAACTGCATTGACATTTGCATTTATTATTCATGGTAAACACTTGAGGCCATACTACTTTGCCCTAACTAGTCAATAAATAAAGTAGCAGAATTGCAAAGTGCACGCATTGTTGTGGCTAACACACACCAACAGCTCTGTCGCACAACACACATACACACACACACACAATCATATGGATCCATCGTCCTCTAAAATGGACGGGGGACACATCAACACAGTGGGAAAAGCCTGCGGAGGCCACGACATGTAGAGGGATGTGGAGGTGTCAAACATGGAAGTGTCAAACAGTGCCCACTCACCACCCCAAACCCATGTGTGTGTGTGTGTGTGTGTGTGTGTGTTGTGTGTGTGCGTTTGCCTGTGTGTGGAGTGTGTACAGTGTGTCACCGTGGGCGTCTGTCACCTCTAAACAGCAAAGTTTCCAAATGACAGGGCCAGGCGATGACAGTTCAGCTACTGCCACCGGGCAGGTTAGAGACAGGAGCCTCCCTCCATCTAACAACCCACACCCCTCCCCTCTCTCTCTCCCTCGCTCAGCTCATTGTTGTGACTGCTTGTGACATGAGTCGCAGGTTTCTTGCTGTTTATTCCATGTGGTTCTTGCTGCAACATGCCTGCGTTGTGCATTTTTCCCTGCATGTGTATAAGGCTGACATTGAGCTCTTAGTGTTTACGGTGTGCATAAAAACAGACATCATATGTACACACTGTCAAACATATATGCTGTAGGGGTCGCGGGGGGCGGGAGTCAATCCCAGCTGGCATTGGGCGAAGGCAGCGTACACCCTGGACAGGTCGCCAGTCCATCGCAGGGCACATAAGTGGTTGAAGATGGATGGATGGATGGATGGATATATGCAGTATTAGGGCTGTCAAAGTTAACGCGATAATAACGCGTTAACACAAATTTATTAAGCACCACTAATTTCTTTAACGTATTAACATAACTCAATGATAAGGTTGGAGCTTTTCACAAAGGACATACATGCTAAATTTTGGCAAGGAAAAACTGGCATGGCCATTTCAAAGGGGTTCCTTGACCTCTGACCTCCAAAGATATCAGACTGAAAATGCAGATCAGCATTATCAGCTGTAACCCCTATATGAGAGCAGTGCAGAGTAGCAGCCGTGAGCTAGCCAGTGGGGCACATTCACATGTACAAACATGCACTAAATGCAGACACTTGGCCCGGCTATGTCAACAAAGCACAGAGAAGCTCAGATTACAACACACAGATGGGGGAAGTCTTCATTCTCTGCTCAGGTAGACATTAATCCTCTATGTCTTTACATAGCAACTAGTTGTTTGCCGCTATTTTAATGTGCTGAATATTGAATTTAGCACCCTTAATCATCCAATATCTTCATAAATTGCCAGTAATAATAGATAATAAAATAGTCAATTGTCATGGAAATGTTTTGACTTATGAGCTACTACAATTAACTATCTAGTTTTTATGCCTCTGTGCTGGTAATAGCCGTGGCTGGAGGATGTTGCCTGTACCTACATTGTTTCTGTTGTTTTCCCCCATTTAACCAAATATTAATTCAGTTGTGGTGTGTAGTGGTCTCATTTACAGGATTTCCCACAATGGGAAACTCCATGAATCAATAAAGTACCACTGCCTGCTCTGTTATCACAATGTAAAGTCTTTGTATTAGCAATTCCCAGCCTTGAACTTTCACGTGCAGGTTTGGGATTGCGTTTTGAAATTGTGCCTCGTGGTGGTCTAATTCAAAGACGTGACTTATTGAACTAGTCCTGGGATGTGTCATTTCACGTTGGCGGAGCAATCCCTCTCCTGTGGATGGGGTTCACTTTAATTTAACAGCCTGCAACAGCTCATCGATAGTTTGTCCCACAGCACAAAGAGATGAATCGGCAGTGACAGCATGTAGAGGCTATTGTAGGTTATATCTTTATAAACAGAGCTCACACAAGAAGAGATGAAATGGATTTCAACTGGAACACACTCTAGAGAAATGCGTTTGTGTTGTGTACACGTTGAGTGTCAATTTGTGTCTGATGACCTCTAAGTTAATACTTACCAAGGGTGCCCTGGTAGTTCAGGAGACTAATGAATACAGTGCTGATTTGTGACTCAACAGGACATATTTGAATGCACCTCATAACCTTTGTCATGTGTCACAGCTTCTCTCTTGGCCATTTTTTCTTGAGTGAGTGTGTCTATGTAGCTGTCTAATAAAGCAGAACTACATCATGAGGAAGTCTGTTTATGGCCTCTTACCCTTGCACATATGGATGGCTGGATGTTGGCTTGCACATTGATCTATCTCTTTATATTGTGATCAAACAACAGCAGTTTCATTGGCCAAGACAATCACAGGCTCTGGCATGCATGTATGACGGGCCATGAATAGCCACATTACCATTCATTTACATATCTGTGTCCAACGTATGGATTTAAATGCTTGTCAAACATAATCTAATTACCATTTTTGGGGCTATTTGTATGTTGTGAGAGAATTCCCCAGAGGGCTCTGCAGATAGAACCATCACTGGGGTTTTTGCAGCCTCTGTCACTGTTGTATAATACTAAGCTATAGCTTGATGAAACGGTAGCTCATTATTGTCGTTATTGATGTGAGCTACGAGATTTATTATCGCTAAATTCGTTCAGTAAGAGAATTTAGAGGCAATGTAAATGCATTGGATGTACGGTGGCCAAATGTGACCATAACAGAACATTTATCTGTAATTTATTTTACTTTTAGTGTCTTTCAGAGAAATGAGCAGTGTCATGATCTTATTTTGAGATGGATATCAATGCATTTTTGACAGTTTATCAAAAGTTATGGGTTGATTTTATTGTGTCAAGAGCCATCATGCCTGACATAGGTCAAGTAAATCATCAGTTTAATTAAAAATGAAAATCATCAAACCACTAAAGTAGCAGTTAAGAGACTATAGCAGCAACTGCAGCAGCAGTATGGGAATCACCTTAGGGAACTGTCTTAGTTAAAAGCCCATCTGAGTCCTTGGTATTTTTCCCATTTGCTCCATGTCTGTTTCAGGCCAGTTCACAGAGTTACAGGTCATATTGCCCTCCCTCTGACTCCATCCGCCTATTCACACAGTGCCTGACACATATCCACGCACAAGCAAATACACTCAGACGAACACAACGGCGCCCAGATGGTAACCATTATTTGATTCTTAACTCAAAAGGAAATCATTTCATATCACAAAAAGCAAATTACCAGTCGTCCAAATATTTAGGGAATGAGATGAATGGGGCCCCTCTTCCTCTCTGTTGGCATCCTGCACGGAAACTCTAATTTGGGATTTAAACAAAGCTGGAAAAGGAAAATAAATGTGGCAGCGGGGCGACGGCCCTGTTGTTGACCTCGGTGACACGACAGGCGAGGCGGCAGGGGCGATTATGGAAGCGTGTTCTTTGATTTTTAGTAGGGCTTGCTCTCTGCACAGGATGCTGTGTGTCAAACAAGGACCCAGGGCCTCAAAGAGGAGGAAGTGTCTCCTTTATGGCACTTTGCAGCATAACTGCCAATGCACTATTTGCCAGATGGCCTGTGATGGATAGGGAAGCAATCCAGCACACGTCATTTCTTGTTCCTTGTCCAGCGCTGGATAGTCTGTAGCTATAAGATAAAACACTACAGTATATGTGTAGTCTATAATACGGACATTATTAACATACCAGGAGTTAATCAATTAAATAAGGTGGTTGACATCCTCAAGAACTAGTCTATGTAATATTAAAGGGGACATATGAAAAAAAAAAATTTCAGTGCTTGTACATATGCATTTGGTAATCTGACTATCAGTCACATGCAGGCTCATTAGAATGTATCACCTATGAACTACCTTTGCAAAGGTGCACCATGTTTTTCTGACAAGCCAATCAGAGCAGCCTGGGCTTTTCGGGAAAGGGGCTTAAAGAGACAGGCGCTAAAAGAGAGTGTTTCAGACAGAGGGTGAATACAGGAATATCCAGAAAAAATGTGTTTTTTTTGAACATGTAAACATGTAAACATGTTCAAGTAGAAACCCAAAATACAAGTACGAACCTGGAAATGAGCACGTCTTATGGGAAGTAACATCAGGTGTACAGAAACATACAACTAAAGCACAAATATAAATGACTGTCTCACTATGTTTTGGTGTTTTTGCCTCAAAGCCCACTCCCACCCAACCCTCACCCATCACAGATACAGAAAAACAAAGGATAAAAAACATAATTAGATTTTTAAAAAATGAGATAATAATAATAAATTAAGTACACATTGACAGTAATAATTCTAGGATAAATCCCAAGATAAAATAGGCTGATAAACTTCCCAGTGCTTCAAACAAACAAGATATGTTGAGTCATTTCAGTGTCAAGCTCAGTTATATCAGATACAAAGCACCAGCGAGACAACAAGAGGCATGCTGCTTTCATGTGAAATGTTCAACTCACTCAGGTACTCCAAAAACTAGATATGTCCATATTCCAATTGTAGGCAGTAGTATTCATCTCAGCTGTGACAACACTGTTAATAATTGCAATGCTCGATATTTTGTCTTGGTTGTGTATGCTCACAAAGACTACCCAGTGATTTGGATAAGAATAGATTAAAGAAATGACTTAAAATGATTGTATAACTCTCCAGCCATAGCCTCAAGTAGTACCAGTAGTTCTAGCTTTGGGACCGGTTATTTCCCTCTTTCTATCTTTGTAACAGAGGAACATTTATTACTTAGTTGTTCCTCCCTCCCTCATCTCCATCTCCCACCTTCTGACCTAACTCGTCTTTGATTATCCTGAGAAAAATGTCTTCTTTGACTCCCAGTGAGCAAAGCAACAAAAAATGTCCTTGAGCTATTTGTCTTACTGTTTTTTGTCTGGCAACAGATCTCCGCCGAGCACTGTCAGCCAACGCTTTCGTTCCATCCTTCCCTCCTTCCCTTTACTCCACATCTCCTCCCACTGCAGCGCATCCAGACAGCTGGGTGTCTGTTTGTGGTCCATTCATAATTGTGCCAGGGTAATTAAGAGCTTTCTCTAAAATGATAGCTTTGTCAGGCTTCTCAGATGTTACCTAACAAGGCAGCCTACAAAGGTGTTAGTGTAGTGCATTCATCATTGTCATCTGGGGCTAATTACCAGCCTATAAATCACTAGTCTGACCTGGACCAGCCACAACTGAGAGGAACACAGCTCTGTTAAGGTGGATCACAGCTTCAATCCTTCCCGGAGGGTTTCCCTTATTTCATGTAGTTGTTTTTTTTATCAATTAGCAATAAAATTTCCATTGTTTTCATCCACTATTTTGATCAGTTTTAGGATTTTGTTGAATGAGCAGCAATACTAATATTTAGCCAATCTAATTTACTGTATGCACTGCAGGATCCCTACCTTTCCCATTTTATTATGCTGCAAGCTCATTTAAAGCTGAAAGAAGCTGAATGATGAGATAACATTCTGTGCAGCATGCAGGGCTTAAAGTGTCCTCGCCCTGACTTTTACAATGATAGGAAGGTTAAGTTATCACTGCGTCGCTGCCTTTCAAGCATCCTTCATTTCCACTTACTTACCAGATCAAGCAATCCCCGGCCAGTCTATAAAATCCCACAGCTTACTTTTCTTTAATTAAATGCCACTCGTAATGCTCCCAGTGCACCCCCATATATCTGCGGCCGTAGCTGATGCTTTAAAAAGCAAAGAGCCACCTTTAATATGGTGTGCCGTGTGCAGCTCGGCTGCACCGAGGGGACGGAGCAACTAGGCATCCATCTTAACAAGGTCACACCGTTTGATTTTTAATATAACGGTCAGTGCTCGGGCCCCGCGTCCTCCTTTGAAATATTAGCGCTCATTAATGATGTGGTAGCCGCCCCGCCTCTCCCTTCCTCGCAAAAAACCCATCAGCAATCATTCTGTACACGAGGGTGTGCGGACTCAGATCTGTGCTTAGACCTGCTCCCACTCACTGCCAGGGGCCGGCCAAATGCCTGCTTTATAGGCCAGCTTTATGGCATTCATTATGCACACTTAACAGCCACTGTAATTCTCTCAGATGGGCTGAGGAAGTGAGGCGATTAGCTGTTGGTTCTAAACGTGGGTTGCCTTAGTCTTTGACCTTTTTGTTTTGGACATGAAAGATGATGTCTGCCTCATGCAGAGATATTTTTGTACTTTATTATGTTTTTCTCCTTCATTTTAGCTGCTTTAAAAATAATGTCCAATCAGGAGGAGATAATGTCTAATCCTATTGAAGATGACTTAAGCAATTGGACCCAGAAGGATCTTGTCGTCCTTGCATGTATATATTGTTGAACTTTAACCATTTTCCCAAAGGCTTGTTAAAATGTTATTGCATTCTTCTTATCTGTTAAGAATCTGTTCCGCTGGGCTTCCAGCACAAAAGCTGAGTTAAAGTGAATGGAAGTTGTTTTCACTTCAGATTGTTGCATCTCAGAGATGTGAAAATGAGGCACGGAGGTTCAGGGTCAAAAACATCTCGCACTCCTACACAAACAGCTTATTAGACGCCAGCTTTTGTAGAGCGGTTTAACTTTTCTCTACTTCTTGTTTTTTGCTGCCCACTCATTTAATGCTGCGTGGCAAAAAAAGGGGGGGGGGGGCAGACATTAAGAGCAGAGCTCTATAATAATCTACTACAGATTGCCTTTGTTATCCTAATTCAGAGCTTGGAATCATGTCTTCAGAGAAAGCACCGAATCATGACCAACAACACTGCTCAGCCTGCTGGATGACGTGTTTCTCTTGCTCCATCTCTTGCTGGTTTACTGCCCGACTGCTGGGCTGAATCTTCCATGTGAAGCCCAGCTTACGCAAGCAGTACGCCCATAACAAATTACACTAGCACCTCCTCTCAACATGACTTATCCTCCTGAGTAGATGGAGATGCGAGACATTCCGTAAGTTATTGTGCCGTGTGCCCTTGGAGCTGACAGTGTGTTTACACAACCCAGACTCCTCTCTGCCTCCCCGTTGGCGCTATTCCCGAAGAGAGATTTCCAGGTCACAATCCGACCAAACTGCAACAACACAGTCTGAGCCTCCTCGTTCGGATGCACAAAGTAACAGCCGCTGTCATGGAGAATTTAGGTTGTAAATCTGCGGACCGTGACCTCATAAAGTGTGCTTGACCTCTGGGACGAGGAGGCTGAATGGGCCACGCACCATTAAACTCACAGACGCCATCAGTGTTAGATTTCAGTGCTCAAACTGTAAGCAGTCAGGACCAGTGGCACTTTGAGAAGTCACCAAATCGATGACTTGCGCCACTGGACGAAGAGATGTGGATTTAATAGTTTTTAATGACATTGTTTTAGAGTCCTGAAATCCAACTGTACTAACTCTCAGCAGAGATATACAGAGCAAAGTAGGTATGAACAGTGGGGGTGTCAAAGAGAGGTAAATAACTGGCCAGCAATTTGTGTACAAATCCCCTGTAACACAACACAGAGTGTAGCAGATGCTTTTATAGGCACTTATCACACAATGTTGATCTTATGTGAAGATTTCACCGTGTGACCAGATGGAGTGAATGTAAAGACATGCACAACTCTCCACAGAGATGTTTTTTATCACTCAGTATATGTAAATAAAGTGATTTACTTTGTTAAAACACAACAAATGCAAAATAAGGGACAAAAACACCGATTTCTTTGAGGCTCCATTTCTCTCACCAACTTGTAAACAAAAGCCAAAGAAACTTATTTCAAATGAAAGCTTTGTTTTCTCTGAAGTTGCAGTGGTTCAAGCTACACAACAAGGGTTAAAGCGGCCCACAGTCTGCTCTGGCGGTTCTTTTTAAGAGCCCCACTTAAGGTCTCTTTTGTGGCTCCAGATGTTTTGTGTATAGCTATTTATTTAGCTTGTAAACAGGCCGACAAAAAGCAGCAGGCATAATGATGGAGAGGCAGAACCGCGGCGACATTGTTGCAGGGCCTCACAAAAGATAGCTGTATATGCTTAATGTGATTTAGAGACGGGGGACTTTATCGCCTTTGAGAGGGAAGTTACCAAATTGAAATGCAAATCGTAACATTTTGGAATTCATTAGGGTTGACACGGCCCCTTGGAACGGCAACAACAGAAGATGAACGTGCATTGTTGAGGTCGGTTGGGAGAGTTCGCATTTTTTGCAAATTCTTTCTCTGAGAGGGAATGGAAAGAAACAAGTCTGACCTTCCCATTTTCTTTTACTGCCATAATGTCCTCCTTGAATTCCTCCTCCTCGATGTGAAGACGGCTATCATCGCCAGGCATGCTAGCTCCAGAGCTCCCATATGGAACAGGTGGATTGTCCCCTGCTACACTAATGCTGCACCATATGAGAACATCTGCCAAGTAACACGCTAACCCCTCTAGGTATGAGAAATAGGCATTGGAATTATGATGACAATATGATCCGTCATAATTATCTAATGTAAATGTTGTCTGCTGCAAACTTTGCCTCCTAACTAGAACACCAAGTTGCAGTAAAAACTAGAAGGAACTTTCGCTTTTGAGGAATTAAAAAGTTAAGTTGAGTTTGGAGGGGAATCGGAGATGAACGCTGTTATAAAAAGCTTTTTAGGCTTTCTCGTTCTTTGACAGTTTCTATCGTTCAGTTATTCTCACAAACAAGCCTTTGCACAAGCGTCCAACACACACACACACACATTCATCTTTTACTGACGTATGGCAAGTCCTGATCTGTATCTCCCACACACGCTTCCCCGGAGAATTGATTAAAATTGGAGAGAGACAGGCCTTGAACATAGCTGCTTTTGTCTGAACAAACAAAGGCTGCCGGTAATTGGATTCACATTGAGAGAGGTATTTAAAACAGTCTGATAACTAACACAAGCTGCTGGCTTTCGCGGGGCATTTCATGACCCAGTCGGCGTTATTGGTCTAGCCCTGCTCCGGCAGTATGTCAGGCAGCTCCCTTTTAACCTCAGGGAACATTATTACGAGAAATCTCTCTGTCAGAATGGGTTCAGAGGTCTAGCACCTCCTTTTCCGCTACGGGTTCCTCCTTTCTCTGCACTTGAATGCACCACCACCAATTTGACAGCTACAAGTAGTGGATTTGCAGTACATTTTGGATAAAAGTTCACTTTCTATGTTTGATGTTTGATTAACTTAAAGATAAGAAGGCCCTGCAGCAGGCTGACGTGACCTATGGGAGTGTAATCCAAGCAGGCCAAATACCACAAGTTACAGATAATTAAACCAGTGAAGGGCTGATTAGACGCAGCGGGACAAGAAATCAATGAAACATGGCCAGACAAAGTGTGTCTGAGTGTTTACATACCTGGGACTGGGAGGGAGAGAGGGGAAGAGAGAGAGAGAGACATGACTGCCATTTTATGTCTGGATTTGAGGTGAACAAGATAGAGATCAACTCCAAATGGCTGCAGTCAGAGGGCTCTGGGCTCAGGGGACGCCACTGCCTCGCAATCCATCGCTCACCCAGACACTGACACTCCATTACGCCGGCTCTGAACCTGGATTAAATCCCATCCCAGCCCTGACTGTCTTTCCACCTCTACTCTGTCCAGTAGTCGTTGGCCCCCCTGGGCCGAGGAGGCCGCTCTGCTTGATGGCTTGTGCTGAGTCACAGCCCGGCCTGCTGCTTCCCGGTAGATTAGCCAGAGAGGGACAAAAGTGAGCTAAGGGGTAGATGATTGCACTAAACCCTGAGAGATCTCAGTGTATTTGCACAGTTGTCCCAGCGTGGTGATAAAAATTGTGAAGGCTCATAATCAGCCCGGTGATGTTGGGTAATATTTTGCTTATATGAGTATCTTATCTGGGTTTGGCTACACATTATACCCATGGGTGTTTACATTTTTATGTTGAAGTGTGTGTTCTAGCAATATTTACCTTTTGTGTTGGCTATTCAAGGGCACAGAGAGTTCTCCCTGCTTGTCTCAGTCATTCTCTCTCTTGCTAGTCTTAGTTGCACTTGAGTAGTGGCCAGCAAACAGGAGTGTGCCAAGTTGATAGCCAGTATCTGTAACTCTTAACAGAACATTTTTGATTGCAGGATGACAAGGAAGCCACCTAAATATTGTTACAGATATGTTTGGCCTGACTTGGTTGGTGCTGATTACAGTGACTAACAGTGATGTAGACCCATGTTCCAGATGGTAATAGGAAACTTGATTTCAGTCATTTATACAGTTTGCCATGGAAAGAGTATTGGAAATATTATATCATATTGCTCACCAGATGGAAGGCAATCTTCCTAATAACGTATAAGGCACATTAAAAGTATTGGCAGGTGGATGCAAAGTAGTAAAGTAAAAAAAACTCAGTGTAAGATGTGTGAAATCAGCGACAGAGCATGATTTCTTCCTCGCCACTCAACTCAAGTGCTGCTCAGCAGATATTTGTTCAGTGCTGCCACTGCTGGACAAAATCTATTCAAACAAGACTAATAATAATCCCTTATGTAATAATGTAATAATAGTAATTGATCTTAAAATCCTTCAGAAAATAAAGTGTACAGAAAAATATAGTCCTAATAAATCCAGACATTTAAACTTACCAGTCTAAAGCTGACTTTCTATAGGCCCAAACTAATGTGGGTCGGAGTAATGGACACAATATGCTTGTTTTATTGCCACAAATGGTCCCCATCTGTAGTTATGCACTTAATGATACAGCACAATTTATAGCAAATTATTTTGCAGCAATAATGCCCTAATTGCTGCAATGTAGCATCTCTCATAAGCACACTGGTTCAGATTTCCAATAACTAGCTGAAACAACCGGATCATGTTCAACTTGTGCAATTGAATGTTTGTTTTACTGTAGCCTTGGTAATTCAGAATATAACAAACTGTTGCTTCACTCTCTGACTTCGGTGATGAATTTACCGTATTTTTCACACTATGAGGTGCACTTAAAATCCTTTAATTTTCTCAAAAATGCACCTTATAATCGCGCACACCATACATATCAATTCTGGTTGTGCTTACTGACCTCGAATCAATTTTATGTGGTACAGGGCGCTCAAAAATCTGTCAAAATGTTTCATTACGACTTTTGTAAGCTACGAAGCCGCACCGTTGGATGGATTGTCGGGGCATTACGGTACTCACCAATACTGTCAAAACGAAAGTGAATAAAACTAATTCGGAGCTTGACATCATTCCGGGTGGATTAACTAAAGAACTCTAACCGCTAGATATTGGTGTCAACGGGTCGTTCAAAGTTAAGTTGCGAGCTGTGTGGGAGCGTTGGATGACAGAAGGTGAACACACATTTACCAAGACAGGGAGGCAACACCGGGCGAGTTACTCTACTATCACGAGACGAGAGCGCCTTATGTATGAAAATAGACACGTTCATTGATAGTGCGCCTTATAATCCGGTGCGTCTTATTGTGCGAAAAATACGGTAATTTTTAAAATATTTTTTTAAATAATTATTCATTTTTATTTATTTAACCTTTATTTTAGCAGGAATAAACACTCATGAGACTAAAGATCTCTAGCATGCTCTGGCCGAGATAGGCGGCAGCACAGTTACACAATTGCAGACATAAAACAAACATAACAATTTAAAACAAAGACAAAGAGGAAATTACAGAGTCATAAGTTAGCAAAAAAAAAACATTCAACAGCATTCAAAACATCTCCAGCCAGATGTGCTTGTTTTCAAGTCTTTAAGAATCACTGTAAAGACATTCAGTGAGAACAGCTCTCGAAGATTCAGGTCATTTTGTAACTGATTCCAAGGGGAGCAGCATACCTGAATGGCCAGTTCAGTACGGCCTTTGGGGACAGTTAATAGGATTAAGTCCTGGGAGCGAAGACTGTCACTTCCTGTATTTTTTCAAAGGATGTAGATCTGTAGATGAGATGGAAGCAGACCAAGCATAGCCTTATGAATAAGAATACGCCAGTGGTTCACTCTGCAGGTGGACCAGGCCAACCTATTGCCTCCACATGGCTCTCAACATGGCGACAGCTGAGCCAGTGGTTTGCAGCTAACAGTGAAAACAATGGCAACAGTGCTGAGAGAGCTAACAGTGTTAACCTGAGGAAAGAAACAGAGGGTGGGTGCCACACTTCCACAACGACAGCGTAACAGTGGAGCACGCTCACATGCGTGGACATGCACTAAAAGGCATGCACGGCAGATTACAACACACAGCCCTAGGTGTGTTGTAATCTGGCCGTGCAGACTTCATTATCTGCTCAAGTAGACATTACTCCTCTGTCTTTACATAGCAAATTGTAGTTTGCTGTTAATACTCTGGATATCATATAGGGAACCTTTAAGTGTAAAAACCTTTTTTTTTTCCCTAAAGGTCTCATTTACATAATCAGTAATAGCACTTAGCCAGACTGTATTGTGAGGATTTGGTTGATGTGTAAATAGATGAGGAGTAATTTGGGCTTTACAGGGTCAAGTGAATTAAACCTGCACCTGACAGTATAATGCTAGCAAACATGTAATCTAGTGCTTATACACCGCACAGTCAATAGCTTTGTCTATACTCCCCACACCCTATACTAGACAGAAACACAACATGATAAATATTTATGCATCTAATTATTCTATGTGCATTATTAATTGCCCTAAAATATCCCTCCAAGAGGATCTCATTAGGGTAGGAAATTAGTCAAAGCTAATAACGCTCATAGTTGAAAAAGCATTTTTAAACATCATCCATGTTCCCGCTCTCATTTTGCCAGTGCTGAAGTTCATAAACTGCGTCGTGAATGCGTTCATTAGAATTAGTATTTCCTCAAACTGGGTTGACTGGAGAAATTGTGTGTGATTAAATATTATAATTTGCATTTATTAGCAAGATCTGCTATGGCAGATAATGAAAGTCTTAATGAAATGCTTTGTTGAATTCCTTTGAAGGGATTTGATTTTCTTTTTCTCAGATTTGCAGTCAGCATGCCTGAACCTAAAACACAATATATGTACATATTTTTTTTATTGTTTATAATCTAGACAGCTGCTGTAATTGTAACATCCGAGTATCGGGCCCATTCACTGAGACAGTCTGTCTGCTCCACAGCCTACCGTGAGTTTAATAGGCTCCTCAGTCTGGTAGAGCTATTACCAAATCCAGCACAGACCATTAGGCCGCATGGGTTTAATTGCACATTAATTGGATAATTAGTCCTCTACTTTGTTTTTCTCCCATTTTCTCAAATCTTCTCCCCCATTTTGGGAAGTGCATGGGTCATTCGCTAGATTTCCCTTTTGTCGTTATATTTTTCAGTGCAGCGAGAAAATACAGTAGGTGGTGCAGTCATCCTGTGGCTGGAGATTTGCTGCGGGGAGGGGTTGCTCCACGTGGGTGGGAGGCCAAGGCTGAGAGGATTGATGGAGCCCTAGGTTGTCCTCCTCCTGCGCTGTCATGTTGACCCACAATACATGCTGCGTTTGTGTCTCCGCCAGCTGAAACCAGGAAGAGGCATGCATAGTTAAATAGGCAACAACTGTCTGGTGCGCGAGGTGCATTATTTATGAACTTTTTAAAGAGATTTTATTCATCCCTTCCTCGTATTTTCCCTGCCATTATTGTCTGCGCTTTAGGCGTGTGCCGTGGCACTCTCAGATTGCTACCATTAAACCCGGGGAGCCATCTGATGGAGTTATCAAAGTAAATGTTTGGCACATTTGATAGCATTTGAAATATCCTCCTGTAATAAAGCTCTCCGGGGAGAAAGAGGGACAGGTTTCTCATGCAAATAGTCGTTTTTCTGATATCACATGGTGTCGAAATATCCACATTTATCTCAGGGCTGTCAAGAAACACACGGAGCACCTACTGATATGGAGGTTGACGTTTGGCTAGGTGGGAGACGGAGAAACAGTGTTTGCCATATGACATCGGGCCAGGCAGCACTTAATGAAATCATTATCTTAAATTTACAAGCAATGAATCTCCCAAGCCGCAGTTTAATTTTAGTGTTGTTTTATTGTGCATATGGTATACATATGGAGGCCAGGCAATTAGAAACAGGAGAAGATGTGGATGCAGAAACATAAAATCATATAACTGCTATAGTGAATTCTCAGATGTCTGGTGTGTTGTAGATGTGCAGACTTTAGGGAACAGTGAGGAAATCTGGTGATAGACTGTGAACTGCTCTGCCTTAATGAGCAAAGCATTGTGGTTATCAGACCCTGATAGGTCTCCTCCTGATTAGACAAGTTAAAGCTCAGACCTTCATTATTCCCAGAGGAAGCAGCACTCGCTTTTGTCTCCGCGCTAATAATAGCCATAAAATATGATCATTCCAAAGTGTTAAAATGCTCCATATAAACATCGGTCTGTTTTCGTTTTGTTTATTATTCATCTCGTCCAATTACCATTCTAAAGGGGGAGTGTTTCTCGCCAGGCGCTGAGGGAATAGGAGATTAAAAGGCAATGAGGAAACATCTGTGTCTCTGCCTTGCCACAAATCTGCATCTCATTCCTACCACTGGCATCCAAATAGACAGCGCCTACAATGCAGGGAAAAAAAAGTGAAAACACCGAGGCGCATAGGGCTAGCGAATAGAGGGAAGGGTTACCATAGAAACACATACCTCGCATGGGTTTATGGGCTGCATCCTATCACATGCTATCAATTACCATAAATCTTCTGGCAGGGAGGGCGGTGGTTAAGGTGCCTCGGCAGTGAATGACAATGTGTTGATCTCCACAT
The DNA here is from genome assembly GCA_947000775.1 of Pterois miles. Taxonomy (NCBI): domain Eukaryota; kingdom Metazoa; phylum Chordata; class Actinopteri; order Perciformes; family Scorpaenidae; genus Pterois; species Pterois miles. Next base: position 9,069,439 of record CAMQGK010000058.1, on the reverse strand, counting down.
ATCTGCGGAGATGCATCCAGGCTCTTTAAATCAAGAGGGAAACGGCATCAGATTTAGCTTGTGACAATAGAAAGATGGAGAATGCCTGTAATGCGTTTCCTTTCATGAGCCTGTGTGCAAACAGATATTGAAAATCAAGAGAAAAAAAAGGATGTAGGCCGCCTTTCCTGTATATTCATGTCAGTGTGGAGATGGATGATTGCAAAATCAAAACTTAGTGGAAAGCATAATGCGCCGCAGAGCGATGCATTTATGCCTGATAATCTTTGACTGGGTGTGATCATGCTTATTCCATTCACTCGTCGTACAGCTGTCTGCACATAAAAAAGCCGACAGTGGGAATTGTGTCAGAGCACAGCGGTACATCAGTGCAATTTCCACAAATGGCATCTTTTCCCAAGCTCCCATCCTCTCGACCTCTGGCGCAGAGCGACGCCGCTGAGAGCATTATCAGATGTGTTTGAGCAGCTCCCATCAGCGCGACCCCGGTGGGCGGCGCAGATATCGAGTGACCTTTTCTGCATGGCTCCCTGATATTAACGCAGTCTCTCCGCCTTATTACCATGGGAAGATTTCACAGAGTATTAGACTTAATAAATGACTTTTTTCCTTGGCTTCCATGTCTCCTCTCCCTTCGTCGTCTTTCTCCCCCATTCTTCCCTGCCCTGCTCCCGTCGTCCTCCCTGCTCCTGAGCCGATAACCCGACCTCCCCGGGGGCCCGGCCTCCATAATCGCGTCAGTTCACGGCCCTCTTATTCCAGCAGAATTGCTTAATTGGTATGTGTTCTACATAACTGTTGAAGTATTAGACTCACAAATGAAGGTTAGAACCTCAGTGCTTGTAATCGACTGAAAGAAATTGATTTGTGCTCAGCTGCCCTTCTGGGACGAGACTTTATGGTTCTCTGAAGAAATGAAGCTTTTATAATTGTGTGTTCCCCCCACCCCACCTCTCTCCCCTCCACTCCTGTCCTCTCTCTCTTTTTCTCATTTCCTCCCTGCTAACTGCTTTGTTGACATTCATCAAAAGGCAAGACGCTGGCAATTTAATGGTGATGTGTCTGGTCTTCGATGTTGCAGTGCGCTTGGCATGTGCGACTGGCTGTAAAGCAGGTGTAGAGTGCTGAGCAGTGAATATCTATGTGTCTTTTTGCCCCCACGGGGAAATCGAATCATAGCTTAGGTACTCTGTCAATGGAAATCTGATTGCATTATGTGTGATCATGTAGAAGGAGTGAAGCGGCGTTGCATTAACCAAACCTAACCAACAAGCGTAAATTGGCTTATGATTGATCTTTTCAGATTGTGTGGCACTTTAAGGCTTCGCATCAATAGCTGAATGTGTGTGATTAACTGGGGCCTTGTCACTGCTTTGTGGCGGAGCAACTAAAATGGTCAGCAGGGGGAAATGCAAGAATGTGGATCCAGACAGCAGGACTTACTGTATGCAGGCATATACAACGATTGGTGTTTGTATTACATTTTATAAGCTTGTGTCTACTCTCAATGCATTCTCATACAATAGTTCATATATCTTATGAAAAGTTATTCCTTATTTTTTGTGTGTTTTTCCACAAAATTCCAGCAACTTGTGTCAATTTCCGCTTGTTACGTGCATACAGTCTTTTAAAAATAAATTTAAGTCTTCACAGGAAATTTACATTTACACAACTAAAACTACTTAATTATGCTCAGGAAAAAAGTTAACTTAGTTAGGTTTAGGCTACAAAACTATTTAGTTTGGTTTAGGCAATGAAACTACATAGCTAGGTTTAAGCAATACAACTACTTAGGTTTAGGCAACACAACTACTTAGTTTGTTATAGGCAATGAAACTACTTAGGTTTAGGCAACACAACTACTTCGGTTTAGGCAACACAACTACTTAGTTTGTTATAGGCAATGAAACTACTTAGGTTTAGGCAACACAACTACTTAGGTTTAGGCAACACAACTACTTAGTTTGTTATAGGCAATGAAACTACTTAGGTTTAGGCAGCACAACGACGTAGATAGGTTTAGGTAACAAAACTACTGAGTTAGGTTTAAGAAAAGATCGAATTGGTTAGTCAATGGAATTACTGTATTTAATTTGGTTAAGGCAATGAAATTACTGAGTTTAGTTAGGCAACGAAAATATATAGTTTGGTATAGGCAATAAAACTACTTAGTTTGGTATAGGCAATAATAAGTATATTAGAAATAAAACTACTTGGGTAACGAAACAACTACTAGTTAGGTTTAGTTTTCACATGGGGTACGAACACAGGTCTCCTGGGCGAAAGTCCAGTATTTTTTCCAGACCACCTCCCTACACAGAATTTGTTGCTTCCTGGTTCACGATTACATGGATTACATAAAAATTGATTTTGTGGAATGTTTATGATTGCAATGCATTACTTTTCGTAAGTATTGCTACAGTGTATGAGAACAGCCTGCTGCTCTACTGTATATGATAGGTCACCAGCATAATTGTTCACTTGTAAAGGGTTATGAAATAATACAGACTTAAAATAACAAAATCATTCCCCTTAAAACAGCCAGGATGAACTGGACTTAAAACGGTGTACCCTGCAGGACTGTGGCGCTGCCGCTATCTGGCTAGTGTCTCATGCATGACAACTCCCTCTGACTTAGGTGACCGTCGATTATTTCTGCCTGCTTTCCAGGTGGGCAGACTCAGATGTGCTCAGTGCAGAGGTTTGCTCAACGCAAAATCACATTTCACGCTCGCGCTAATGTCACCCAGTGAGTGAAGTGGAGTGAGAACTGGCAGGTGGTGTTTACAAATGAGAACACCCCGAACCGCAAGCCACCCTGACACCAGATGCTGATTTGATTATGGGGTGGCATGTAAGAGAGTCTATGAATGTATGGAGCAGGCAAGGTGGTACATTCAAAGTCGATTAAGTGAAACAGACGACGAGTGTTGCGTTGATTTATTTATGTTTTGTGGAAATGGAAGGTGTCATCTTTGAAACAACATGGGAGTGGTTTGGGCTGTGTTTGCTCGCTGTGATGGAGCTCTGTTTACAAGGTGAGGTGTTGCTGATTCTTCTTGGTGCTCTCCCATGTGAAGTTGGTCTTTGCATTTGAGGTGTGAGAGCACATTCGCTTTAGGTGCTATCTGTTTGTGTTGAGATAAGTTGAGCAGAAAATGAGCACATTCACTAGTTCAGTACTTTGATCTATCTTTCTGCCCCTCAGTGTCGTAAATTATAACAAAGAAACGTTCTTGAATGCTGACGACGTCGTGTTTAGAGCTGCAGTTCTTTGAAATTATTTAGTACTAGTAGAGAAGTTTTCAAGAAAGTCCTGTTGTTGTCAGAACAGATTAATAACATATGAAGCACCTTATGGAACTGGCTCACAAACTCACTCATTTATGATAAGCAGGCTGCAGATTAGTCTTAGCTGTGCAGTCTTTGAGTGTAGATACATCTTACCATACAGTGATGGATGACATGATGTTCTCCATTCAGCTATATGCATACAGCAAATCATCATAGATTTGCATGTTTGGTTTTTGGCATGTATTTTATGCCCTTCCTGACGCAACCGGCGGACTATCCGGGCTTGGGACCGGCACAAAGGGAGGCTGTGGTGCAGCCCCGGGTGGAGCAACCCCGAGATCGAACCACCAACCTTCCAACTGGTGGACAACCTGTTCTACTGTCTGAGCCACAGCTGCTCCACACAGTGATGGATGACATGACTACTCCCAGAAGTGGAGCCAAAACATCTCTATCGCCCCCTAGTGACTGGCTGCAGTTTAGGTCATAAATACCACCCCCTCCATGTTAGCAGATAGGACAAAGGCTAAAATAAAAATCAAGCAGACATCAAATACATTTTTCCCAAAGATGGTTTCTGTCATTTTAGGTAGTTCTTATCACGCTGATGTATGTTCAAGCTGCTCTGAGTGAATAAGTCGCGCAACCGGCAGCTTGAGATGAGAACTTTAACTTTCCACTCCTTCTTCACGAGTCAGTGTAATAGAACATGAGTCATTTTGATTGTACATGTATTCATAGGGATATTATGGTTAGTTGTTGTGTCATCTAGCCAAACAGCTACCGTGGTGCTAATGTAGCAGCTAGGTGCCTCACGCTAACAAGCTGTGGCCGTACTCTGCTCGTGATTGGCTCGGATGGGTGTGTGGGTAGGACCGCAGACTCTGGCTTCAAAATACGTCACAATTTCAAAATGGCAGCCCCCGTATCCAGGATATTTTGGCTTCACTTTTGTACAGTGGGAGAAAGTGGAGACACCTTTCGTCCACCTTTATATACAGTCTATGATACAAACGCTGACATTTTGCAAGTATAATTGTATAAAAAGCATAATTTATACAATTACAAAACATGTTAAAACTTTGCTTACAGGGTACACAAGTTTTACTTTCCTAACCTGAAGGTGGCAGCCGTTGACGTGGCATAACCTACTGCTACTACTTTTCCCGCCCAGGTGGCGTTGAATGGACAGAATCTGCTGGCACTGCTGCTCTGATGGTGTCGGCTGGTTTCAGATGCTTTAGACATGTAAAGATAAAGTGATAAACCTGTAGAATGAAAACCATATAATGTTAATTTTTCATGGGAGGCACAAATGAAAGACAGATGATGAAAATGTTGAGACAGAAGTGAATCCTGTAGTTGATTGTCATAAGCGAAAAGAGGCTGCATGATAAAGGATGTACCTTAAATGAAAAATGTCACTTATACTACGATGAGTTATTTCAATCATACATCTGATGATAAAGCAGAAAACTACTCATAGTAAAACCTTTTTTTCTCACTATCAGGTATTCTCTATATGTGATCATCCCTTTGTTTTCAATCCTTGGGAATTGCCAGCAGATGTAAATTGGGCTTTGACAGCCTGTAGCAGCAGCACTACCACTCAAACACAACCTCCTAATCAACTTTGTGCGATTTAACGGTGCATCCGAAGCATTAGTATTCCAGAGCCGGATCCCTCTTGGATCCAGGCTAGGATTATCCAAGCTCTTAACATCTTAGCTAAGCTGGTTAACACCTGTTTTTATTGACATCTGAACACCATCCTTGGCGCCTCGTCTTCTGCGGTTTTTAAAATCTTCTCTTGCTCTCTGTAGTAGGCTAGTCCCTCCTCTTCATCAAGGCTGCAGCCCACAGAAATGACTGCTTTTCCCACCACAAGTATTGGTAGCGGGTCAGCAGCTTTACTGTGGTGATTAGGAGCGCATTTACATCCTCACAAACATTCTTATTGCAGCCCTGTTTGTAATATGGTTACATTAGAAGTCAAAGTACTTTGATGCAGATATAAATCACTTGTCTAGAGCTAGGCCTAGTGAACTCAGAGTTGCCAAGTCCAAGTCTAGACATGAGTTACAATCTCAAGAATCCCATACTTCACTGTACATTCTTGCTCCCATGTTTCAAAGTAATTTGCTTGGGGAAAAAAGAAAACAGCCTCTCTCTATGTGTTTATTAGGCCTAATATTTCCATTGGGGCCCACGTTTGCCCCAGTGTAACTGATGTAATATTCTATAAAAAAAACATTTAGGCTGTTGATACAGCCTGGGGGATTCTGGTTAGCAGAGGCTGTGTAGACTCAGAGAAATCCTCAGACTTCTCTGTGTGTGTCTGTTTCTAAATGTCTTGCCAGGTTCAGTTGGGGAAACTTTGAAGAATGTCCCAGGGTTTGTTTAAATCACGCACCATGGATCCTCTTAGGCGTTGCCGGCATTAGAGCTGAGCCCTATCAATGATTCCATTAACCTAAATTCCACACCGGGCCTCACAACATGACCATATTAACCCCTCGGATTTCACCAAGCTCTTGATCCCTCACTATGTAGATAGACAGGAATGAATGGTCACTCACATTTGTCTGGCTACTGGCTATGTTCCCTGCTCCAGATGGGGAATTATCTTTAATATGACCCCCCCCATTTTTGTGTCCACATGTTTTCTGCTTTTCCTACCCTATAACTGTAACACAAGCTGATTAGGCAACATCAGCGGTGATGTGAGACGATAAGGTGGACAAGGACAGAATCCCAATCAGCTGATTTTTACCTTTCCTCCACGAACAATAATCATCCCGGGCTAACAGCGGCGGAACGAGTAGAGAAGAGGAAGAAGCGAGTGTCTGCCTTCATTAGGACAAAGGGAGGGTGAGCCGGGGAGCGTCTGACAAGCCAGTAACGCCTCATTGTCCCTGATCTCAAGTTTCATAAATTTCCACGGCTCTCGTTAAAGGACGTGTCGCTGCTGTCACCAGGCGCTAACTCGTTATCTCCTCAACGCCGTAAAACGCTGTAATTAACATTCAACAACTGTAACCGATCCAGCATTCTTCCTCTCTAGCCACTAATTGCCACACTATTGTGCTTGCTCATAAGTGGGCCTTGTGTGTGAGTATGTGTGTACACATTTGTGTGTTGATTGATTGTAAATATAGGTGAGAAAGCAGCATCTAACTTAACAGGTAAACAGCGTTCTCTTGCAGGATTTGCTGAGTTTATGCCTCAGTCAAAGACACATCTTCATAGTATGTTTCTGAATATTCTTGCAGACATCTTGACATTTTAAAAGCCCTCTATCTAAGACCTGGTAAATTAAAGCTTTGTCGACAAATGCTTTTAGTAGACTCCTCATGGGTAACGCAACCTGTATTTTTACCGTTCAAGAGTGTATTGGAGGCCCATTTGTCGAAATCACAATTACTGTAATTACAAATTTCAAGGAACAGCCTGCCTGTGGTGGTGAGGAGACAAAGTGAACTATTATTTAAGGAGCTGTGCTATTCTCCTGTCCACCATGCATGAGCACCCCTCTCACATATCATATCCTCCATTGCATCAACCTCCAGTTACGAATGTATAGCTGTCACGCTGCTATCCACTTACAACGGCAACAAGGAGAGAGCGCACCACTTTTAGTGATTTTTTTTTCCTTTTGAGGAATCAGATCTTCTTTCATAGTTTTCTGTGGATACCCAGCGGTGTCAACTCTGTTTTAGTAGGAAATGTTTTTATTCCCTCCTTCACTGCTCCTGCATGACCTTACTGGAGCAGCAGCCATCACAACAAGGCCTTATGAATAATTAGTCTGGGTCAACTGATACTCTCTGGCTCCACACACCGCTGTCATCTACTCCGCCAGCGCCAGCCAAAAGCCAATGAACTGTGTGCAATTCTGCTCAATTGAATCAGTTGAAGTTGATGCAGCTCCTGTTGTTCGGAGGTAAACGGCTAGATGTAAGCTGATACAGGGGCAACCCTTGAGGCCAACTGCAGAACGGGAGCAGGGCCGTCAAACTGGCAGTGTCACCAGGGCCACGTTTGGAGACTCCTACGGTGGTCTGTCACAGATACATGTATGCAATCACCTGGTGCTTTATCTGTATGCTGCTGGCCCCAGTGTTTCATTCTCTGGGGATTAGAGCGAATGCCAGGGTAGGGTTTCCGAGAGCCAAGACGGCCCCAGGAGGACAAACAAAACCAAACGGTTGCGTAGTGTTTCTTGTCCTGGTTTCATGTTCGGGTCAGGGGAGACATGGTGCAGGTGTCTGGGGATTCAAGTGTGCATCTAAGAGCTTTATTGTCTGACACATGATGTGCATGTCTGCTTATTGTCTCTCAGATTTGAGCTATTTTATTTAAATAGGGCCTATTATGCGTATTCTCTGATGCACGTTTGTATTTTGGGGTTTCCACTAGAATTGAATGTTGAATAAACACTTTTTTATATACTTGCTTTGCTGCAGCACTTCTTTTTACCCTCTGTCTGAAGCCATAGACTGTATATAAGAAGTGCACGTGGTCACCACAACATCACCCATTGGTTTGTGGACTTCCATTTTGAAGCCTCCACTTCAACGTTTTGGCCGTCACCATCATTGGGCTTTGTCTCTTTGCACAAAAAACTATATAACGCATTAAAAGAAAGGGAAAAAAGCATAAAAGCATAATATAATATGTTCTCTTTAATACCTCCACAAGCTTCCAGACCAGTGTCAGCGCTCCCTAACAAAGTGTTCAGTTGAGTTGAGATCTGGTGACCGCTGTATTAAGGCCAGTGCATATAATTTACATAGTTTTAAAACCATTTAGTTGACCCCTCATGCCCTTTATGAAAGTATCCACATTCATTATTTTTCTACACTCATTTATCAAAGCACGGTCACAAGCAAGAAAACCCAACTCAGTATGTGTTTGTTTCACAGGACTGAGCTTCTGTTTTGTGTTGGGCTGTGGCTTAACCCCGTATATACTGTAGATAACCTGCTTTTTTAGCAGCTCGCAACACCCATTGTGGTTTTACGTGCTTGCACAATGGGCACATAGATTGTGGTTTTTCTCACATTTTCACAACGGCTTACCACCAACGAAACTGCTGTAGCTGCAGAGTTTGAATTGTCGCTGCCTCGCCTCCTTCCTGTTAGAGTTCTGAGGAAAGTAACACTGTGCCAAAAAAAGTTTCTCTTTGTAGGTTGTCATTAGGCTCAATGTATAGTGTCACTGTCAGCTGATGCGTTGTAAGGACACAAAGACATGCTTTCAACTAAAGTGCTGAATTGTGTGCTTAAATAATTTTCATGCTCATATCACCTCTAATTGGACCTGTCATATCAGCAACACTGTGTGCAATCTCCACACTGTGTTGACTGGAAATAGATGTGGAAAAAATGATCTCTGACTGTGATGAATTATAATAATAGGAAAAATGCTAACAAAAAGGTCCTTTTACAAGTACCATGAACAAGGGAGAATTTATTCTCATCAGGGGTTTGCAGCGGAGGTGGAAATCATGAATGAGGGAAAGAGTCACCATATGGCTTTTTTTAAATGAGATCGTTAAAGATAGATCTCATTTTAATTTGGGCTAATGCGAGGAACACTATCAGCCATTGACCGAGGGTGTCTTGTGACTGACTTGACGTGCTTCACTCTGCAGTCTTGTGCTTTTACTCTGCAGTTTCAGTTCAGAGTCCTGCTCGCCTATGTTTAGTTCATGAACTTGAGCACCCCACCTTCTTCCTTCCCTTCAGCTCCTGGAAACACAACTATATTAGTGTCTCCCAGAGAGCATCAGGCAAGTCTGCTGCTTCTGTTTACAGGCTATTCAATCACCCTAAGTACTAGTGGCAGACTGATTTCTTGGAAACACATTTGCCACAATCTCCCCTGGCTCCTTACATGCAAGGTATTTATCATATGAAAGTTTGGAACTATCTGACTCGCTTGTTTTACAAGGCTCGTCCGAGAGCTGGGACTGGTAAAACATTGTAATATATGCACTGCAGTCAACGTTGAACATAAAAATATCCCAGAATGCTGTGAGATTTACGCTCTGTCACAGGGTAGTGGTTGCTTTTATAACACCATCGCAGTGGAGATAACATCTCACAGTTTACAAGTTGTTTTCTGGTAAAAATGGGTCATT